>OV049924.1:87572588-87673916 GCA_920104205.1 Eupeodes latifasciatus
ACCAATTTAACAAAAAGTTATGGGCAAAAATGCATGTTCAAACTTTAAATGCGAATATCTCGCTAAATACGCGTCCTACATAGTCGAAAGTTGGCACCTAGAGGGCAATTTTTGAACTCCATTATTTCTTGATCTAGACCACCTAGAGGGCTGAAATTTCAGAGTTGTGATCTAGGAATCATTCCCTTTCCATTGCTGTGCCTATCTTTGAATAAAACCAATTTTACAAAAAGTTATGGGCAAAAATGCATGTTCAAACTTTAAATGCGAATATCTCGCTTAATACGCGTCCTACATAGTCAAAAGTTGGCACCTAGAGGGCAATTTTTGAACTCCATTATTTCTTGATCTAGACCACCTTGAGGGCTGAAATTTCAGAGTTGTGATCTAGGAATCATTCCCTTTCCATTGCTGTGCCTATCTTTGAGTAAGACCAATTTAACAAAAAGTTATGGGCAAAAATGCATGTTCAAACTTTAAATGCGAATATCTCGCTAAATACGCGCCCTACATAGTCGAAAGTTGGCACCAAGAGGGCAATTTTTGAACTCCATTATTTCTTGATCTAGACCACCTTGAGGGCTGAAATTTCAGAGTTGTGATCTAGGAATCATTCCCTTTCCATTGCTGTGCCTATCTTTGAGTAAGACCAATTTAACAAAAAGTTATGGGCAAAAATGCATGTTCAAACTTCAAATGCGAATATCTCGCTTAATACGCGTCCTACATAGTCAAAAGTTGGCACCTAGAGGGCAATTTTTGAACTCCATTATTTCTTGATCTAGACCACCTAGAGGGCTGAAATTTCAGAACTGTGATCTAGGAATCATTCCCTTTCCATTGCTGTGCCTATCTTTGAATAAAACCAATTTTACAAAAAGTTATAAGCAAAAATGCATGTTCAAACTTTAAATGCGAATATCTCGCTAAATACGCGTCCTACATAGTCGACAGTTGGCACCTAGAGGGCAATTTTTGAACTCCATAATTTTTTGATCTAGACCACCTAGAGGGCTGAAATTTCAGAGTTGTGATCTAGGAATCATTCCCTTTCCATTGCTGTGCCTATCTTTGAATAAAACCAATTTTACAATAAGTTATGGGCAAAAATACATGTTCAAACTTTAAATGCGAATATCTCGCTAAATACGCGCCCTACATAGTCGAAAGTTGGCACCTAGAGGGCAATTTTTGAACTCCATTATTTCTTGATCAAGACCACCTTGAGGGCTGAAATTTCAGAGTTGTGATCTAGGAATCATTCCCTTTCCATTGCTGTGCCTATCTTTGAATAAAACCAATTTTACAAAAAGTTATGGGCAAAAATGCATGTTCAAACTTTAAATGCGAATATCTCGCTAAATACGCGCCCTACATAGTCGAAAGTTGGCACCTAGAGGGCAATTTTTGAATTCCATTATTTCTTGATCTAGACCACCTAGAGGGCTGAAATTTCAGAGTTGTGATCTAGGAATCATTCCCTTTCCATTGCTGTGCCTATCTTTGAATAAAACCAATTTTACAAAAAGTTATGGGCAAAAATGCATGTTCAAACTTTAAATGCGAATATCTCGCTAAATACGCGTCCTACATAGTCAAAAGTTGGCACCTAGAGGGCAATTTTTGAACTCCATTATTTCTTGATCTAGACCACCTTGAGGGCTGAAATTTCAGAGTTGTGATCTAGGAATCATTCCCTTTCCATTGCTGTGCCTATCTTTGAGTAAGACCAATTTAACAAAAAGTTATGGGCAAAAATGCATGTTCAAACTTTAAATGCGAATATCTCGCTAAATACGCGCCCTACATAGTCGAAAGTTGGCACCTAGAGGGCAATTTTTGAACTCCATTATTTCTTGATCTAGACCACCTAGAGGGCTGAAATTTCAGAGTTGTGATCTAGGAATCATTCCCTTTCCATTGCTGTGCCTATCTTTGAGTAAGACGAATTTAACAAAAAGTTATGGGCAAAAATGCATGTTCAAACTTTAAATGCGAATATCTCGCTAAATACGCGCCCTACATAGTAAAGTTGGCACCTAGAGGGCAATTTTTGAACTCCATTATTTCTTGATCTAGACCACCTTGAGGGCTGAAATTTCAGAGTTGTGATCTGTGCCTATCTTTGAATAAAACCAATTTTACAAAAAGTTTTGGGCAAAAATGCATGTTCAAACTTTAAATGCGAATATCTCGCTTAATACGCGTCCTACATAGTCAAAAGTTGGCACCTAGAGGGCAATTTTTGAACTCCATTATTTCTTGATCTAGACCACCTAGAGGGCTGAAATTTCAGAGCTGTGATCTAGGAATCATTCCCTTTCCATTGCTGTGCCTATCTTTGAATAAAACCAATTTTACAAAAAGTTATGGGCAAAAATGCATGTTCAAACTTTAAATGCGAATATCTCACTTAATACGCGTCCTACATAGTCAAAAGTTGGCACCTAGAGGGCAATTTTTGAACTCCATTATTTCTTGATCTAGACCACCTTGAGGGCTGAAATTTCAGAGTTGTGATCTAGGAATCATTCCCTTTCCATTGCTGTGCCTATCTTTGAATAAAACCAATTTTACAAAAAGTTATGGGCAAAAATGCATGTTCAAACTTTAAATGCGAATATCTCGCTAAATACGCGCCCTACATAGTCGAAAGTTGGCACCTAGAGGGCAATTTTTGAATTCCATTATTTCTTGATCTAGACCACCTAGAGGGCTGAAATTTCAGAGTTGTGATCTAGGAATCATTCCCTTTCCATTGCTGTGCCTATCTTTGAATAAAACCAATTTTACAAAAAGTTATGGGCAAAAATGCATGTTCAAACTTTAAATGCGAATATCTCGCTTAATACGCGTCCTACATAGTCAAAAGTTGGCACCTAGAGGGCAATTTTTGAACTCCATTATTTCTTGATCTAGACCACCTTGAGGGCTGAAATTTCAGAGTTGTGATCTAGGAATCATTCCCTTTCCATTGCTGTGCCTATCTTTGAGTAAGACCAATTTAACAAAAAGTTATGGGCAAAAATGCATGTTCAAACTTTAAATGCGAATATCTCGCTAAATACGCGCCCTACATAGTCGAAAGTTGGCACCTAGAGGGCAATTTTTGAACTCCATTATTTCTTGATCTAGACCACCTAGAGGGCTGAAATTTCAGAGTTGTGATCTAGGAATCATTCCCTTTCCATTGCTGTGCCTATCTTTGAGTAAGACCAATTTAACAAAAAGTTATGGGCAAAAATGCATGTTCAAACTTTAAATGCGAATATCTCGCTAAATACGCGCCCTACATAGTCGAAAGTTGGCACCTAGAGGGCAATTTTTGAACTCCATTATTTCTTGATCTAGACCACCTAGAGGACTAAAATTTCAGAGTTGTGATCTAGGAATCCTTCCCTTTCCATTGCTGTGCCTATCTGTGAGTAAGACCAATTTAACAAAAAGTTATGGGCAAAAATGCATGTTCAAACTTTAAATGCGAATATCTCGCTAAATACGCGCCCTACATAGTAAAGTTGGCACCTAGAGGGCAATTTTTGAACTCCATTATTTCTTGATCTAGACCACCTTGAGGGCTGAAATTTCAGAGTTGTGATCTGTGCCTATCTTTGAATAAAACCAATTTTACAAAAAGTTTTGGGCAAAAATGCATGTTCAAACTTTAAATGCGAATATCTCGCTTAATACGCGTCCTACATAGTCAAAAGTTGGCACCTAGAGGGCAATTTTTGAACTCCATTATTTCTTGATCTAGACCACCTAGAGGGCTGAAATTTCAGAACTGTGATCTAGGAATCATTCCCTTTCCATTGCTGTGCCTATCTTTGAATAAAACCAATTTTACAAAAAGTTATGGGCAAAAATGCATGTTCAAACTTTAAATGCGAATATCTCCCTTAATACGCGTCCTACATAGTCAAAAGTTGGCACCTAGAGGGCAATTTTTGAACTCCATTATTTCTTGATCTAGACCACCTTGAGGGCTGAAATTTCAGAGTTGTGATCTAGGAATCATTCCCTTTCCATTGCTGTGCCTATCTTTGAGTAAGACCAATTTAACAAAAAGTTATGGGCAAAAATGCATGTTCAAACTTTAAATGCGAATATCTCGCTAAATACGCGACCTACATAGTCGAAAGTTGGCACCAAGAGGGCAATTTTTGAACTCCATTATTTCTTGATCTAGACCACCTTGAGGGCTGAAATTTCAGAGTTGTGATCTAGGAATCATTCCCTTTCCATTGCTGTGCCTATCTTTGAGTAAGACCAATTTAACAAAAAGTTATGGGCAAAAATGCATGTTCAAACTTTAAATGCGAATATCTCGCTTAATACGCGTCCTACATAGTCAAAAGTTGGCACCTAGAGGGCAATTTTTGAACTCCACTATTTCTTGATCTAGACCACCTAGAGGGCTGAAATTTCAGAACTGTGATCTAGGAATCATTCCCTTTCCATTGCTGTGCCTATCTTTGAATAAAACCAATTTTACAAAAAGTTATAAGCAAAAATGCATGTTCAAACTTTAAATGCGAATATCTCGCTAAATACGCGCCCTACATAGTCGAAAGTTGGCACCTAGAGGGCAATTTTTGAACTCCATTATTTCTTGATCTAGACCACCTTGAGGGCTGAAATTTCAGAGTTGTGATCTAGGAATCATTCCCTTTCCATTGCTGTGCCTATCTTTGATTAAACCAATTTTACAAAAAGTTATGGGCAAAAATGCATGTTCAAACTTTAAATGCGAATATCTCGCTAAATACGCGTCCTACATAGTCGAAAGTTGGCACCTAGAGGGCAATTTTTGAACTCCATTATTTCTTGATCTAGACCACCTAGAGGACTGAAATTGCAGAGTTGTGATCTAGGAATCATTCCCTTTCCATTGCTGTGCCTATCTTTGAGTAAGACCAATTTAACAAAAAGTTATGGGCAAAAATGCATGTTCAAACTTTAAATGCGAATATCTCGCTAAATACGCGCCCTACATAGTAAAGTTGGCACCTAGAGGGCAATTTTTGAACTCCATTATTTCTTGATCTAGACCACCTTGAGGGCTGAAATTTCAGAGTTGTGATCTGTGCCTATCTTTGAATAAAACCAATTTTACAAAAAGTTATGGGCAAAAATGCATGTTCAAACTTTAAATGCGAATATCTCGCTTAATACGCGTCCTACATAGTCAAAAGTTGGCACCTAGAGGGCAATTTTTGAACTCCATTATTTCTTGATCTAGACCACCTAGAGGGCTGAAATTTCAGAACTGTGATCTAGGAATCATTCCCTTTCCATTGCTGTGCCTATCTTTGAATAAAACCAATTTTACAAAAAGTTATGGGCAAAAATGCATGTTCAAACTTTAAATGCGAATATCTCGCTTAATACGCGTCCTACATAGTCAAAAGTTGGCACCTAGAGGGCAATTTTTGAACTCTATTATTTCTTGATCTAGACCACCTTGAGGGCTGAAATTTCAGAGTTGTGATCTAGGAATCATTCCCTTTCCATTGCTGTGCCTATCTTTGAGTAAGACCAATTTAACAAAAAGTTATGGGCAAAAATGCATGTTCAAACTTTAAATGCGAATATCTCGCTTAATACGCGTCCTACATAGTCAAAAGTTGGCACCTAGAGGGCAATTTTTGAACTCCATTATTTCTTGATCTAGACCACCTAGAGGGCTGAAATTTCAGAACTGTGATCTAGAAATCATTCCCTTTCCATTGCTGTGCCTATCTTTGAATAAAACCAATTTTACAAACAGTTATAAGCAAAAATGCATGTTCAAACTTTAAATGCGAATATCTCGCTAAATACGCGTCCTACATAGTCGAAAGTTGGCACCTAGAGGGCAATTTTTGAACTCCATTATTTTTTGATCTAGACCACCTAGAGGGCTGAAATTTCAGAGTTGTGATCTAGGAATCATTCCCTTTCCATTGCTGTGCCTATCTTTGAATAAAACCAATTTTACAAAAAGTTATGGGCAAAAATGCATGTTCAAACTTTAAATGCGAATATCTCGCTAAATACGCGCCCTACATAGTCGAAAGTTGGCACCTAGAGGGCAATTTTTGAACTCCATTATTTCTTGATCAAGACCACCTTGAGGGCTGAAATTTCAGAGTTGTGATCTAGGAATCATTCCCTTTCCATTGCTGTGCCCATCTTTGAGTAAGACCAATTTAACAAAAAGTTATGGGCAAAAATGCATGTTCAAACTTTAAATGCGAATATCTCGCTAAATACGCGCCCTACATAGTCGAAAGTTGGCACCTAGAGGGCAATTTTTGAACTCCATTATTTCTTGATCAAGACCACCTAGAGGGCTCATATATTCTCATATCTCATATATTTTACAAAAAGTTATGGGCAAAAATGCATGTTCAAACTTTAAATGCGAATATCTCGCTAAATACGCGTCCTACATAGTCGAAAGTTGGCACCTAGAGGGCAATTTTTGAATTCCATTATTTCTTGATCTAGACCACCTTGAGGGCTGAAATTTCAGAACTGTGATCTGTGCCTATCTTTGAATAAAACCAATTTTACAAAAAGTTATGGGCAAAAATGCATGTTCAAACTTTAAATGCGAATATCTCGCTTAATACGCGTCCTACATAGTCAAAAGTTGGCACCTAGAGGGCAATTTTTGAACTCCATTATTTCTTGATCTAGACCACCTAGAGGGCTGAAATTTCAGAACTGTGATCTAGGAATCATTCCCTTTCCATTGCTGTGCCTATCTTTGAATAAAACCAATTTTACAAAAAGTTATGGGCAAAAATGCATGTTCAAACTTTAAATGCGAATATCTCGCTTAATACGCGTCCTACATAGTCAAAAGTTGGCACCTAGAGGGCAATTTTTGAACTCTATTATTTCTTGATCTAGACCACCTTGAGGGCTGAAATTTCAGAGTTGTGATCTAGGAATCATTCCCTTTCCATTGCTGTGCCTATCTTTGAGTAAGACCAATTTAACAAAAAGTTATGGGCAAAAATGCATGTTCAAACTTTAAATGCGAATATCTCGCTTAATACGCGTCCTACATAGTCAAAAGTTGGCACCTAGAGGGCAATTTTTGAACTCCATTATTTCTTGATCTAGACCACCTAGAGGGCTGAAATTTCAGAACTGTGATCTAGGAATCATTCCCTTTCCATTGCTGTGCCTATTTTACAATTTTACAAACAGTTATAAGCAAAAATGCATGTTCAAACTTTAAATGCGAATATCTCGCTAAATACGCGTCCTACATAGTCGAAAGTTGGCACCTAGAGGGCAATTTTTGAACTCCATTATTTTTTGATCTAGACCACCTAGAGGGCTGAAATTTCAGAGTTGTGATCTAGGAATCATTCCCTTTCCATTGCTGTGCCTATCTTTGAATAAAACCAATTTTACAAAAAGTTATGGGCAAAAATGCATGTTCAAACTTTAAATGCGAATATCTCGCTAAATACGCGCCCTACATAGTCGAAAGTTGGCACCTAGAGGGCAATTTTTGAACTCCATTATTTCTTGATCAAGACCACCTTGAGGGCTGAAATTTCAGAACTGTGATCTAGGAATCATTCCCTTTCCATTGCTGTGCCCATCTTTGAGTAAGACCAATTTAACAAAAAGTTATGGGCAAAAATGCATGTTCAAACTTTAAATGCGAATATCTCGCTAAATACGCGCCCTACATAGTCGAAAGTTGGCACCTAGAGGGCAATTTTTGAACTCCATTATTTCTTGATCTAGACCACCTAGAGGGCAAAAATGCATGTTCAAACTTTAAATGCGAATATCTCGCTAAATACGCGTCCTACATAGTCGAAAGTTGGCACCTAGAGGGCAATTTTTGAATTCCATTATTTCTTGATCTAGACCACCTAGAGGGCTGAAATTTCAGAGTTGTGATCTAGGAATCATTCCCTTTCCATTGCTGTGCCCATCTTTGAGTAAGACCAATTTAACAAAAAGTTATGGGCAAAAATGCATGTTCAAACTTTAAATGCGAATATCTCGCTAAATACGCGTCCTACATAGTCGAAAGTTGGCACCTAGAGGGCAATTTTTGAACTCCATTATTTCTTGATCTAGACCACCTAGAGGGCTGAAATTTCAGAGTTGTGATCTAGGAATCATTCCCTTTCCATTGCTGTGCCTATCTTTGAATAAAACCAATTTTACAAAAAGTTATGGGCAAAAATGCATGTTCAAACTTTAAATGCGAATATCTCGCTTAATACGCGTCCTACATAGTCAAAAGTTGGCACCTAGAGGGCAATTTTTGAACTCCATTATTTCTTGATCTAGACCACCTAGAGGGCTGAAATTTCAGAGCTGTGATCTAGGAATCATTCCCTTTCCATTGCTGTGCCTATCTTTGAATAAAACCAATTTTACAAAAAGTTATGGGCAAAAATGCATGTTCAAACTTTAAATGCGAATATCTCGCTAAATACGCGTCCTACATAGTCGAAAGTTGGCACCTAGAGGGCAATTTTTGAACTCCATTATTTCTTGATCTAGACCACCTAGAGGGCTGAAATTTCAGAGTTGTGATCTAGGAATCATTCCCTTTCCATTGCTGTGCCTATCTTTGAATAAAACCAATTTTACAAAAAGTTATGGGCAAAAATGCATGTTCAAACTTTAAATGCGAATATCTCGCTTAATACGCGTCCTACATAGTCAAAAGTTGGCACCTAGAGGGCAATTTTTGAACTCCATTATTTCTTGATCTAGACCACCTTGAGGGCTGAAATTTCAGAGTTGTGATCTAGGAATCATTCCCTTTCCATTGCTGTGCCTATCTTTGAATAAAACCAATTTTACAAAAAGTTATGGGCAAAAATGCATGTTCAAACTTTAAATGCGAATATCTCGCTAAATACGCGCCCTACATAGTCGAAAGTTGGCACCTAGAGGGCAATTTTTGAACTCCATTATTTCTTGATCTAGACCACCTTGAGGGCTGAAATTTCAGAGTTGTGATCTAGGAATCATTCCCTTTCCATTGCTGTGCCTATCTTTGAATAAAACCAATTTTACAAAAAGTTATGGGCAAAAATGCATGTTCAAACTTTAAATGCGAATATCTCGCTAAATACGCGTCCTACATAGTCGAAAGTTGGCACCTAGAGGGCAATTTTTGAACTCCATTATTTCTTGATCTAGACCACCTAGAGGGCTGAAATTTCAGAGTTGTGATCTAGGAATCATTCCCTTTCCATTGCTGTGCCTATCTTTGAATAAAACCAATTTTACAAAAAGTTAGGGGCAAAAATGCATGTTCAAACTTTAAATGCGAATATCTCGCTAAATACGCGTCCTACATAGTCAAAAGTTGGCACCTAGAGGGCAATTTTTGAACTCCATTATTTCTTGATCTAGACCACCTAGAGGGCTGAAATTTCAGAGTTGTGATCTAGGAATCATTCCCTTTCCATTGCTGTGCCTATCTTTGAATAAAACCAATTTTACAAAAAGTTATGGGCAAAAATGCATGTTCAAACTTTAAATGCGAATATCTCGCTAAATACGCGCCCTACATAGTCGAAAGTTGGCACCTAGAGGGCAATTTTTGAACTCCATTATTTCTTGATCAAGACCACCTTGAGGGCTGAAATTTCAGAGTTGTGATCTAGGAATCATTCCCTTTCCATTGCTGTGCCTATCTTTGAATAAAACCAATTTTACAAAAAGTTATGGGCAAAAATGCATGTTCAAACTTTAAATGCGAATATCTCGCTAAATACGCGTCCTACATAGTCGAAAGTTGGCACCTAGAGGGCAATTTTTGAACTCCATTATTTCTTGATCAAGACCACCTAGAGGACTGAAATTTCAGAGTTGTGATCTAGGAATCATTCCCTTTCCATTGCTGTGCCCATCTTTGAGTAAGACCAATTTAACAAAAAGTTATGGGCAAAAATGCATGTTCAAACTTTAAATGCGAATATCTCGCTAAATACGCGTCCTACATAGTCGAAAGTTGGCACCTAGAGGGCAATTTTTGAACTCCATTATTTCTTGATCTATACCACCTTGAGGGCTGAAATTTCAGAGTTGTGATCTAGGAATCATTCCCTTTCCATTGCTGTGCCTATCTGTGAGTAAGACCAATTTAACAAAAAGTTATGGGCAAAAATGCATGTTCAAACTTTAAATGCGAATATCTCGCTAAATACGCGCCCTACATAGTCGAAAGTTGGCACCTAGAGGGCAATTTTTGAACTCCATTATTTCTTGATCAAGACCACCTTGAGGGCTGAAATTTCAGAGTTGTGATCTAGGAATCATTCCCTTTCCATTGCTGTGCCTATCTTTGAATAAAACCAATTTTACAAAAAGTTATGGGCAAAAATGCATGTTCAAACTTTAAATGCGAATATCTCGCTTAATACGCGTCCTACATAGTCAAAAGTTGGCACCTAGAGGGCAATTTTTGAACTCCATTATTTCTTGATCTATACCACCTTGAGGGCTGAAATTTCAGAGTTGTGATCTAGGAATCATTCCCTTTCCATTGCTGTGCCTATCTTTGAATAAAACCAATTTTACAAAAAGTTATGGGCAAAAATGCATGTTCAAACTTTAAATGCGAATATCTCGCTAAATACGCGCCCTACATAGTCGAAAGTTGGCACCTAGAGGGCAATTTTTGAACTCCATTATTTCTTGATCTAGACCACCTTGAGGGCTGAAATTTCAGAGTTGTGATCTAGGAATCATTCCCTTTCCATTGCTGTGCCTATCTTTGAATAAAACCAATTTTACAAAAAGTTATGGGCAAAAATGCATGTTCAAACTTTAAATGCGAATATCTCGCTAAATACGCGTCCTACATAGTCGAAAGTTGGCACCTAGAGGGCAATTTTTGAACTCCATTATTTCTTGATCTAGACCACCTAGAGGGCTGAAATTTCAGAGTTGTGATCTAGGAATCATTCCCTTTCCATTGCTGTGCCTATCTTTGAATAAAACCAATTTTACAAAAAGTTATGGGCAAAAATGCATGTTCAAACTTTAAATGCGAATATCTCGCTAAATACGCGCCCTACATAGTCGAAAGTTGGCACCTAGAGGGCAATTTTTGAACTCCATTATTTCTTGATCAAGACCACCTTGAGGGCTGAAATTTCAGAGTTGTGATCTAGGAATCATTCCCTTTCCATTGCTGTGCCCATCTTTGAGTAAGACCAATTTAACAAAAAGTTATGGGCAAAAATGCATGTTCAAACTTTAAATGCGAATATCTCGCTAAATACGCGCCCTACATAGTCGAAAGTTGGCACCTAGAGGGCAATTTTTGAACTCCATTATTTCTTGATCAAGACCACCTAGAGGGCTCATATATTCTCATATCTCATATATTTTACAAAAAGTTATGGGCAAAAATGCATGTTCAAACTTTAAATGCGAATATCTCGCTAAATACGCGTCCTACATAGTCGAAAGTTGGCACCTAGAGGGCAATTTTTGAATTCCATTATTTCTTGATCTAGACCACCTAGAGGGCTGAAATTTCAGAGTTGTGATCTAGGAATCATTCCCTTTCCATTGCTGTGCCCATCTTTGAGTAAGACCAATTTAACAAAAAGTTATGGGCAAAAATGCATGTTCAAACTTTAAATGCGAATATCTCGCTAAATACGCGTCCTACATAGTCGAAAGTTGGCACCTAGAGGGCAATTTTTGAACTCCATTATTTCTTGATCTAGACCACCTAGAGGGCTGAAATTTCAGAGTTGTGATCTAGGAATCATTCCCTTTCCATTGCTGTGCCTATCTTTGAATAAAACCAATTTTACAAAAAGTTATGGGCAAAAATGCATGTTCAAACTTTAAATGCGAATATCTCGCTTAATACGCGTCCTACATAGTCAAAAGTTGGCACCTAGGGGGCAATTTTTGAACTCCATTATTTCTTGATCTAGACCACCTAGTGGGCTGAAATTTCAGAGTTGTGATCTAGGAATCATTCCCTTTCCATTGCTGTGCCTATCTTTGAATAAAACCAATTTTACAAAAAGTTATGGGCAAAAATGCATGTTCAAACTTTAAATGCGAATATCTCGCTAAATACGCGTCCTACATAGTCGAAAGTTGGCACCTAGAGGGCAATTTTTGAACTCCATTATTTCTTGATCTAGACCACCTAGAGGGCTGAAATTTCAGAGTTGTGATCTAGGAATCATTCCCTTTCCATTGCTGTGCCTATCTTTGAATAAAACCAATTTTACAAAAAGTTATGGGCAAAAATGCATGTTCAAACTTTAAATGCGAATATCTCGCTTAATACGCGTCCTACATAGTCAAAAGTTGGCACCTAGGGGGCAATTTTTGAACTCCATTATTTCTTGATCTAGACCACCTAGAGGGCTGAAATTTCAGAACTGTGATCTAGGAATCATTCCCTTTCCATTGCTGTGCCTATCTTTGAATAAAACCAATTTTACAAAAAGTTATGGGCAAAAATGCATGTTCAAACTTTAAATGCGAATATCTCGCTAAATACGCGTCCTACATAGTCGAAAGTTGGCACCTAGAGGGCAATTTTTGAACTCCATTATTTCTTGATCTAGACCACCTAGAGGGCTGAAATTTCAGAGTTGTGATCTAGGAATCATTCCCTTTCCATTGCTGTGCCTATCTTTGAATAAAACCAATTTTACAAAAAGTTATGGGCAAAAATGCATGTTCAAACTTTAAATGCGAATATCTCGCTTAATACGCGTCCTACATAGTCAAAAGTTGGCACCTAGGGGGCAATTTTTGAACTCCATTATTTCTTGATCTAGACCACCTAGAGGGCTGAAATTTCAGAACTGTGATCTAGGAATCATTCCCTTTCCATTGCTGTGCCTATCTTTGAATAAAACCAATTTTACAAAAAGTTATGGGCAAAAATGCATGTTCAAACTTTAAATGCGAATATCTCGCTAAATACGCGCCCTACATAGTCGAAAGTTGGCACCTAGAGGGCAATTTTTGAACTCCATTATTTCTTGATCAAGACCACCTGGACGGCTGAAATTTCAGAGTTGTGATCTAGGAATCATTCCCTTTCCATTGCTGTGCCTATCTTTGAATAAAACCAATTTTACAAAAAGTTATAGGCAAAAATGCATGTTCAAACTTTAAATGCGAATATCTCGCTAAATACGCGTCCTACATAGTCGAAAGTTGGCACCTAGAGGGCAATTTTTGAACTCCATTATTTCTTGATCAAGACCACCTAGAGGACTGAAATTTCAGAGTTGTGATCTAGGAATCATTCCCTTTCCATTGCTGTGCCCATCTTTGAGTAAGACCAATTTAACAAAAAGTTATGGGCAAAAATGCATGTTCAAACTTTAAATGCGAATATCTCGCTAAATACGCGTCCTACATAGTCGAAAGTTGGCACCTAGAGGGCAATTTTTGAACTCCATTATTTCTTGATCTAGACCACCTAGAGGACTGAAATTTCAGAGTTGTGATCTAGGAATCATTCCCTTTCCATTGCTGTGCCTATCTTTGAGTAAGACCAATTTAACAAAAAGTTATGGGCAAAAATGCATGTTCAAACTTTAAATGCGAATATCTCGCTAAATACGCGCCCTACATAGTCGAAAGTTGGCACCTAGAGGGCAATTTTTGAACTCCATTATTTCTTGATCTAGACCACCTTGAGGGCTGAAATTTCAGAGTTGTGATCTAGGAATCATTCCCTTTCCATTGCTGTGCCTATCTTTGAATAAAACCAATTTTACAAAAAGTTATGGGCAAAAATGCATGTTCAAACTTTAAATGCGAATATCTCGCTTAATACGCGTCCTACATAGTCAAAAGTTGGCACCTAGAGGGCAATTTTTGAACTCCATTATTTCTTGATCTAGACCACCTAGAGGGCTGAAATTTCAGAACTGTGATCTAGGAATCATTCCCTTTCCATTGCTGTGCCTATCTTTGAATAAAACCAATTTTACAAAAAGTTATGGGCAAAAATGCATGTTCAAACTTTAAATGCGAATATCTCGCTAAATACGCGTCCTACATAGTCGAAAGTTGGCACCTAGAGGGCAATTTTTGAACTCCATTATTTCTTGATCTAGACCACCTAGAGGGCTGAAATTTCAGAGTTGTGATCTAGGAATCATTCCCTTTCCATTGCTGTGCCTATCTATATATAACAAAAAGTTATGGGCAAAAATGCATGTTCAAACTTTAAATGCGAATATCTCGCTAAATACGCGCCCTACATAGTCGAAAGTTGGCACCTAGAGGGCAATTTTTGAACTCCATTATTTCTTGATCTAGACCACCTTGAGGGCTGAAATTTCAGAGTTGTGATCTAGGAATCATTCCCTTTCCATTGCTGTGCCTATCTTTGAATAAAACCAATTTTACAAAAAGTTATGGGCAAAAATGCATGTTCAAACTTTAAATGCGAATATCTCGCTAAATACGCGTCCTACATAGTCGAAAGTTGGCACCTAGAGGGCAATTTTTGAACTCCATTATTTCTTGATCTAGACCACCTAGAGGGCTGAAATTTCAGAGTTGTGATCTAGGAATCATTCCCTTTCCATTGCTGTGCCTATCTTTGAATAAAACCAATTTTACAAAAAGTTATGGGCAAAAATGCATGTTCAAACTTTAAATGCGAATATCTCGCTTAATACGCGTCCTACATAGTCAAAAGTTGGCACCTAGAGGGCAATTTTTGAACTCCATTATTTCTTGATCTAGACCACCTAGAGGGCTGAAATTTTAGAACTGTGATCTAGGAATCATTCCCTTTCCATTGCTGTGCCTATCTTTGAATAAAACCAATTTTACAAAAAGTTATGGGCAAAAATGCATGTTCAAACTTTAAATGCGAATATCTCGCTAAATACGCGTCCTACATAGTCGAAAGTTGGCACCTAGAGGGCAATTTTTGAACTCCATTATTTCTTGATCTAGACCACCTAGAGGGCTGAAATTTCAGAGTTGTGATCTAGGAATCATTCCCTTTCCATTGCTGTGCCTATCTTTGAATAAAACCAATTTTACAAAAAGTTATGGGCAAAAATGCATGTTCAAACTTTAAATGCGAATATCTCGCTAAATACGCGCCCTACATAGTCGAAAGTTGGCACCTAGAGGGCAATTTTTGAACTCCATTATTTCTTGATCTAGACCACCTTGAGGGCTGAAATTTCAGAGTTGTGATCTAGGAATCATTCCCTTTCCATTGCTGTGCCTATCTTTGAATAAAACCAATTTTACAAAAAGTTATGGGCAAAAATGCATGTTCAAACTTTAAATGCGAATATCTCGCTTAATACGCGTCCTACATAGTCGAAAGTTGGCACCTAGAGGGCAATTTTTGAACTCCATTATTTCTTGATCTAGACCACCTAGAGGGCTGAAATTTCAGAGTTGTGATCTAGGAATCATTCCCTTTCCATTGCTGTGCCTATCTTTGAATAAAACCAATTTTACAAAAAGTTAGGGGCAAAAATGCATGTTCAAACTTTAAATGCGAATATCTCGCTAAATACGCGTCCTACATAGTCAAAAGTTGGCACCTAGAGGGCAATTTTTGAACTCCATTATTTCTTGATCTAGACCACCTAGAGGGCTGAAATTTCAGAGTTGTGATCTAGGAATCATTCCCTTTCCATTGCTGTGCCTATCTTTGAATAAAACCAATTTTACAAAAAGTTATGGGCAAAAATGCATGTTCAAACTTTAAATGCGAATATCTCGCTAAATACGCGCCCTACATAGTCGAAAGTTGGCACCTAGAGGGCAATTTTTGAACTCCATTATTTCTTGATCAAGACCACCTTGAGGGCTGAAATTTCAGAGTTGTGATCTAGGAATCATTCCCTTTCCATTGCTGTGCCTATCTTTGAATAAAACCAATTTTACAAAAAGTTATGGGCAAAAATGCATGTTCAAACTTTAAATGCGAATATCTCGCTAAATACGCGTCCTACATAGTCGAAAGTTGGCACCTAGAGGGCAATTTTTGAACTCCATTATTTCTTGATCAAGACCACCTAGAGGACTGAAATTTCAGAGTTGTGATCTAGGAATCATTCCCTTTCCATTGCTGTGCCCATCTTTGAGTAAGACCAATTTAACAAAAAGTTATGGGCAAAAATGCATGTTCAAACTTTAAATGCGAATATCTCGCTAAATACGCGTCCTACATAGTCGAAAGTTGGCACCTAGAGGGCAATTTTTGAACTCCATTATTTCTTGATCTAGACCACCTAGAGGACTGAAATTTCAGAGTTGTGATCTAGGAATCATTCCCTTTCCATTGCTGTGCCTATCTTTGAGTAAGACCAATTTAACAAAAAGTTATGGGCAAAAATGCATGTTCAAACTTTAAATGCGAATATCTCGCTAAATACGCGCCCTACATAGTCGAAAGTTGGCACCTAGAGGGCAATTTTTGAACTCCATTATTTCTTGATCTAGACCACCTTGAGGGCTGAAATTTCAGAGTTGTGATCTAGGAATCATTCCCTTTCCATTGCTGTGCCTATCTTTGAATAAAACCAATTTTACAAAAAGTTATGGGCAAAAATGCATGTTCAAACTTTAAATGCGAATATCTCGCTAAATACGCGTCCTACATAGTCGAAAGTTGGCACCTAGAGGGCAATTTTTGAACTCCATTATTTCTTGATCTAGACCACCTAGAGGGCTGAAATTTCAGAGTTGTGATCTAGGAATCATTCCCTTTCCATTGCTGTGCCTATCTTTGAATAAAACCAATTTTACAAAAAGTTATGGGCAAAAATGCATGTTCAAACTTTAAATGCGAATATCTCGCTAAATACGCGTCCTACATAGTCAAAAGTTGGCACCTAGAGGGCAATTTTTGAACTCCATTATTTCTTGATCTAGACCACCTAGAGGGCTGAAATTTCAGAGTTGTGATCTAGGAATCATTCCCTTTCCATTGCTGTGCCTATCTTTGAATAAAACCAATTTTACAAAAAGTTATGGGCAAAAATGCATGTTCAAACTTTAAATGCGAATATCTCGCTAAATACGCGCCCTACATAGTCGAAAGTTGGCACCTAGAGGGCAATTTTTGAACTCCATTATTTCTTGATCAAGACCACCTTGAGGGCTGAAATTTCAGAGTTGTGATCTAGGAATCATTCCCTTTCCATTGCTGTGCCTATCTTTGAATAAAACCAATTTTACAAAAAGTTATGGGCAAAAATGCATGTTCAAACTTTAAATGCGAATATCTCGCTAAATACGCGTCCTACATAGTCGAAAGTTGGCACCTAGAGGGCAATTTTTGAACTCCATTATTTCTTGATCAAGACCACCTAGAGGACTGAAATTTCAGAGTTGTGATCTAGGAATCATTCCCTTTCCATTGCTGTGCCCATCTTTGAGTAAGACCAATTTAACAAAAAGTTATGGGCAAAAATGCATGTTCAAACTTTAAATGCGAATATCTCGCTAAATACGCGTCCTACATAGTCGAAAGTTGGCACCTAGAGGGCAATTTTTGAACTCCATTATTTCTTGATCTAGACCACCTAGAGGACTGAAATTTCAGAGTTGTGATCTAGGAATCATTCCCTTTCCATTGCTGTGCCTATCTTTGAGTAAGACCAATTTAACAAAAAGTTATGGGCAAAAATGCATGTTCAAACTTTAAATGCGAATATCTCGCTAAATACGCGCCCTACATAGTCGAAAGTTGGCACCTAGAGGGCAATTTTTGAACTCCATTATTTCTTGATCTAGACCACCTTGAGGGCTGAAATTTCAGAGTTGTGATCTAGGAATCATTCCCTTTCCATTGCTGTGCCTATCTTTGAATAAAACCAATTTTACAAAAAGTTATGGGCAAAAATGCATGTTCAAACTTTAAATGCGAATATCTCGCTTAATACGCGTCCTACATAGTCAAAAGTTGGCACCTAGAGGGCAATTTTTGAACTCCATTATTTCTTGATCTAGACCACCTAGAGGGCTGAAATTTCAGAACTGTGATCTAGGAATCATTCCCTTTCCATTGCTGTGCCTATCTTTGAATAAAACCAATTTTACAAAAAGTTATGGGCAAAAATGCATGTTCAAATTTTAAATGCGAATATCTCGCTAAATACGCGTCCTACAAAGTCGAAAGTTGGCACCTAGAGGGCAATTTTTGAACTCCATTATTTCTTGATCTAGACCACCAAGAGGGCTGAAATTTCAGAGTTGTGATCTAGGAATCATTCCCTTTCCATTGCTGTGCCTATCTTTGAATAAAACCAATGTTACAAAAAGTTATGGGCAAAAATGCATGTTCAAACTTTAAATGCGAATATCTCGCTTAATACGCGTCCTACATAGTCAAAAGTTGGCACCTAGAGGGCAATTTTTGAACTCCATTATTTCTTGATCTAGACCACCTTGAGGGCTGAAATTTCAGAGTTGTGATCTAGGAATCATTCCCTTTCCATTGCTGTGCCTATCTTTGAGTAAGACCAATTTAACAAAAAGTTATGGGCAAAAATGCATGTTCAAACTTTAAATGCGAATATCTCGCTAAATACGCGCCCTACATAGTCGAAAGTTGGCACCAAGAGGGCAATTTTTGAACTCCATTATTTCTTGATCTAGACCACCTTGAGGGCTGAAATTTCAGAACTGTGATCTAGGAATCATTCCCTTTCCATTGCTGTGCCTATCTTTGAATAAAACCAATTTTACAAAAAGTTATAAGCAAAAATGCATGTTCAAACTTTAAATGCGAATATCTCGCTAAATACGCGTCCTACATAGTCGAAAGTTGGCACCTAGAGGGCAATTTTTGAACTCCATTATTTTTTGATCTAGACCACCTAGAGGGCTGAAATTTCAGAGTTGTGATCTAGGAATCATTCCCTTTCCATTGCTGTGCCTATCTTTGAATAAAACCAATTTTACAAAAAGTTATGGGCAAAAATGCATGTTCAAACTTTAAATGCGAATATCTCGCTAAATACGCGCCCTACATATTCGAAAGTTGGCACCTAGAGGGCAATTTTTGAACTCCATTATATCTTGATCAAGACCACCTTGAGGGCTGAAGTTTCAGAGTTGTAATTCCCTTTCCATTGCTGTGCCCATCTTTGAGTAAGACCAATTTAACAAAAAGTTATGGGCAAAAATGCATGTTCAAACTTTAAATGCGAATATCTCGCTTAATACGCGTCCTACATAGTCGAAAGTTGGCACCTAGAGGGCAATTTTTGAACTCCATTATTTCTTGATCTAGACCACCTAGAGGGCTGAAATTTCAGAACTGTGATCTAGGAATCATTCCCTTTCCATTGCTGTGCCTATCTTTGAATAAAACCAATTTTACAAAAAGTTATGGGCAAAAATGCATGTTCAAACTTTAAATGCGAATATCTCGCTTAATACGCGTCCTACATAGTCAAAAGTTGGCACCTAGAGGGCAATTTTTGAACTCCATTATTTCTTGATCTAGACCACCTAGAGGGCTGAAATTTCAGAACTGTGATCTAGGAATCATTCCCTTTCCATTGCTGTGCCTATCTTTGAATAAAACCAATTTTACAAAAAGTTATGGGCAAAAATGCATGTTCAAACTTTAAATGCGAATATCTCGCTAAATACGCGTCCTACATAGTCGAAAGTTGGCACCTAGAGGGCAATTTTTGAATTCCATTATTTCTTGATCTAGACCACCTAGAGGGCTGAAATTTCAGAGTTGTGATCTAGGAATCATTCCCTTTCCATTGCTGTGCCCATCTTTGAGTAAGACCAATTTAACAAAAAGTTATGGGCAAAAATGCAGGTTCAAACTTTAAATGCGAATATCTC
Source organism: Eupeodes latifasciatus (assembly GCA_920104205.1). Lineage (NCBI taxonomy): Eukaryota > Metazoa > Arthropoda > Insecta > Diptera > Syrphidae > Eupeodes > Eupeodes latifasciatus. The sequence continues at coordinate 87,592,422 of OV049924.1, forward strand.
GCTAAATACGCGTCCTACATAGTCGAAAGTTGGCACCTAGAAGGCAATTTTTGAACTCCATTATTTCTTGATCTAGACCACCTAGAGGACTGAAATTTCAGAGTTGTGATCTAGGAATCATTCCCTTTCCATTGCTGTGCCTATCTTTGAGTAAGACCAATTTTACAAAAAGTTATGGGCAAAAATGCATGTTCAAACTTTAAATGCGAATATCTCGCTAAATACGCGCCCTACATAGTCGAAAGTTGGCACCTAGAGGGCGATTTTTGAACTCCATTATTTCTTGATCAAGACCACCTTGAGGGCTGAAGTTTCAGAGTTGTGATTCCCTTTCCATTGCTGTGCCCATCTTTGAGTAAGACCAATTTAACAAAAAGTTATGGGCAAAAATGCATGTTCAAACTTTAAATGCGAATATCTCGCTAAATACGCGCCCTACATAGTCGAAAATTGGCACCTAGAGGGCAATTTTTGAACTCCATTATTTCTTGATCTAGACCACCTTGAGGGCTGAAATTTCAGAGTTGTGATCTAGGAATCATTCCCTTTCCATTGCTGTGCCTATCTTTGAATAAAACCAATTTTACAAAAAGTTATGGGCAAAAATGCATGTTCAAACCTTAAATGCGAATATCTCGCTTAATACGCGTCCTACATAGTCAAAAGTTGGCACCTAGAGGGCAATTTTTGAACTCCATTATTTCTTGATCTAGACCACCTAGAGGGCTGAAATTTCAGAACTGTGATCTAGGAATCATTCCCTTTCCATTGCTGTGCCTATCTTTGAATAAAACCAATTTTACAAAAAGTTATGGGCAAAAATGCATGTTCAAACTTTAAATGCGAATATCTCGCTAAATACGCGCCCTACATAGTCGAAAGTTGGCACCAAGAGGGCAATTTTTGAACTCCATTATTTCTTGATCTAGACCACCTTGAGGGCTGAAATTTCAGAGTTTTCAATTCAATTTTACAAAAAGTTATGGGCAAAAATGCATGTTCAAACTTTAAATGCGAATATCTCGCTTAATACGTGTCCTACATAGTCAAAAGTTGGCACCTAGAGGGCAATTTTTGAACTCCATTATTTCTTGATCTAGACCACCTAGAGGGCTGAAATTTCAGAGTTGTGATCTAGGAATCATTCCCTTTCCATTGCTGTGCCTATCTTTGAGTAAGACCAATTTAACAAAAAGTTATGGGCAAAAATGCATGTTCAAACTTTAAATGCGAATATCTCGCTAAATACGCGCCCTACATAGTCGAAAGTTGGCACCTAGAGGGCAATTTTTGAACTCCATTATTTCTTGATCTAGACCACCAAGAGGGCTGAAATTTCAGAGTTGTGATCTAGGAATCATTCCCTTTCCATTGCTGTGCCTATCTTTGAATAAAACCAATTTTACAAAAAGTTATGGGCAAAAATGCATGTTCAAACTTTAAATGCGAATATCTCGCTAAATACGCGTCCTACATAGTCGAAAGTTGGCACCTAGAGGGCAATTTTTGAACTCCATTATTTCTTGATCTAGACCACCTAGAGGGCTGAAATTTCAGAGTTGTGATCTAGGAATCATTCCCTTTCCATTGCTGTGCCTATCTTTGAATAAAACCAATTTTACAAAAAGTTATGGGCAAAAATGCATGTTCAAACTTTAAATGCGAATATCTCGCTTAATACGCGTCCTACATAGTCAAAAGTTGGCACCTAGAGGGCAATTTTTGAACTCCATTATTTCTTGATCTAGACCACCTTGAGGGCTGAAATTTCAGAGTTGTGATCTAGGAATCATTCCCTTTCCATTGCTGTGCCTATCTTTGAGTAAGACCAATTTAACAAAAAGTTATGGGCAAAAATGCATGTTCAAACTTTAAATGCGAATATCTCGCTAAATACGCGCCCTACATAGTCGAAAGTTGGCACCAAGAGGGCAATTTTTGAACTCTATTATTTCTTGATCTAGACCACCTAGAGGGCTGAAATTTCAGAACTGTGATCTAGGAATCATTCCCTTTCCATTGCTGTGCCTATCTTTGAATAAAACCAATTTTACAAAAAGTTATGGGCAAAAATGCATGTTCAAACTTTAAATGCGAATATCTCGCTAAATACGCGTCCTACATAGTCGAAAGTTGGCACCTAGAGGGCAATTTTTGAACTCCATTATTTCTTGATCTAGACCACCTAGAGGGCTGAAATTTCAGAGTTGTGATCTAGGAATCATTCCCTTTCCATTGCTGTGCCTATCTTTGAATAAAACCAATTTTACAAAAAGTTAGGGGCAAAAATGCATGTTCAAACTTTAAATGCGAATATCTCGCTAAATACGCGTCCTACATAGTCAAAAGTTGGCACCTAGAGGGCAATTTTTGAACTCCATTATTTCTTGATCTAGACCACCTAGAGGGCTGAAATTTCAGAGTTGTGATCTAGGAATCATTCCCTTTCCATTGCTGTGCCTATCTTTGAATAAAACCAATTTTACAAAAAGTTATGGGCAAAAATGCATGTTCAAACTTTAAATGCGAATATCTCGCTAAATACGCGCCCTACATAGTCGAAAGTTGGCACTTAGAGGGCAATTTTTGAACTCCATTATTTCTTGATCTAGACCACCTTGAGGGCTGAAATTTCAGAGTTGTGATCTAGGAATCATTCCCTTTCCATTGCTGTGCCCATCTTTGAGTAAGACCAATTTAACAAAAAGTTATGGGCAAAAATGCAGGTTCAAACTTTAAATGCGAATATCTCGCTAAATACGCGTCCTACATAGTCGAAAGTTGGCACTTAGAGGGCAATTTTTGAACTCCATTATTTCTTGATCTAGACCACCTAGAGGACTGAAATTTCAGAGTTGTGATCTAGGAATCATTCCCTTTCCATTGCTGTGCCTATCTTTGAGTAAGACCAATTTAACAAAAAGTTATGGGCAAAAATGCATGTTCAAACTTTAAATGCGAATATCTCGCTAAATACGCGCCCTACATAGTCGAAAATTGGCACCTAGAGGGCAATTTTTGAACTCCATTATTTCTTGATCTAGACCACCTTGAGGGCTGAAATTTCAGAGTTGTGATCTAGGAATCATTCCCTTTCCATTGCTGTGCCTATCTTTGAATAAAACCAATTTTACAAAAAGTTATGGGCAAAAATGCATGTTCAAACTTTAAATGCGAATATCTCGCTTAATACGCGTCCTACATAGTCAAAAGTTGGCACCTAGAGGGCAATTTTTGAACTCCATTATTTCTTGATCTAGACCACCTAGAGGGCTGAAATTTCAGAACTGTGATCTAGGAATCATTCCCTTTCCATTGCTGTGCCTATCTTTGAATAAAACCAATTTTACAAAAAGTTATGGGCAAAAATGCATGTTCAAACTTTAAATGCGAATATCTCGCTAAATACGCGCCCTACATAGTCGAAAGTTGGCACCAAGAGGGCAATTTTTGAACTCCATTATTTCTTGATCTAGACCACCTTGAGGGCTGAAATTTCAGAGTTTTCAATTCAATTTTACAAAAAGTTATGGGCAAAAATGCATGTTCAAACTTTAAATGCGAATATCTCGCTTAATACGCGTCCTACATAGTCAAAAGTTGGCACCTAGAGGGCAATTTTTGAACTCCATTATTTCTTGATCTAGACCACCTAGAGGGCTGAAATTTCAGAGTTGTGATCTAGGAATCATTCCCTTTCCATTGCTGTGCCTATCTTTGAGTAAGACCAATTTAACAAAAAGTTATGGGCAAAAATGCATGTTCAAACTTTAAATGCGAATATCTCGCTAAATACGCGCCCTACATAGTCGAAAGTTGGCACCTAGAGGGCAATTTTTGAACTCCATTATTTCTTGATCTAGACCACCAAGAGGGCTGAAATTTCAGAGTTGTGATCTAGGAATCATTCCCTTTCCATTGCTGTGCCTATCTTTGAATAAAACCAATTTTACAAAAAGTTATGGGCAAAAATGCATGTTCAAACTTTAAATGCGAATATCTCGCTAAATACGCGTCCTACATAGTCGAAAGTTGGCACCTAGAGGGCAATTTTTGAACTCCATTATTTCTTGATCTAGACCACCTAGAGGGCTGAAATTTCAGAGTTGTGATCTAGGAATCATTCCCTTTCCATTGCTGTGCCTATCTTTGAATAAAACCAATTTTACAAAAAGTTAGGGGCAAAAATGCATGTTCAAACTTTAAATGCGAATATCTCGCTAAATACGCGTCCTACATAGTCAAAAGTTGGCACCTAGAGGGCAATTTTTGAACTCCATTATTTCTTGATCTAGACCACCTAGAGGGCTGAAATTTCAGAGTTGTGATCTAGGAATCATTCCCTTTCCATTGCTGTGCCTATCTTTGAATAAAACCAATTTTACAAAAAGTTATGGGCAAAAATGCATGTTCAAACTTTAAATGCGAATATCTCGCTTAATACGCGTCCTACATAGTCAAAAGTTGGCACCTAGAGGGCAATTTTTGAACTCCATTATTTCTTGATCTAGACCACCTTGAGGGCTGAAATTTCAGAGTTGTGATCTAGGAATCATTCCCTTTCCATTGCTGTGCCTATCTTTGAGTAAGACCAATTTAACAAAAAGTTATGGGCAAAAATGCATGTTCAAACTTTAAATGCGAATATCTCGCTAAATACGCGCCCTACATAGTCGAAAGTTGGCACCAAGAGGGCAATTTTTGAACTCCATTATTTCTTGATCTAGACCACCTAGAGGGCTGAAATTTCAGAACTGTGATCTAGGAATCATTCCCTTTCCATTGCTGTGCCTATCTTTGAATAAAACCAATTTTACAAAAAGTTATGGGCAAAAATGCATGTTCAAACTTTAAATGCGAATATCTCGCTTAATACGCGTCCTACATAGTCAAAAGTTGGCACCTAGAGGGCAATTTTTGAACTCCATTATTTCTTGATCTAGACCACCTTGAGGGCTGAAATTTCAGAGTTGTGATCTAGGAATCATTCCCTTTCCATTGCTGTGCCTATCTTTGAGTAAGACCAATTTAACAAAAAGTTATGGGCAAAAATGCATGTTCAAACTTTAAATGCGAATATCTCGCTAAATACGCGCCCTACATAGTCGAAAGTTGGCACCAAGAGGGCAATTTTTGAACTCCATTATTTCTTGATCTAGACCACCTAGAGGGCTGAAATTTCAGAACTGTGATCTAGGAATCATTCCCTTTCCATTGCTGTGCCTATCTTTGAATAAAACCAATTTTACAAAAAGTTATGGGCAAAAATGCATGTTCAAACTTTAAATGCGAATATCTCGCTAAATACGCGTCCTACATAGTCGAAAGTTGGCACCTAGAGGGCAATTTTTGAACTCCATTATTTCTTGATCTAGACCACCTAGAGGGCTGAAATTTCAGAGTTGTGATCTAGGAATCATTCCCTTTCCATTGCTGTGCCTATCTTTGAATAAAACCAATTTTACAAAAAGTTATGGGCAAAAATGCATGTTCAAACTTTAAATGCGAATATCTCGCTAAATACGCGCCCTACATAGTCGAAAGTTGGCACCTAGAGGGCAATTTTTGAACTCCATTATTTCTTGATCAAGACCACCTTGAGGGCTGAAATTTCAGAGTTGTGATCTAGGAATCATTCCCTTTCCATTGCTGTGCCTATCTTTGAATAAAACCAATTTTACAAAAAGTTATGGGCAAAAATGCATGTTCAAACTTTAAATGCGAATATCTCGCTTAATACGCGTCCTACATAGTCAAAAGTTGGCACCTAGAGGGCAATTTTTGAACTCCATTATTTCTTGATCTAGACCACCTAGAGGGCTGAAATTTCAGAACTGTGATCTAGGAATCATTCCCTTTCCATTGCTGTGCCTATCTTTGAATAAAACCAATTTTACAAAAAGTTATGGGCAAAAATGCATGTTCAAACTTTAAATGCGAATATCTCGCTAAATACGCGTCCTACATAGTCGAAAGTTGGCACCTAGAGGGCAATTTGTGAACTCCATTATTTCTTGATCTAGACCACCTAGAGGGCTGAAATATCAGAGCTGTGATCTAGGAATCATTCCCTTTCCATTGCTGTGCCTATCTTTGAGTAAGACCAATTTAACAAAAAGTTATGGGCAAAAATGCATGTTCAAACTTTAAATGCGAATATCTCGCTAAATACGCGTCCTACATAGTCGAAAGTTGGCACCTAGAGAGCAATTTTTGAGCTCCATTATTTCTTGATCTAGACCACCTAGAGGGCTGAAATTTCAGAGTTGTGATCTAGGAATCATTCCCTTTCCATTGCTTTGCCCATCTTTGAGTAAGACCAATTTAACAAAAAGTTGTAGGAAACCTCTACACGGGTTAGCTTATTTAAGTAAATTTAATACGGACAAAATATCACTCATACGCCCTAGTGAATTTTTTGTATTAAATTGAAGCAAGTTGCTAAGAAAATTGGAACATATTGACTAATGATTTTTTTTAAATCTCTATATGAATTACCTTTGTTAAGATCTATTTAGGAAATCAAGGCTCCAATAACTAACCCTTAAAATCGATTATAATCGATCGGAAAGAAAGTAAAATTTTCTCACACAAATTTCTCTTCATGAGTTCTCTTAAGAGTGCAGCTATTCAGCATAATATAGTCACCATATCATTGGCACAAAAAAATTTATAAAATAATTATATTCCACACCAATGATAGATGCAAGTGTATGCGATCATGGAAGACTTCCGGTGCCTGATATTTCGGAGGATTTTGACTCAAAAAGTCTAAGAACCTCACATTTATTATTAATTAATTCCTAAATAAATTTTAAAATATTGATTACTATTCTTTGGTCAAAATCGTTTTGATATCAGAGGTCCCGGAAGAGTGCCATCATTGTGGATTGTGGAACTCAAAATCTGAGAATAAAAATCAGCAGCGAGCTCGGATCTTTTGGCCATTCTGGGATAAGACTTGATACTCGGTAGAAGACGCGGACCGCTCTTGCGGAAGACGTTTAAAAAGTCGTGTGCTTCATTGACTTGCAGATTATTCCGCAGCTTAAAGTCTAAGAGTTTAAAAAAAGAAAAAAAAAGAAAGAAAAAAAAAACTTATTAACGAAAATACCTAAACACATTTGCTAAAAGCATAGAAATCGAAATCTTTTCGTGTAAAAATAAACGAGAATTCACCCACGTGTTGCCCTTATTGGTTGAAGTTAAATCATTGCGTAAATAAAGAAACCAAAGTCACTGAAAAAGTAGTAACCTTTCGGTTTTTTTTGTAATTTTCACGTGAAATCTCTTTCCAAAAAAAGTAAAAGAGAAAGAAAAACATAAATAAAAAGTTATTATAAAATACAAAAAAAAAAAGGACTGAAATCTGGGGTAACGTAATAGAAAAACCCCACGTGCACCTTACCAATGCGAAAAAAAAATCGAATCTCTAAAATTTGAAAGAAAAAAAACTATTCAGTGACGTCACCATTAATACCTCCATTTTTAACCTGTGACCGCATCTTCAAGAAAAAAAAAATAACTTCCGGGTTATATCGATAGATAAAATAATTCCTCCGATTGGGCCACCCCTTATAGTCCTTCGAAAGATGATCATCTCAACTCGTGAAACAAAAAAAAATAACATCATCATTTCATCTGCAGCGGTTTTATTTTAATTTTTTTTTTGTGTGTATATTTTCTATAAAGTATTGTTTTAATGTCATTTATATTTAATGTTAAAACGAAAAAAAAAAAAAAAATTTGATTGCTAAGTGAGATTAATATCTGCAAAAAAGGTAAAAAAGAATCAAATCTCGTTCACAATAACTTTCTTTTCCAATACAAAAAAAACAGGTGTGAATTAAGGATAACCTGCCCGAAATGCTGTGCGCACAACATCAAGGATAGGACATCTTGTAAGTTTTTCTTTAAATTTTATTGTTGGTAAGTTTTGCTATCAAAAATTGTATTTTGGACGATTGTTTGATTTTTTTTTCCAATTCCATGCAATGACCTACATAGGTATAATATAAAATATAAAACAAAATAGATACATATGTATACATACATAAACGGAACTAATCGATTTTTCTTTTATTTCAAATTAATTATGTAAAACGTAAGCTAGATTAAATTTCCGAAATAAATTAAAACTTATTTAAAATTCTATCTCTATCCATCTTATCCTAAATTCTGAAATAATTTCTAATAATTTTTAATTTCTTTTTAATAAAATTTTGTTTGCCATATTGAATTTACGACAACAATATTATAGCTACAGTATATTCATCTCTTTCGAATAAAACGTCTCTTCGTAAATTAATGATGTAATGTAAGTTATGCTGTTAGGTAATAAGAGAGCGAAACCCGCTAAATGTCAAATTGAAGTTACCGTTTAACCACTTTGGTTTGTTTTGATTATTCTTTCTTATTTCATTTTCTAGGAAGATTTATTTTTTTGTTTTATAAATATTATATTTTTTTTAATAATAACTATCAAGATTATTGTTTCATTTTTTTGTTAGTATGTAAGGTTTAATTTTAATTTAATAAACATTTTGAATATATGAAAATTTAGATGAAGAGTTATCATTTCATACATGTTTGGATTTATTTTGTTTTACTTTCGTTCTTCTTTGAGATGATTTTCTTTGAGTATAATTGAAATGCTTTACATGGTTTAAAGAAGTTTTAGTGGTGGGTGTGACAACTTTAACTCGAGATGACAGCTATGGTGTACGGAATTTTGTTCTTGAAATGAATTTTTTTTTTACAGTGGTTCATTTGGTTAAGGATTCCTGACAGATTAATTATGATGTGATTTGAAGTTTATAGGAAGTATTTTCCTGTCTCGATGGTTATAATATAACCTAATTTTTGTAGGACGTTTTTAAAGTCAGGGGTTATCACAACAAGATTTTAGGACGTGATAGCCACGGATGTACCTCACCGTTTAGGTGTAAGTATGTGGGTGGGTAAGTCCTCGGAGTACAAAAACACCAAAACTCCTTCACTCGATATAAATCAGGACTCAAAATTCATAAATACGTATAGGGAACAAATCAGGCCTCGCCTTTATAAAATGAATAGGCATGAAAATGCGTAACGACCGTCTAGACCTAACAACAGCAAAGACCCCCCCCTCCGGCGAGCTACTCTGTGCACATGCAAGCATGCCTAGCGGTTGTGGTCCAGACACCCTTAGTCCTTGCTGCCAGGATGGGTTGAATGCACCTGTAAGCATTTTTGTCGTTCTGGTGGGTTCACAGGGGGTAAGGTTTCTTAGCAGATGTATATTAATGAGGATATAATTTTGAGATGATGTTGGATTTTTCCAACAGAATTTTAAATTATCTCAGGAATAAAAGTCTGCTATTTAGAACAGCTTTAATTCCGTTACAGGTGGCGCCCAACGTGGGGCCGATTTCGTTCCAGATTCAATTTATTTTGTTTGTAAATAGTGATAAGCAGATAGGTAGTTTAATTGTGTTAGACTATCTTCAGATGTAATTGTTTGTTTCAAATCAAATTCTTTAACTTAGTTTTCGTTAAATATTCAAATAAATCATTTTAGATTATCAATAGGGTTGAAGGACATTAGATGTGTAAGATCAGATATCCAGTATTTGGGTTGATCCTAGTCCCCATTTAGCCTGCTGTGTCAGATTTTATTACATCTTGTCGTAACTACAGTTTTCATTTTTTTTTTTTGACAGTTTAGTAGTTTAACAAAGAAAGGTTTAGGTATCCAGTGAGTGGGTTGATCATTGTCCTCGCTTAGTCTGATGTGCCGACCTTTGCTTTGGATACAGTTTAATTTTATTTTAGTTCAGATTTAAGGTTTAATTATCCAGTACTTGGGTGGATCTTAGTCCCCATTTTAGGATGATATTATGGCCTTAGGTTTGATATACCATTTTTTTTTTATTCGGAACAAATATCCAGTTTGTGAGTCGATCTTTGTCCTTGCAACTGTTGTATTCCCGAAAGTAAATTTTTCCCTCCATTTTAATTTTACCAACAGTAATTCAACTCTTGAAACACCTGAAACGTCTGCATACTGCAAAACTTTTATGTATGAGTCTGATTTTAGAGAGTTTTCTTTTTTTTTATAGTTTTTTATTTTTACCATTATTTAGCTGTCATCGTTGAGCAACGCGTCACATCCACCAATTACATAGATAAATAGAAACCAATATTAAAGTATATATTTTTTTTTTGACTATAGATTTTGATGATATAGCAAAATTTTTTTTTACTAAGATTTACAGATTTTGATTTTCGATATTTCAGTACATTTTTTTTTTCGATTTGGTATTTCATTTTTAAGAGGTACATATGTAAGGTGTGTATACATACATACAACTGTCGAAAGATTTACAAAGGTTTAATAATCATATCGATATAATTTTTGTTTTGCGGACAATCGATTTTTAGTTCTCCCATTCAAAAATAAAAGAGCAATTATAATGCCCTTAGATAGAAATAAAACAAAAAGCAGTACCAGGAAAAAGAGAGACACGGGTCACTCGACTGTTCCTAGGAGAGGTCGTAGTAGAAAAACTGTTGAAAGTATGTCAAGTTCTAGTGATCAAGACAGGCCACTGAGAGCTACCATTCTTCCCCTCAACGGGTCAGCTGTTTGCGACTTGCGTCAAAATAGAAATGATTTAGTTGACGGTGAAGGACAACCTACTACAAATGCTATAGAGGGTGCTATAGGTAATGATAATAATGGTACGAGACAACCGACTCCTAAAGATTCGAGTGAAAATAGAAATAGCGATCTATTACAGCACATTCAGGAAATAGTGAAAGCTACAGTAGGCATTAGTACGACCGAAAACAGACAGGTAATGAAGAAGGAACTTGTACTTACCCAGACAAGGTTAGAAAAAATGGTTAAGGATTTGGTCCGAGAAGCGCTTTCTCAGTCAAATTCAACGCCTCAGGTAGACTATGATGTTCGAAGACGACTAGAACTAAACCCTGGAACTACATTTAATTCAGCCATTCCAAATAACAGATCAGCCATACCAGTAAACAGTTCAGCCATTCCAAATAATAGCTCAGCCATACCACCCAATTCAGCCATACCACCTAATTCAGCCATACCACAAAACAATTCTAATCACCACACTGCCGATGAATTCCTGGCTCAGTTGCAAAACTTAAATCTAAATGATCCTCCATCAAGAACAACCAGAGATCCATCTAGTGTTCAGGGAACGTCTCAGCTACGGCCTAGTTGGAAAACTCATACATTCCACAAGTGGGGATTAAAATTTGATGGAAGGAACATGACTGTAGACGATTTCATTTGTCGCTTAGAACGTTTGAAAGATTGCTATGGCGCGACATGGTCTGAAATAGTTTTAAACTTTCACCAATTCGTTTCAGGACAGGCAGAATCATGGTTTTGGGTATATATTAAGTTTCGTCCAACCATCGACTGGTTAAATCTTCGTTTGGCTTTACTGGAACAGTTTCGTAGTTTGGAAACCGATTCGGAACTATCCAGGAAGATGTTCGATCGACGTCAAGGCCCCACTGAGTCATTTGACGATTTTTATATGGCCATACAACAAATGAACACTCGATTGTTGATCCCAAAACCCGATTTTGAACTTATTGGTCTCTTAAAAGAAAACGTCAGGAGAAGGTTAGGAGAGTTGTTAATAACTTTTCGCACATCGAGTCTTCAAGAGTTAGTTTACGTCTGTCGCAAGATGGAGAAATATATTGCCGATCATGATGCACAAAAGTTGAAAGCGCCAACGCAACCACAATTTCGCAGATATGTTAATGAAATTGAACCAGAGGGTTCTTTGTTGGCAACCCCAGATAACACCCTGGAGGCATACCATGCTAATAAAGATAGGATTAATAATATTTGTTGGAATTGTAGGAAAACTGGTCATAGGTATAGAGAATGTTCTATGCCACAAACGTCGTTCTTTTGCTTTAAATGTGGAAAAGAGGATACTACCTCACCCAACTGCCCGCGCTGTTCAAAAAACTTTCAGCGGAGCATACCGAATTCCGGGACGGTTTGCTCAACCAACCAACCACCGGAAACCAAGACATAACCACAATTTCAAATGCATTGCAACCAAATACCACCCAAAGTATAACTATTTTGAAAAATCTTGATAGGACCCTAGAAACTCAACCGAAACCTAGCGATCGCAAAGGCCAAGTGGGAACTCATTTTAAGACATTACACGAACGTCTCCTTGCGTATCACAAGGCAAAGGAAAGGATCTTTGGTAAATCAAAAGCACCAATTTCACCTAAAATTACTCCAGTCCGACAGTTAGCCAAACAGAAAAAAATGATTTATCAAAATATAGAAGCAACAACCCTATACTCTGGAAATGATCCACGACCTTATGCCAACGTCACACTGCTAGGAATAACCTTGTTGGGACTGCTTGATAGCGGTGCCAGCATAAGTTGTTTAGGTTCTAAAGGGCTTGAATTTTTAGAATCAAACAAAATCCCTTTCCCTAGTTTCTCTTCGGTTGTAAGAACGGCGGATGGTCAAAAACATGCTATAAAAGGAAAATTAGAAGTTGATGTCACATACCAAGGAATTACCAAGAAAATCGATTTGTTTGTAGTTCCTTCCCTGAATCAACAACTTTATTTAGGTGTCAATTTTTGGAAAGCTTTTAATATTGCACCACAAATTATTTCGGAAGTTTCCTTAGACTCGGAACCAAAAGTTAACAATTGCCTAAAAGCTCATGATTTGACAGCAGAACAATCCAGTATACTCAAAGCAGCCATAAGCACTTTTCCGTCCTTTGCCACTTTTGGTTTAGGAAGGACAACGCTTGAGGAACACGTAATCGATACGGGGGATGCGGAACCGATAAAACAACGGCACTACCCTATTTCTCCAGCGGTGCAAAAACTGGTATACGAGGAACTGGATCGCATGATAGCAATGGGGTTAATAGAGGAAAGCAATAGTGCGTGGAGCTCTCCTGTAGTACTGGTACAAAAACCCGGAAAAAATCGTTTGTGCCTGGACTACAGGAAAGTGAATGCTAAGACCAAAAAGAGTGCGTATCCACTTCCTCAATTACAAGGAGTTCTAAGTCGTCTTGCAGATACACACTTTATTTCAAGTGTGGATCTGAAAGACGCCTTTTGGCAGATTCCGCTGGAGGAATCTTCAAGGGAAAAGACCGCTTTTACGGTTCCAGGTAGACCTCTTTACCAATTTAAGGTTATGCCCTTTGGTCTTTGCAATGCTCCGCAACGCATGTGCAAACTAATGGACAAAGTGGTACCCCATGAATTGAGAGCAAATGTTTTTGTATATCTGGATGATCTGCTGATCATTTCAAGTACTTTTGAGGAGCATGTCCGATTGCTAAAACTAATTGCGAACCGTTTAAAAGAAGCTGGTTTAACAATCAATGTTGAAAAATCCAAATTTTGTTATAAGGAACTGAATTATTTAGGTTTTATTGTCAGTGACGGGTGTATTAAAACTGATCCTAAAAAAATTGCCGCTATACGGGAATTCCCTGTTCCCAAAACAGTTCGTCAAGTAAGGAGATTTCTGGGAATGTCCGGATGGTACAGACGTTTCATTCGTGATTATTCCACACTTGCTACTCCGATCACAAACACGCTTAAGAAAGGTAAAAAGTTCGAATTTGATGGTAAAGCAGTAGATGCTTTTAATAAAATAAAGGATATGTTAACAACGGATTCTGTTCTCATACATCCCGACTTCAGTAGACCCTTCATTATCTTATGTGACGCTTCAGCAAGTGGCATCGGTGCTGTCCTATGTCAGAAAGATAATGAAGGAGTTGAACGTCCGATTTGTTATTTTTCGCATAAGTTGAATTCTGCCCAGTGTAACTACAGCGTTACAGAACGTGAATGTTTAGCTGCAGTTTTGGGGATACAAAAGTTTCGGGAATACGTTGAAGGATATAAATTCACAGTTATAACGGATCATGCGAGCTTGAAGTGGCTGATGAGTCAGAGGGACCTAAACGGACGGTTGGCTCGATGGAGTTTAAAGCTTCAAGGGTATGATTTTGATATAGAGCACAGAAAAGGTTCTCAGCATATTGTGGCAGATGCTCTATCAAGGGTATATGCTGCCGATGCTGTGAACATTGCTGCCTTATCAGATGAATACTCCTCCGATGTATTGCAAATAGATCTGACAGACCCCAGCTTTACATCTGAGGAATATGTCAAGATAATTGAAAACATCGAAAATAATAAAAATCAGCTCCCTGACCTGGTTGTTTCGGAAGGTTTCGTATACAAAAAGGTCAACCACAGCACAGGCAATCCTCTTGAGGAGGATTTAATTTGGAAGCTATGGGTTCCTTCAGCATTAACCAGCCAATTGATTACTCTCGCTCACCAGCCACCAAAATCCTCGCATGGCGGAATCGCCAAGACACTTTACCGACTTCGGCAGCGCTTCTTCTGGCCAAATATGGCTGCACAGGTCAAAGATTATATAGGGAATTGTGATGTTTGCAAAATGTCGAAGGCATCAAATCAGATTTTGCGACATCCTATGGGGAAACCATTCTTAGTAGAACGCCCATACCAACATTTGTATATAGATTTTTTAGGACCTTACCCGCGTTCCAGAAGGGGAAATGTTTATATAATTATTTGTCTTGACCAACTCACTAAATTTACCGTAATTCAATCTCTCAGAACTGCAACTTCGGAAACAGCGATCAGATTTCTCCATGAACAAATTTTCTGTATGTTTGGCGTACCAGAAACCCTTATGTCAGATAATGGTAAGCAATTTACCAGTTCTGTTTTTAAAAAATTTTTGTGTTCATACGGTGTTAAACATATTAAAACCGCATCTTACGCTCCTCAGGCTAACGCCAGTGAGAGAGTAAACCGATCTATACTTGCGGCCATGAGATCTTACATCAAACAAGATCAAAGAAATTGGGATCTTCACCTACCATCAATCGGATGTGCTTTACGATCCACAATTCATTCGGTAATAGGTATGTCGCCTTACGAGGCGTTATTTGGACACAGAATGATGCAGCACGGATCTGATTTCAAGCTTCTCCGAAATTTAAATATCGTTAATAGTTCAGACCTCGAAGTGATTCCAAAAACATCTAAAATGAATATTCTTCATTCCAATCTAAAAGAGTCTTTGCAAAAAGCTCATTCTTCAAACGAACATTCTTACAATACCCGCAGTAAGGCAGTTAAGCACCAGGTTGGTGATGTTGTTTTCAAAAAAAATTTCATTTTGAGTAATAAATGCAAACGTTTAAACGCCAAATTATGTCCCAAATTCACCAAGGCAAAAGTGATTTCTATCGTGGGAAATAATCTCTATGAATTGGAGGATGAGAAGGGTACACGATTAGGAATTTTCCATTCAAAGGATATCAAAAAGTGAATATATTTAATGACAGCCCGCTAGCCAGTGTGAACATGAGACAGATTCTCAGGCGTGGGTTTAGTTTCAAATTAAAACCAAATTAAAATCCAACGTTAGTTTTCGGTTTCGTTTTCTTTTTCATTTGACGCGCAGTGTCTTGTAAAAAGAAAAAGTTGTGTAGGAAACCTCTACACGGGTTAGCTTATTTAAGTAAATTTAATACGGACAAAATATCACTCATACGCCCTAGTGAATTTTTTGTATTAAATTGAAGCAAGTTGCTAAGAAAATTGGAACATATTGACTAATGATTTTTTTTAAATCTCTATATGAATTACCTTTGTTAAGATCTATTTAGGAAATCAAGGCTCCAATAACTAACCCTTAAAATCGATTATAATCGATCGGAAAGAAAGTAAAATTTTCTCACACAAATTTCTCTTCATGAGTTCTCTTAAGAGTGCAGCTATTCAGCATAATATAGTCACCATATCATTGGCACAAAAAAATTTATAAAATAATTATATTCCACACCAATGATAGATGCAAGTGTATGCGATCATGGAAGACTTCCGGTGCCTGATATTTCGGAGGATTTTGACTCAAAAAGTCTAAGAACCTCACATTTATTATTAATTAATTCCTAAATAAATTTTAAAATATTGATTACTATTCTTTGGTCAAAATCGTTTTGATATCAGAGGTCCCGGAAGAGTGCCATCATTGTGGATTGTGGAACTCAAAATCTGAGAATAAAAATCAGCAGCGAGCTCGGATCTTTTGGCCATTCTGGGATAAGACTTGATACTCGGTAGAAGACGCGGACCGCTCTTGCGGAAGACGTTTAAAAAGTCGTGTGCTTCATTGACTTGCAGATTATTCCGCAGCTTAAAGTCTAAGAGTTTAAAAAAAGAAAAAAAAAGAAAGAAAAAAAAAACTTATTAACGAAAATACCTAAACACATTTGCTAAAAGCATAGAAATCGAAATCTTTTCGTGTAAAAATAAACGAGAATTCACCCACGTGTTGCCCTTATTGGTTGAAGTTAAATCATTGCGTAAATAAAGAAACCAAAGTCACTGAAAAAGTAGTAACCTTTCGGTTTTTTTTGTAATTTTCACGTGAAATCTCTTTCCAAAAAAAGTAAAAGAGAAAGAAAAACATAAATAAAAAGTTATTATAAAATACAAAAAAAAAAAGGACTGAAATCTGGGGTAACGTAATAGAAAAACCCCACGTGCACCTTACCAATGCGAAAAAAAAATCGAATCTCTAAAATTTGAAAGAAAAAAAACTATTCAGTGACGTCACCATTAATACCTCCATTTTTAACCTGTGACCGCATCTTCAAGAAAAAAAAAATAACTTCCGGGTTATATCGATAGATAAAATAATTCCTCCGATTGGGCCACCCCTTATAGTCCTTCGAAAGATGATCATCTCAACTCGTGAAACAAAAAAAAATAACATCATCATTTCATCTGCAGCGGTTTTATTTTAATTTTTTTTTTGTGTGTATATTTTCTATAAAGTATTGTTTTAATGTCATTTATATTTAATGTTAAAACGAAAAAAAAAAAAAAAATTTGATTGCTAAGTGAGATTAATATCTGCAAAAAAGGTAAAAAAGAATCAAATCTCGTTCACAATAACTTTCTTTTCCAATACAAAAAAAACAGGTGTGAATTAAGGATAACCTGCCCGAAATGCTGTGCGCACAACATCAAGGATAGGACATCTTGTAAGTTTTTCTTTAAATTTTATTGTTGGTAAGTTTTGCTATCAAAAATTGTATTTTGGACGATTGTTTGATTTTTTTTTCCAATTCCATGCAATGACCTACATAGGTATAATATAAAATATAAAACAAAATAGATACATATGTATACATACATAAACGGAACTAATCGATTTTTCTTTTATTTCAAATTAATTATGTAAAACGTAAGCTAGATTAAATTTCCGAAATAAATTAAAACTTATTTAAAATTCTATCTCTATCCATCTTATCCTAAATTCTGAAATAATTTCTAATAATTTTTAATTTCTTTTTAATAAAATTTTGTTTGCCATATTGAATTTACGACAACAATATTATAGCTACAGTATATTCATCTCTTTCGAATAAAACGTCTCTTCGTAAATTAATGATGTAATGTAAGTTATGCTGTTAGGTAATAAGAGAGCGAAACCCGCTAAATGTCAAATTGAAGTTACCGTTTAACCACTTTGGTTTGTTTTGATTATTCTTTCTTATTTCATTTTCTAGGAAGATTTATTTTTTTGTTTTATAAATATTATATTTTTTTTAATAATAACTATCAAGATTATTGTTTCATTTTTTTGTTAGTATGTAAGGTTTAATTTTAATTTAATAAACATTTTGAATATATGAAAATTTAGATGAAGAGTTATCATTTCATACATGTTTGGATTTATTTTGTTTTACTTTCGTTCTTCTTTGAGATGATTTTCTTTGAGTATAATTGAAATGCTTTACATGGTTTAAAGAAGTTTTAGTGGTGGGTGTGACAACTTTAACTCGAGATGACAGCTATGGTGTACGGAATTTTGTTCTTGAAATGAATTTTTTTTTTACAGTGGTTCATTTGGTTAAGGATTCCTGACAGATTAATTATGATGTGATTTGAAGTTTATAGGAAGTATTTTCCTGTCTCGATGGTTATAATATAACCTAATTTTTGTAGGACGTTTTTAAAGTCAGGGGTTATCACAACAAGATTTTAGGACGTGATAGCCACGGATGTACCTCACCGTTTAGGTGTAAGTATGTGGGTGGGTAAGTCCTCGTAGTACAAAAACACCAAAACTCCTTCACTCGATATAAATCAGGACTCAAAATTCATAAATACGTATAGGGAACAAATCAGGCCTCGCCTTTATAAAATGAATAGGCATGAAAATGCGTAACGACCGTCTAGACCTAACAACAGCAAAGACCCCCCCCTCCGGCGAGCTACTCTGTGCACATGCAAGCATGCCTAGCGGTTGTGGTCCAGACACCCTTAGTCCTTGCTGCCAGGATGGGTTGAATGCACCTGTAAGCATTTTTGTCGTTCTGGTGGGTTCACAGGGGGTAAGGTTTCTTAGCAGATGTATATTAATGAGGATATAATTTTGAGATGATGTTGGATTTTTCCAACAGAATTTTAAATTATCTCAGGAATAAAAGTCTGCTATTTAGAACAGCTTTAATTCCGTTACAAAGTTATGGGCAAAAATGCATGTTCAAACTTTAAATGCGAATATCTCAAGACCACCTTGAGGGCTGAAATTTCAGAGTTGTGATCTAGGAATCATTCCCTTTCCATTGCTGTGCCTATCTTTGAATAAAACCAATTTTACAAAAAGTTATGGGCAAAAATGCATGTTCAAACTTTAAATGCGAATATCTCGCTTAATACGCGTCCTACATAGTCAAAAGTTGGCACCTAGAGGGCAATTTTTGAACTCCATTATTTCTTGATCTAGACCACCTTGAGGGCTGAAATTTCAGAGTTGTGATCTAGGAATCATTCCCTTTCCATTGCTGTGCCTATCTTTGAATAAAACCAATTTTACAAAAAGTTATGGGCAAAAATGCATGTTCAAACTTTAAATGCGAATATCTCGCTAAATACGCGCCCTACATAGTCGAAAGTTGGCACCTAGAGGGCAATTTTTGAACTCCATTATTTCTTGATCAAGACCACCTTGAGGGCTGAAATTTCAGAGTTGTGATCTAGGAATCATTCCCTTTCCATTGCTGTGCCTATCTTTGAGTAAGACCAATTTAACAAAAAGTTATGGGCAAAAATGCATGTTCAAACTTTAAATGCGAATATCTCGGTAAATACGCGTCCTACATAGTCGAAAGTTGGCACCTAGAGGGCAATTTGTGAACTCCATTATTTCTTGATCTAGACCACCTAGAGGGCTGAAATATCAGAGCTGTGATCTAGGAATCATTCCCTTTCCATTGCTTTGCCCATCTTTGAGTAAGACCAATTTAACAAAAAGTTATGGGCAAAAATGCATGTTCAAACTTTAAATGCGAATATCTCAAGACCACCTTGAGGGCTGAAATTTCAGAGTTGTGATCTAGGAATCATTCCCTTTCCATTGCTGTGCCTATCTTTGAATAAAACCAATTTTACAAAAAGTTATGGGCAAAAATGCATGTTCAAACTTTAAATGCGAATATCTCGCTTAATACGCGTCCTACATAGTCAAAAGTTGGCACCTAGAGGGCAATTTTTGAACTCCATTATTTCTTGATCTAGACCACCTAGAGGGCTGAAATTTCAGAGTTGTGATCTAGGAATCATTCCTTTTCCATTGCTGTGCCTATCTTTGAATAAAACCAATTTTACAAAAAGTTATGGGCAAAAATGCATGTTCAAACTTTAAATGCGAATATCTCCCTAAATACGCGTCCTACATAGTCGAAAGTTGGCACCTAGAGGGCAATTTTTGAACTCCATTATTTCTTGATCAAGACCACCTAGAGGACTGAAATTTCAGAGTTGTGATCTAGGAATCATTCCCTTTCCATTGCTGTGCCTATCTTTGAGTAAGACCAATTAAACAAAAAGTTATGGGCAAAAATGCATGTTCAAACTTTAAATGCGAATATCTCGCTAAATACGCGCCCTACATAGTCGAAAGTTGGCACCTAGAGGGCAATTTTTGAACTCCATTATTTCTTGATCAAGACCACCTTGAGGGCTGAAATTTCAGAGTTGTGATCTAGAAATCATTCCCTTTCCATTGCTGTGCCTATCTTTGAATAAAACCAATTTTACAAAAAGTTATGGGCAAAAATGCATGTTCAAACTTTAAATGCGAATATCTCGCTTAATACGCGTCCTACATAGTCAAAAGTTGGCACCTAGAGGGCAATTTTTGAACTCCATTATTTCTTGATCTAGACCACCTAGAGGGCTGAAATTTCAGAACTGTGATCTAGGAATCATTCCCTTTCCATTGCTGTGCCTATCTTTGAATAAAACCAATTTTACAAAAAGTTATGGGCAAAAATGCATGTTCAAACTTTAAATGCGAATATCTCGCTAAATACGCGTCCTACATAGTCGAAAGTTGGCACCTAGAGGGCAATTTGTGAACTCCATTATTTCTTGATCTAGACCACCTAGAGGGCTGAAATATCCGAGCTGTGATCTACGAATCATTCCCTTTCCATTGCTGTGCCTATCTTTGAGTAAGACCAATTTAACAAAAAGTTATGGGCAAAAATGCATGTTCAAACTTTAAATGCGAATATCTCGCTAAATACGCGTCCTACATAGTCGAAAGTTGGCACCTAGAGGGCAATTTTTGAGCTCCATTATTTCTTGATCTAGACCACCTAGAGGGCTGAAATTTCAGAGTTGTGATCTAGGAATCATTCCCTTTCCATTGCTGTGCCCCTCTTTGAGTAAGACCAATTTACCAAAAAGTTATGGGCAAAAATGCATGTTCAAACTTTAAATGCGAATATCTCGCTAAATACGCGTCCTACATAGTCGAAAGTTGGCACCTAGAGGGCAATTTTTGAACTCCATTATTTCTTGATCTAGACCACCTAGAGGGCTGAAATATCAGAGCTGTGATCTAGGAATCATTCCCTTTCCATTGCTGTGCCTATCTTTGAGTAAGACCAATTTAACAAAAAGTTATGGGCAAAAATGCATGTTCAAACTTTAAATGCGAATATCTCGCTAAATACGCGTCCTACATAGTCGAAAGTTGGCACCTAGAGGGCAATTTTTGAACTCCATTATTTCTTGATCTAGACCACCTAGAGGGCTGAAATTTTAGAGTTGTGATCTAGGAATCATTCCCTTTCCATTGCTGTGCCCATCTTTGAGTAAGACCAATTTAACAAAAAGTTATGGGCAAAAATGCATGTTCAAACTTTAAATGCGAATATCTCGCTAAATACGCGTCCTACATAGTCGAAAGTTGGCACCTAGAGGGCAATTTTTGAACTCCATTATTTCTTGATCTAGACCACCTAGAGGGCTGAAATTTCAGAACTGTGATCTAGGAATCATTCCCTTTCCATTGCTGTGCCTATCTTTGAATAAAACCAATTTTACAAAAAGTTATGGGCAAAAATGCATGTTCAAACTTTAAATGCGAATATCTCGCTAAATACGCGTCCTACATAGTCGAAAGTTGGCACCTAGAGGGCAATTTGTGAACTCCATTATTTCTTGATCTAGACCACCTAGAGGGCTGAAATATCAGAGCTGTGATCTAGGAATCATTCCCTTTCCATTGCTGTGCCTATCTTTGAGTAAGACCAATTTAACAAAAAGTTATGGGCAAAAATGCATGTTCAAACTTTAAATGCGAATATCTCGGTAAATACGCGTCCTACATAGTCGAAAGTTGGCACCTAGAGGGCAATTTTTGAGCTCCATTATTTCTTGATCTAGACCACCTAGAGGGCTGAAATTTCAGAGTTGTGATCTAGGAATCATTCCCTTTCCATTGCTGTGCCCATCTTTGAGTAAGACCAATTTAACAAAAAGTTATGGGCAAAAATGCATGTTCAAACTTTAAATGCGAATATCTCGCTAAATACGCGCCCTACATAGTCGAAAGTTGGCACCTAGAGGGCAATTTTTGAACTCCATTATTTCTTGATCTAGACCACCTTGACGGCTGAAATTTCAGAGTTGTGATCTAGGAATCATTCCCTTTCCATTGCTGTGCCTATCTTTGAATAAAACCAATTTTACAAAAAGTTATGGGCAAAAATGCATGTTCAAACTTTAAATGCGAATATCTCGCTAAATACGCGCCCTACATAGTCGAAAGTTGGCACCTAGAGGGCAATTTTTGAACTCCACTATTTCTTGATCAAGACCACCTTGAGGGCTGAAATTTCAGAGTTGTGATCTAGGAATCATTCCCTTTCCATTGCTGTGCCTATCTTTGAATAAAACCAATTTTACAAAAAGTTATGGGCAAAAATGCATGTTCAAACTTTAAATGCGAATATCTCGCTTAATACGCGTCCTACATAGTCAAAAGTTGGCACCTAGAGGGCAATTTTTGAACTCCATTATTTCTTGATCTAGACCACCTAGAGGGCTGAAATTTCAGAGCTGTGATCTAGGAATCATTCCCTTTCCATTGCTGTGCCTATCTTTGAATAAAACCAATTTTACAAAAAGTTATGGGCAAAAATGCATGTTCAAACTTTAAATGCGAATATCTCGCTAAATACGCGTCCTACATAGTCGAAAGTTGGCACCTAGAGGGCAATTTGTGAACTCCATTATTTCTTGATCTAGACCACCTAGAGGGCTGAAATATCAGAGCTGTGATCTAGGAATCATTCCCTTTCCATTGCTGTGCCTATCTTTGAGTAAGACCAATTTAACAAAAAGTTATGGGCAAAAATGCATGTTCAAACTTTAAATGCGAATATCTCGCTAAATACGCGTCCTACATAGTCGAAAGTTGGCACCTAGAGGGCAATTTTTGAACTCCATTATTTCTTGATCTAGACCACCTAGAGGGCTGAAATTTCAGAGTTGTGATCTAGGAATCATTCCCTTTCCATTGCTGTGCCCATCTTTGAGTAAGACCAATTTAACAAAAAGTTATGGGCAAAAATGCATGTTCAAACTTTAAATGCGAATATCTCGCTAAATACGGGTGATTTTGATTTGATTTGATTTGATTTATTGAGTACGTTAAAATCCTAACGTTACAGGTAATTATAAATATAAATAACTATAACAATAAAAATGAATGTATATATGTATATAAAAAAAAAAATAAAAAAAAAATAACAATTAAATTTCTAATTTGCATAATTAACGAAAAATCTAATTTTAAACTGTTTTGATTTAATATTTACGTTGACAGAGTCAATTAAGTTATAATGTTTATTAAAAATATTAATTAACTGATTAATCGGACTGTTAGACCCATAGTTCGATCTGCTAAAACTGGGACGTATTGGCAAACTAGTTCTTAACCCAACACGGGCCGCGTTAAAGTTCAAACGACCCAAAACTGAGAAGGAGGAAATAGATCCATTCATTAATCCAACGATGAAGCAAAGCTGTAAAAACTCTCTATGAGCAG
Source organism: Eupeodes latifasciatus (assembly GCA_920104205.1). NCBI lineage: Eukaryota > Metazoa > Arthropoda > Insecta > Diptera > Syrphidae > Eupeodes > Eupeodes latifasciatus. Next base: position 87,615,928 of record OV049924.1, read on the forward strand.
AAAGGGATGGGATATTCAAGAGAATTAGGTTCTGAGGGTAGGAAGGCCATTCAATTAAATTTGACCGAGGAAGAAATCGAAGGTAAAACTTTATGAATTTCTTTTGGACACTTTCAATTCTATTTGTGTGAACATTGTAATAAGGGGCCCATATAACACAGCCATATTCTAATACAGATCTGGCAAACGAAAAAAATAGACATTTAATTGCGAAGGGATCACGGAACTCACTTCCAAAACGTTTAATAAAACCGAGTGATCTATTAGCTTTTTTGATTATTGAATCGTAGTGATCAGTAAATGATAACTTTGAATCTAGAATTATACCCAGATCAGAAAAGCTGGATTGGACGTGTAGACTAGAGGAGTTTAACATATAATCAAAAACAATGAAATCATGCTTGCGTGTGAAACGCATTGTCTTGCATTTGTCAACATTTAAAAATAAACGATTGTTGTTGCACCATTCCCAAAAACATAGTAGGTCATTTTGAAGAAGATTACAATCATTCAATGAATTTATTTTCCGAAATATTTTAACATCGTCAGCGTACATTAATGAAGAAGAGTTTTTTAAAAAAGATGGAAGGTCATTTATGAATAAGACAAATAATAGTGGTCCCAAATGACTACCTTGAGGTACACCGGAGTTAACTAAAAACTTATTTGAGTGATTATGTCTGAAAATTACACTATAATGTCTATCACTGAGGTAAAGTCCTACATAGTCGAAAGTTGGCACCTAGAGGGCAATTTTTGAACTCCATTATTTCTTGATCTAGACCACCTAGAGGGCTGAAATTTCAGAACTGTGATCTAGGAATCATTCCCTTTCCATTGCTGTGCCTATCTTTGAATAAAACCAATTTTACAAAAAGTTATGGGCAAAAATGCATGTTCAAACTTTAAATGCGAATATCTCGCTAAATACGCGTCCTACATAGTCGAAAGTTGGCACCTAGAGGGCAATTTGTGAACTCCATTATTTCTTGATCTAGACCACCTAGAGGGCTGAAATTTCAGAGCTGTGATCTAGGAATCATTCCCTTTCCATTGCTGTGCCTATCTTTGAGTAAGACCAATTTAACAAAAAGTTATGGGCAAAAATGCATGTTCAAACTTTAAATGCGAATATCTCGCTAAATACGCGTCCTACATAGTCGAAAGTTGGCACCTAGAGGGCAATTTTTGAGCTCCATTATTTCTTGATCTAGACCACCTTGACGGCTGAAATTTCAGAGTTGTGATCTAGGAATCATTCCCTTTCCATTGCTGTGCCTATCTTTGAATAAAACCAATTTTACAAAAAGTTATGGGCAAAAATGCATGTTCAAACTTTAAATGCGAATATCTCGCTAAATACGCGTCCTACATAGTCAAAAGTTGGCACCTAGAGGGCAATTTTTGAACTCCATTATTTCTTGATCTAGACCACCTAGAGGGCTGAAATTTCAGAGTTGTGATCTAGGAATCATTCCCTTTCCATTGCTGTGCCTATCTTTGAATAAAACCAATTTTACAAAAAGTTATGGGCAAAAATGCATGTTCAAACTTTAAATGCGAATATCTCGCTAAATACGCGTCCTACATAGTCGAAAGTTGGCACCTAGAGGGCAATTTTTGAACTCCATTATTTCTTGATCAAGACCACCTAGAGGACTGAAATTTCAGAGTTGTGATCTAGGAATCATTCCCTTTCCATTGCTGTGCCTATCTTTGAGTAAGACCAATTAAACAAAAAGTTATGGGCAAAAATGCATGTTCAAACTTTAAATGCGAATATCTCGCTAAATACGCGCCCTACATAGTCGAAAGTTGGCACCTAGAGGGCAATTTTTGAACTCCATTATTTCTTGATCTAGACCACCTTGACGGCTGAAATTTCAGAGTTGTGATCTAGGAATCATTCCCTTTCCATTGCTGTGCCTATCTTTGAATAAAACCAATTTTACAAAAAGTTATGGGCAAAAATGCATGTTCAAACTTTAAATGCGAATATCTCGCTAAATACGCGCCCTACATAGTCGAAAGTTGGCACCTAGAGGGCAATTTTTGAACTCCACTATTTCTTGATCAAGACCACCTTGAGGGCTGAAATTTCAGAGTTGTGATCTAGGAATCATTCCCTTTCCATTGCTGTGCCTATCTTTGAATAAAACCAATTTTACAAAAAGTTATGGGCAAAAATGCATGTTCAAACTTTAAATGCGAATATCTCGCTAAATACGCGTCCTACATAGTCGAAAGTTGGCACCTAGAGGGCAATTTGTGAACTCCATTATTTCTTGATCTAGACCACCTAGAGGGCTGAAATTTCAGAGTTGTGATCTAGGAATCATTCCCTTTCCATTGCTGTGCCTATCTTTGAATAAAACCAATTTTACAAAAAGTTATGGGCAAAAATGCATGTTCAAACTTTAAATGCGAATATCTCGCTAAATACGCGTCCTACATAGTCGAAAGTTGGCACCTAGAGGGCAATTTTTGAACTCCATTATTTCTTGATCTAGACCACCTAGAGGGCTGAAATTTCAGAGTTGTGATCTAGGAATCATTCCCTTTCCATTGCTGTGCCCATCTTTGAGTAAGACCAATTTAACAAAAAGTTATGGGCAAAAATGCATGTTCAAACTTTAAATGCGAATATCTCGCTAAATACGCGTGATTTTGATTTGATTTGATTTGATTTATTGAGTACGTTAAAATCCTAACGTTACAGGTAATTATAAATATAAATAACTATAACAATAAAAATGAATGTATATATGTATATAAAAAAAAAAAATAAAAAAAAAAATAACAATTAAATTTCTAATTTGCATAATTAACGAAAAATCTAATTTTAAACTGTTTTGATTTAATATTTACGTTGACAGAGTCAATTAAGTTATAATGTTTATTAAAAATATTAATTAACTGATTAATCGGACTGTTAGACCCATAGTTCGATCTGCTAAAACTGGGACGTATTGGCAAACTAGTTCTTAACCCAACACGGGCCGCGTTAAAGTTCAAACGACCCAAAACTGAGAAGGAGGAAATAGATCCATTCATTAATCCAACGATGAAGCAAAGCTGTAAAAACTCTCTATGAGCAGAAAGGGATGGGATATTCAAGAGAATTAGGTTCTGAGGGTAGGAAGGCCATTCAATTAAATTTGACCGAGGAAGAAATCGAAGGTAAAACTTTATGAATTTCTTTTGGACACTTTCAATTCTATTTGTGTGAACATTGTAATAAGGGGCCCATATAACACAGCCATATTCTAATACAGATCTGGCAAACGAAAAAAATAGACATTTAATTACGAAGGGATCACGGAACTCACTTCCAAAACGTTTAATAAAACCGAGTGATCTATTAGCTTTTTTGATTATTGAATCGTAGTGATCAGTAAATGATAACTTTGAATCTAGAATTATACCCAGATCAGAAAAGCTGGATTGGACGTGTAGACTAGAGGAGTTTAACATATAATCAAAAACAATGAAATCATGCTTGCGTGTGAAACGCATTGTCTTGCATTTGTCAACATTTAAAAATAAACGATTGTTGTTGCACCATTCCCAAAAACATAGTAGGTCATTTTGAAGAAGATTACAATCATTCAATGAATTTATTTTCCGAAATATTTTAACATCGTCAGCGTACATTAATGAAGAAGAGTTTTTTAAAAAAGATGGAAGGTCATTTATGAATAAGACAAATAATAGTGGTCCCAAATGACTACCTTGAGGTACACCGGAGTTAACTAAAAACTTATTTGAGTGATTATGTCTGAAAATTACACTATAATGTCTATCACTGAGGTAAAGTCCTACATAGTCGAAAGTTGGCACCTAGAGGGCAATTTTTGAACTCCATTATTTCTTGATCTAGACCACCTAGAGGGCTGAAATTTCAGAACTGTGATCTAGGAATCATTCCCTTTCCATTGCTGTGCCTATCTTTGAATAAAACCAATTTTACAAAAAGTTATGGGCAAAAATGCATGTTCAAACTTTAAATGCGAATATCTCGCTAAATACGCGTCCTACATAGTCGAAAGTTGGCACCTAGAGGGCAATTTGTGAACTCCATTATTTCTTGATCTAGACCACCTAGAGGGCTGAAATATCAGAGCTGTGATCTAGGAATCATTCCCTTTCCATTGCTGTGCCTATCTTTGAGTAAGACCAATTTAACAAAAAGTTATGGGCAAAAATGCATGTTCAAACTTTAAATGCGAATATCTCGCTAAATACGCGTCCTACATAGTCGAAAGTTGGCACCTAGAGGGCAATTTTTGAGCTCCATTATTTCTTGATCTAGACCACCTTGACGGCTGAAATTTCAGAGTTGTGATCTAGGAATCATTCCCTTTCCATTGCTGTGCCTATCTTTGAATAAAACCAATTTTACAAAAAGTTATGGGCAAAAATGCATGTTCAAACTTTAAATGCGAATATCTCGCTAAATACGCGTCCTACATAGTCGAAAGTTGGCACCTAGAGGGCAATTTTTGAACTCCATTATTTCTTGATCTAGACCACCTAGAGGGCTGAAATATCAGAGCTGTGATCTAGGAATCATTCCCTTTCCATTGCTGTGCCTATCTTTGAGTAAGACCAATTTAACAAAAAGTTATGGGCAAAAATGCATGTTCAAACTTTAAATGCGAATATCTCGCTAAATACGCGTCCTACATAGTCGAAAGTTGGCACCTAGAGGGCAATTTTTGAACTCCATTATTTCTTGATCTAGACCACCTAGAGGGCTGAAATTTCAGAGTTGTGATCTAGGAATCATTCCCTTTCCATTGCTGTGCCCATCTTTGAGTAAGACCAATTTAACAAAAAGTTATGGGCAAAAATGCATGTTCAAACTTTAAATGCGAATATCTCGCTAAATACGCGTGATTTTGATTTGATTTGATTTGATTTATTGAGTACGTTAAAATCCTAACGTTACAGGTAATTATAAATATAAATAACTATAACAATAAAAATGAATGTATATATGTATATAAAAAAAAAAATAAAAAAAAAAATAACAATTAAATTTCTAATTTGCATAATTAACGAAAAATCTAATTTTAAACTGTTTTGATTTAATATTTACGTTGACAGAGTCAATTAAGTTATAATGTTTATTAAAAATATTAATTAACTGATTAATCGGACTGTTAGACCCATAGTTCGATCTGCTAAAACTGGGACGTATTGGCAAACTAGTTCTTAACCCTACACGGGCCGCGTTAAAGTTCAAACGACCCAAAACTGAGAAGGAGGAAATAGATCCATTCATTAATCCAACGATGAAGCAAAGCTGTAAAAACTCTCTATGAGCAGAAAGGGATGGGATATTCAAGAGAATTAGGTTCTGAGGGTAGGAAGGCCATTCAATTAAATTTGACCGAGGAAGAAATCGAAGGTAAAACTTTATGAATTTCTTTTGGACACTTTCAATTCTATTTGTGTGAACATTGTAATAAGGGGCCCATATAACACAGCCATATTCTAATACAGATCTGGCAAACGAAAAAAATAGACATTTAATTGCGAAGGGATCACGGAACTCACTTCCAAAACGTTTAATAAAACCGAGTGATCTATTAGCTTTTTTGATTATTGAATCGTAGTGATCAGTAAATGATAACTTTGAATCTAGAATTATACCCAGATCAGAAAAGCTGGATTGGACGTGTAGACTAGAGGAGTTTAACATATAATCAAAAACAATGAAATCATGCTTGCGTGTGAAACGCATTGTCTTGCATTTGTCAACATTTAAAAATAAACGATTGTTGTTGCACCATTCCCAAAAACATAGTAGGTCATTTTGAAGAAGATTACAATCATTCAATGAATTTATTTTCCGAAATATTTTAACATCGTCAGCGTACATTAATGAAGAAGAGTTTTTTAAAAAAGATGGAAGGTCATTTATGAATAAGACAAATAATAGTGGTCCCAAATGACTACCTTGAGGTACACCGGAGTTAACTAAAAACTTATTTGAGTGATTATGTCTGAAAATTACACTATAATGTCTATCACTGAGGTAAAGTCCTACATAGTCGAAAGTTGGCACCTAGAGGGCAATTTTTGAACTCCATTATTTCTTGATCTAGACCACCTAGAGGGCTGAAATTTCAGAACTGTGATCTAGGAATCATTCCCTTTCCATTGCTGTGCCTATCTTTGAATAAAACCAATTTTACAAAAAGTTATGGGCAAAAATGCATGTTCAAACTTTAAATGCGAATATCTCGCTAAATACGCGTCCTACATAGTCGAAAGTTGGCACCTAGAGGGCAATTTGTGAACTCCATTATTTCTTGATCTAGACCACCTAGAGGGCTGAAATATCAGAGCTGTGATCTAGGAATCATTCCCTTTCCATTGCTGTGCCTATCTTTGAGTAAGACCAATTTAACAAAAAGTTATGGGCAAAAATGCATGTTCAAACTTTAAATGCGAATATCTCGCTAAATACGCGTCCTACATAGTCGAAAGTTGGCACCTAGAGGGCAATTTTTGAGCTCCATTATTTCTTGATCTAGACCACCTTGACGGCTGAAATTTCAGAGTTGTGATCTAGGAATCATTCCCTTTCCATTGCTGTGCCTATCTTTGAATAAAACCAATTTTACAAAAAGTTATGGGCAAAAATGCATGTTCAAACTTTAAATGCGAATATCTCGCTAAATACGCGTCCTACATAGTCAAAAGTTGGCACCTAGAGGGCAATTTTTGAACTCCATTATTTCTTGATCTAGACCACCTAGAGGGCTGAAATTTCAGAGTTGTGATCTAGGAATCATTCCCTTTCCATTGCTGTGCCTATCTTTGAATAAAACCAATTTTACAAAAAGTTATGGGCAAAAATGCATGTTCAAACTTTAAATGCGAATATCTCGCTAAATACGCGTCCTACATAGTCGAAAGTTGGCACCTAGAGGGCAATTTTTGAACTCCATTATTTCTTGATCAAGACCACCTAGAGGACTGAAATTTCAGAGTTGTGATCTAGGAATCATTCCCTTTCCATTGCTGTGCCTATCTTTGAGTAAGACCAATTAAACAAAAAGTTATGGGCAAAAATGCATGTTCAAACTTTAAATGCGAATATCTCGCTAAATACGCGCCCTACATAGTCGAAAGTTGGCACCTAGAGGGCAATTTTTGAACTCCATTATTTCTTGATCTAGACCACCTTGACGGCTGAAATTTCAGAGTTGTGATCTAGGAATCATTCCCTTTCCATTGCTGTGCCTATCTTTGAATAAAACCAATTTTACAAAAAGTTATGGGCAAAAATGCATGTTCAAACTTTAAATGCGAATATCTCGCTAAATACGCGCCCTACATAGTCGAAAGTTGGCACCTAGAGGGTAATTTTTGAACTCCACTATTTCTTGATCAAGACCACCTTGAGGGCTGAAATTTCAGAGTTGTGATCTAGGAATCATTCCCTTTCCATTGCTGTGCCTATCTTTGAATAAAACCAATTTTACAAAAAGTTATGGGCAAAAATGCATGTTCAAACTTTAAATGCGAATATCTCGCTTAATACGCGTCCTACATAGTCAAAAGTTGGCACCTAGAGGGCAATTTTTGAACTCCATTATTTCTTGATCTAGACCACCTAGAGGGCTGAAATTTCAGAGCTGTGATCTAGGAATCATTCCCTTTCCATTGCTGTGCCTATCTTTGAATAAAACCAATTTTACAAAAAGTTATGGGCAAAAATGCATGTTCAAACTTTAAATGCGAATATCTCGCTAAATACGCGTCCTACATAGTCGAAAGTTGGCACCTAGAGGGCAATTTGTGAACTCCATTATTTCTTGATCTAGACCACCTAGAGGGCTGAAATTTCAGAGCTGTGATCTAGGAATCATTCCCTTTCCATTGCTGTGCCTATCTTTGAGTAAGACCAATTTAACAAAAAGTTATGGGCAAAAATGCATGTTCAAACTTTAAATGCGAATATCTCGCTAAATACGCGTCCTACATAGTCGAAAGTTGGCACCTAGAGGGCAATTTTTGAACTCCATTATTTCTTGATCTAGACCACCTAGAGGGCTGAAATTTCAGAGTTGTGATCTAGGAATCATTCCCTTTCCATTGCTGTGCCCATCTTTGAGTAAGACCAATTTAACAAAAAGTTATGGGCAAAAATGCATGTTCAAACTTTAAATGCGAATATCTCGCTAAATACGCGTGATTTTGATTTGATTTGATTTGATTTATTGAGTACGTTAAAATCCTAACGTTACAGGTAATTATAAATATAAATAACTATAACAATAAAAATGAATGTATATATGTATATAAAAAAAAAAAATAAAAAAAAAAATAACAATTAAATTTCTAATTTGCATAATTAACGAAAAATCTAATTTTAAACTGTTTTGATTTAATATTTACGTTGACAGAGTCAATTAAGTTATAATGTTTATTAAAAATATTAATTAACTGATTAATCGGACTGTTAGACCCATAGTTCGATCTGCTAAAACTGGGACGTATTGGCAAACTAGTTCTTAACCCAACACGGGCCGCGTTAAAGTTCAAACGACCCAAAACTGAGAAGGAGGAAATAGATCCATTCATTAATCCAACGATGAAGCAAAGCTGTAAAAACTCTCTATGAGCAGAAAGGGATGGGATATTCAAGAGAATTAGGTTCTGAGGGTAGGAAGGCCATTCAATTAAATTTGACCGAGGAAGAAATCGAAGGTAAAACTTTATGAATTTCTTTTGGACACTTTCAATTCTATTTGTGTGAACATTGTAATAAGGGGCCCATATAACACAGCCATATTCTAATACAGATCTGGCAAACGAAAAAAATAGACATTTAATTACGAAGGGATCACGGAACTCACTTCCAAAACGTTTAATAAAACCGAGTGATCTATTAGCTTTTTTGATTATTGAATCGTAGTGATCAGTAAATGATAACTTTGAATCTAGAATTATACCCAGATCAGAAAAGCTGGATTGGACGTGTAGACTAGAGGAGTTTAACATATAATCAAAAACAATGAAATCATGCTTGCGTGTGAAACGCATTGTCTTGCATTTGTCAACATTTAAAAATAAACGATTGTTGTTGCACCATTCCCAAAAACATAGTAGGTCATTTTGAAGAAGATTACAATCATTCAATGAATTTATTTTCCGAAATATTTTAACATCGTCAGCGTACATTAATGAAGAAGAGTTTTTTAAAAAAGATGGAAGGTCATTTATGAATAAGACAAATAATAGTGGTCCCAAATGACTACCTTGAGGTACACCGGAGTTAACTAAAAACTTATTTGAGTGATTATGTCTGAAAATTACACTATAATGTCTATCACTGAGGTAAAGTCCTACATAGTCGAAAGTTGGCACCTAGAGGGCAATTTTTGAACTCCATTATTTCTTGATCTAGACCACCTAGAGGGCTGAAATTTCAGAACTGTGATCTAGGAATCATTCCCTTTCCATTGCTGTGCCTATCTTTGAATAAAACCAATTTTACAAAAAGTTATGGGCAAAAATGCATGTTCAAACTTTAAATGCGAATATCTCGCTAAATACGCGTCCTACATAGTCGAAAGTTGGCACCTAGAGGGCAATTTATGAACTCCATTATTTCTTGATCTAGACCACCTAGAGGGCTGAAATATCAGAGCTGTGATCTAGGAATCATTCCCTTTCCATTGCTGTGCCTATCTTTGAGTAAGACCAATTTAACAAAAAGTTATGGGCAAAAATGCATGTTCAAACTTTAAATGCGAATATCTCGCTAAATACGCGTCCTACATAGTCGAAAGTTGGCACCAAGAGGGCAATTTTTGAGCTCCATTATTTCTTGATCTAGACCACCTTGACGGCTGAAATTTCAGAGTTGTGATCTAGGAATCATTCCCTTTCCATTGCTGTGCCTATCTTTGAATAAAACCAATTTTACAAAAAGTTATGGGCAAAAATGCATGTTCAAACTTTAAATGCGAATATCTCGCTAAATACGCGCCCTACATAGTCGAAAGTTGGCACCTAGAGGGCAATTTGTGAACTCCATTATTTCTTGATCTAGACCACCTAGAGGGCTGAAATTTCAGAGTTGTGATCTAGGAATCATTCCCTTTCCATTGCTGTGCCCATCTTTGAGTAAGACCAATTTAACAAAAAGTTATGGGCAAAAATGCATGTTCAAACTTTAAATGCGAATATCTCGCTAAATACGCGCCCTACATAGTCGAAAGTTGGCACCTAGAGGGCAATTTTTGAACTCCATTATTTCTTGATCTAGACCACCTTGAGGGCTGAAATTTCAGAGTTGTGATCTAGGAATCATTCCCTTTCCATTGCTGTGCCTATCTTTGAATAAAACCAATTTTACAAAAAGTTATGGGCAAAAATGCATGTTCAAACTTTAAATGCGAATATCTCGCTAAATACGCGCCCTACATAGTCGAAAGTTGGCACCTAGAGGGCAATTTTTGAACTCCATTATTTCTTGATCTAGACCACCTAGAGGGCTGAAATTTCAGAGTTGTGATCTAGGAATCATTCCCTTTCCATTGCTGTGCCTATCTTTGAGTAAGACCAATTTAACAAAAAGTTATGGGCAACAATGCATGTTCAAACTTTAAATGCGAATATCTCGCTAAATACGCGCCCTACATAGTCGAAAGTTGGCACCTAGAGGGCAATTTTTGAACTCCATTATTTCTTGATCTAGACCACCTAGAGGGCTGAAATTTCAGAGTTGTGATCTAGGAATCATTCCATTTCCATTGCTGTCCCTATCTTTGAATAAAACCAATTTTACAAAAAGTTATGGGCAAAAATGCATGTTCAAACTTTAAATGCGAATATCTCGCTAAATACGCGTCCTACATAGTCGAAAGTTGGCACCTAGAGGGCAATTTGTGAACTCCATTATTTCTTGATCTAGACCACCTAGAGGGCTGAAATATCAGAGCTGTGATCTAGGAATCATTCCCTTTCCATTGCTGTGCCTATCTTTGAGTAAGACCAATTTAACAAAAAGTTATGGGCAAAAATGCATGTTCAAACTTTAAATGCGAATATCTCGCTAAATACGCGTCCTACATAGTCGAAAGTTGGCACCTAGAGGGCAATTTTTGAGCTCCATTATTTCTTGATCTAGACCACCTAGAGGGCTGAAATTTCAGAGTTGTGATCTAGGAATCATTCCCTTTCCATTGCTGTGCCCATCTTTGAGTAAGACCAATTTAACAAAAAGTTATGGGCAAAAATGCATGTTCAAACTTTAAATGCGAATATCTCGCTAAATACGCGTCCTACATAGTCGAAAGTTGGCACCTAGAGGGCAATTTTTGAACTCCATTATTTCTTGATCTAGACCACCTAGAGGGCTGAAATTTCAGAGTTGTGATCTAGGAATCATTCCCTTTCCATTGATGTGCCTATCTTTGAGTAAGACCAATTTAACAAAAACTTATGGGCAAAAATGCATGTTCAAACTTTAAATGCGAATATCTCGCTAAATACGCGTCCTACATAGTCGAAAGTTGGCACCTAGAGGGCAATTTTTGAACTCCATTATTTCTTGATCTAGACCACCTAGAGGGCTGAAATATCAGAGCTGTGATCTAGGAATCATTCCCTTTCCATTGCTGTGCCTATCTTTGAGTAAGACCAATTTAACAAAAAGTTATGGGCAAAAATGCATGTTCAAACTTTAAATGCGAATATCTCGCTAAATACGCACCCTACATAGTCGAAACTTGGCACCTAGAAGGCAATTTTTGAACTCCATTATTTCTTGATCTAGACCACCTTGAGGGCTGAAATTTCAGAGTTGTGATCTAGGAATCATTCCCTTTCCATTGCTGTACCTATCTTTGAATAAAACCAATTTTACAAAAAGTTATGGGCAAAAATGCATGTTCAAACTTTAAATGCGAATATCTCTCTAAATAGACCACCTTAAGGGCTGAAATTTCAGAGTTGTGATCTAGGAATCATTCCCTTTCCATTGCTGTGCCTATCTTTGAATAAAACCAATTTTACAAAAAGTTATGGGCAAAAATGCATGTTCAAACTTTAAATGCGAATATCTCGCTAAATACGCGTCCTACATAGTCGAAAGTTGGCACCTAGAGGGCAATTTTTGAACTCCATTATTTCTTGATCTAGACCACCTAGAGGGCTGAAATTTCAGAGTTGTGATCTAGGAATCATTCCCTTTCCATTGCTGTGCCTATCTTTGAATAAAACCAATTTTACAAAAAGTTATGGGCAAAAATGCATGTTCAAACTTTAAATGCGAATATCTCGCTAAATACGCGTCCTACATAGTCGAAAGTTGGCACCTAGAGGGCAATTTTTGAACTCCATTATTTCTTGATCTAGACCACCTAGAGGGCTGAAATTTCAGAGTTGTGATCTAGGAATCATTCCCTTTCCATTGCTGTGCCCATCTTTGAGTAAGACCAATTTAACAAAAAGTTATGGGCAAAAATGCATGTTCAAACTTTAAATGCGAATATCTCGCTAAATACGCGCCCTACATAGTCGAAAGTTGGCACCTAGAGGGCAATTTTTGAACTCCATTATTTCTTGATCTAGACCACCTTGAGGGCTGAAATTTCAGAGTTGTGATCTAGGAATCATTCCCTTTCCATTGCTGTGCCTATCTTTGAATAAAACCAATTTTACAAAAAGTTATGGGCAAAAATGCATGTTCAAACTTTAAATGCGAATATCTCGCTAAATACGCGTCCTACATAGTCAAAAGTTGGCACCTAGAGGGCAATTTTTGAACTCCATTATTTCTTGATCTAGACCACCTAGAGGGCTGAAATTTCAGAGTTGTGATCTAGGAATCATTCCCTTTCCATTGCTGTGCCTATCTTTGAGTAAGACCAATTTAACAAAAAGTTATGGGCAAAAATGCATGTTCAAACTTTAAATGCGAATATCTCGCTAAATACGCGCCCTACATAGTCGAAAGTTGGCACCTAGAGGGCAATTTTTGAACTCCATTATTTCTTGATCTAGACCACCTAGAGGGCTGAAATTTCAGAGTTGTGATCTAGGAATCATTCCATTTCCATTGCTGTCCCTATCTTTGAATAAAACCAATTTTACAAAAAGTTATGGGCAAAAATGCATGTTCAAACTTTAAATGCGAATATCTCGCTAAATACGCGTCCTACATAGTCGAAAGTTGGCACCTAGAGGGCAATTTGTGAACTCCATTATTTCTTGATCTAGACCACCTAGAGGGCTGAAATATCAGAGCTGTGATCTAGGAATCATTCCCTTTCCATTGCTGTGCCTATCTTTGAGTAAGACCAATTTAACAAAAAGTTATGGGCAAAAATGCATGTTCAAACTTTAAATGCGAATATCTCGCTAAATACGCGCCCTACATAGTCGAAAGTTGGCACCTAGAGGGCAATTTTTGAACTCCATTATTTCTTGATCTAGACCACCTAGAGGGCTGAAATTTCAGAGTTGTGATCTAGGAATCATTCCCTTTCCATTGCTGTGCCCATCTTTGAGTAAGACCAATTTAACAAAAAGTTATGGGCAAAAATGCATGTTCAAACTTTAAATGCGAATATCTCGCTAAATACGCGCCCTACATAGTCGAAAGTTGGCACCTAGAGGGCAATTTTTGAACTCCATTATTTCTTGATCTAGACCACCTTGAGGGCTGAAATTTCAGAGTTGTGATCTAGGAATCATTCCCTTTCCATTGCTGTGCCTATCTTTGAATAAAACCAATTTTACAAAAAGTTATGGGCAAAAATGCATGTTCAAACTTTAAATGCGAATATCTCGCTAAATACGCGTCCTACATAGTCAAAAGTTGGCACCTAGAGGGCAATTTTTGAACTCCATTATTTCTTGATCTAGACCACCTAGAGGGCTGAAATTTCAGAGTTGTGATCTAGGAATCATTCCCTTTCCATTGCTGTGCCTATCTTTGAGTAAGACCAATTTAACAAAAAGTTATGGGCAAAAATGCATGTTCAAACTTTAAATGCGAATATCTCGCTAAATACGCGCCCTACATAGTCGAAAGTTGGCACCTAGAGGGCAATTTTTGAACTCCATTATTTCTTGATCTAGACCACCTAGAGGGCTGAAATTTCAGAGTTGTGATCTAGGAATCATTCCATTTCCATTGCTGTCCCTATCTTTGAATAAAACCAATTTTACAAAAAGTTATGGGCAAAAATGCATGTTCAAACTTTAAATGCGAATATCTCGCTAAATACGCGTCCTACATAGTCGAAAGTTGGCACCTAGAGGGCAATTTGTGAACTCCATTATTTCTTGATCTAGACCACCTAGAGGGCTGAAATATCAGAGCTGTGATCTAGGAATCATTCCCTTTCCATTGCTGTGCCTATCTTTGAGTAAGACCAATTTAACAAAAAGTTATGGGCAAAAATGCATGTTCAAACTTTAAATGCGAATATCTCGCTAAATACGCGTCCTACATAGTCGAAAGTTGGCACCTAGAGGGCAATTTTTGAGCTCCATTATTTCTTGATCTAGACCACCTAGAGGGCTGAAATTTCAGAGTTGTGATCTAGGAATCATTCCCTTTCCATTGCTGTGCCCATCTTTGAGTAAGACCAATTTAACAAAAAGTTATGGGCAAAAATGCATGTTCAAACTTTAAATGCGAATATCTCGCTAAATACGCGTCCTACATAGTCGAAAGTTGGCACCTAGAGGGCAATTTTTGAACTCTATTATTTCTTGATCTAGACCACCTAGAGGGCTGAAATTTCAGAGTTGTGATCTAGGAATCATTCCCTTTCCATTGATGTGCCTATCTTTGAGTAAGACCAATTTAACAAAAACTTATGGGCAAAAATGCATGTTCAAACTTTAAATGCGAATATCTCGCTAAATACGCGTCCTACATAGTCGAAAGTTGGCACCTAGAGGGCAATTTTTGAACTCCATTATTTCTTGATCTAGACCACCTAGAGGGCTGAAATATCAGAGCTGTGATCTAGGAATCATTCCCTTTCCATTGCTGTGCCTATCTTTGAGTAAGACCAATTTAACAAAAAGTTATGGGCAAAAATGCATGTTCAAACTTTAAATGCGAATATCTCGCTAAATACGCACCCTACATAGTCGAAACTTGACACCTAGAAGGCAATTTTTGAACTCCATTATTTCTTGATCTAGACCACCTTGAGGGCTGAAATTTCAGAGTTGTGATCTAGGAATCATTCCCTTTCCATTGCTGTACCTATCTTTGAATAAAACCAATTTTACAAAAAGTTATGGGCAAAAATGCATGTTCAAACTTTAAATGCGAATATCTCTCTAAATAGACCACCTTGAGGGCTGAAATTTCAGAGTTGTGATCTAGGAATCATTCCCTTTCCATTGCTGTGCCTATCTTTGAATAAAACCAATTTTACAAAAAGTTATGGGCAAAAATGCATGTTCAAACTTTAAATGCGAATATCTCGCTAAATACGCGTCCTACATAGTCAAAAGTTGGCACCTAGAGGGCAATTTTGAACTCCATTATTTCTTGATCTAGACCACCTAGAGGGCTGAAATTTCAGAGTTGTGATCTAGGAATCATTCCCTTTCCATTGCTGTGCCCATCTTTGAGTAAGACCAATTTAACAAAAAGTTATGGGCAAAAATGCATGTTCAAACTTTAAATGCGAATATCTCGCTAAATACGCGTCCTACATAGTCAAAAGTTGGCACCTAGAGGGCAATTTTTGAACTCCATTATTTCTTGATCTAGACCACCTAGAGGGCTGAAATTTCAGAGTTGTGATCTAGGAATCATTCCCTTTCCATTGCTGTGCCTATCTTTGAATAAAACCAATTTTACAAAAAGTTATGGGCAAAAATGCATGTTCAAACTTTAAATGCGAATATCTCGCTAAATACGCGTCCTACATAGTCGAAAGTTGGCACCTAGAGAGCAATTTTTGAACTCCCCTATTTCTTGATCTAGACCACCTAGAGGGCTGATCTAGGAATCATTCCCTTTCCATTGCTGTGCCTACCCAAGTAACAAAATCTAACCACGCGTCGCAAAATGACTGAGGTCATAAATTAACCGAAGTTAACTGTGGTCATAACAGGGCGTTAATTGAGTTACTTAAAAACTGTCGGTTAATTTACGGTATAAATAAAGCCAAATTATAATTAAGGTTTGACTTGGGGTAAAATGTTCTCTCATTCTAACTTTGAAGTTGATTTGCAGTAAGATTTTTTCTCAATTTGAACTGTTTTCTGAATTCCGGTTCAAAAAAACTCATTTACAACCTTGAGGTCAAATGTTCGATATTTGTTGACCATTTTCTAACACGTCCTTCATTTTTATGGTTTAAAAATAACTATTATATAACCTAGGTCAATTTAAGGTACTTTTCCCACTCATTCTTAATTTCAATAGTTTGAATTACGTTTTTTATTACCTATTTTTTAAACACTCATTGTCATATGTTGGTTGAGAACTAACCGAAACTAATCTTCAGTTGTTTATTGGTTGCATATCAACCAAATCCAAATTAAAGTTTTGAATAAGTCAACAAAATACTTTATTTTGACACTGAGTATTATTTATTGGTTATAGATCAACCAAATCTAAATGCACGTTTTGAATAAGTCCTTAAATTACGATTTTTCAACACATAGTATTTTTTATTGGTTAAAAATCAACCAAATGTAGACACAAGTCTAAATTAAGTCCTTAAATTACTATTTTTTTAAATACAAAGTTTGTATTGGTTAAAAATTTACCAAATGCAGACACAATTTTAAAATTACCACTATTCCTTTCAAACACAGAACAGGTTAAAAATTAACAAAATCCAGACATACGTTTGGAATAAGTTTCAAGATTTCGCTTTATCAACCTGCAACACCATGTTTAAAATATGTCCTAAAATAACTATTTTTTCAACCCCCGGTATTATTTATCGGTTGAAAGTAAACTAAATCCAGACACACGTTTGGAATAAGTTTCAAGATTACGCTTTTTCAACCTACAGCACACACATGTTTAAAATAAGTCCTAAAATAACTATTTTTTCAACCCACAGTATTAATTATCGGTTGAAACTAAACGAAATGCAGACACACGTTTGGAATAAGTCATCAAATTACGCTTTTTCAACCCAAAACATTATTTATAGTTGGAAATCGACCGCAAGTAAACCTCAGTTATAAATTTGTTTTATTTCAAGCAATTTACAACTCAGGTAATATAGGGTGTCCCAATAAGAGCGCACTTTTTAAAATTGAAATAATTTCTTTGTCATGCAAGTAGGAACTCTGAAATTTGGCAAATGTCACCTCTGTTTGTTCCGATTATACTAAAAAAGGAGCGCTTTTTGAAAGAACAACACGTTATAATGGTAAAAACTCATTGCAAAATCCAACGTGTTGTCGGCGAGATACAGCCACATCTCTGTGCAAAAGTCATGGAAAATTTCATGAAAATAGTAATGGCCTGTCATCGGAGCCGGAGGGGTCATTTGCCGGATGTTTTAATCCATATAGACTGCTATTACACGGTGACTCATGTTTCAAGATTCTTCTTCGAATTTTCTTTTGAAATTTTATCCTCTGAGTCGAACTGTATTACACTATGACTTTTAAGTCAGGACTCAAATTTTGGCAACACTCTTTCATTCACATTCCTTGAAATGAAATAAAAAACATTCTTTCTCACTTTTTCAAATAGCAAGGACATGGTAAACTAAAAGCAAGACGAATTTAAATAAAACAGAATCAAAAAATATA
Organism: Eupeodes latifasciatus; assembly: GCA_920104205.1. Lineage (NCBI taxonomy): Eukaryota > Metazoa > Arthropoda > Insecta > Diptera > Syrphidae > Eupeodes > Eupeodes latifasciatus. The sequence continues at coordinate 87,633,712 of OV049924.1, forward strand.
AAATGAGAATAAAACAAAATTAATTACCAGTCGTACGAAAATTTGCCAGCGACTCACCGGGCAAATTATTTTTCTTTTCAGCTTTTCGAATTTTGTATTCCTTTTACACCAACGTAGTTCGAAAAAAAGTCTGACTCATGAGTCACCGTGTAATAGCAGACATACTTAATCGGAACATGTCTTCTTTACAATACAATAAAAATATAACGTACACCTCTGTCATAAAATACTTGGTTTTATTTGCAAATTAAAAAGTGTACTCTGATTGGGACACCCTATTTCATTTCATTTCCAACGACTATTCAACTGAAAACAAGTAAACAACCCTTCAGATATACCCATCTCGCTCTCGCATTGCAATGCAAAACTGATTTCGTCATGCGCATGTTTAATCAGTTTATTGTTTTGTGTCGTGCCAGTCGGACGTCGCGTCGGTTCAGTTTTCTTCCAGTGTTATTCTGTGAAAAGTGAATTTGTGAAATATAAACAATAAATTAAAGTGCGTACGTGTATTTTATTCCAGATATTGTTCATGTAAGTAGCTTATGAATTCAATAATAAAAAATAAATTATGTAGTTTAGTGTCATTTTGTTGGTATTATCAAAAAAATTGAGACGCATTTCGTTACGTATTGGTTGAAAATTGACCAAGTCTGGTTCTGAGTCATAAAGTGCACATATTTTAACCAAACCACAACTCATGTGTATATGTTTGGTTGTTTTCTCAACTTTTTTTGACCATTTTATAATGGATTTTTTTCACGGCTGCGTATTTTGGTTATAATAACCAAAAAATGACTCCTTCTTGACGGTAATTAAACCTAGAGACGCCATCAACGCCATTTTCTTTATTGTATGCATTTTTCGTTTCGGGATTTTATTCCGATTGTTCAGTAAGTGTTTTCTTTTTCCAAGTAGGTAGCTATCTGATATATTTTTAGTGTGTCGTTTCTAGAAAATCGTTTATCGAATTCAATAATGAAAAATAAATTATGTAGTTTAGTGTCATTTTGTTGGTATTATCAAAAAAATTGAGACGCATTTCGTTACTTATTGGTTGAAAATTGACCAAGTCTGGTTCTGAGTCATAAAGTGCACATATTTTAACCAAACCACAACTCATGTGTATATGTTTGGTTGTTTTCTCAACTTTTTTTTTACCATTTTATAATGGATTTTTTTCACGTCTGCGTATTTTGGTTATAATAACCAACAAATTACTCCTTCTTGACGGTAATTAAACCTAGAGACAACGCCATTTTCTTTATTGTATGCATTTTTCGTTTCGGGATTTTATTCCAGATTCTTCAGTAGCGTTTCTGTATTCGTGTTCGCAAGAGTGTCTGATAGATTTTTGGTGCGCTGTTTCTTAACAAATCATTATGAATTCAATAATTAAAAATAAATTATGTAGTAGAACTACGTATAAAAAAAAAATTAAAAACATTTTAGTTAAATTACGCGAAGAGGCAAGAAAAAATCGTGAAAAGCCATTACAACAAGTCGAAGATTCACATTCATCGGATGTTACTGATATTATTATAGATTATTATATATTGAAATTAATAATAATTGATCATGAAATAAGATTACTTATTTTTCGTGTATATTCAATCTTTTCAGTTCCCACCTATAAAATGCTCTGAAGGAGTTTGAAGTAAAGCTGGAGCAGGTGCTAGAAAGCCACAACAAACTGGCAAGTGAGGTCGAAGGCCTAAAGACTCTGATTCACAAGTTTGCTGCAACAACTGAAGTTTCCCTCAATTGCCTTGTGAAGAAAATGTGTGAAAATGTTGGCCGGGAAGTTGTGGCTTGATACACCGGAGCAGTTGGAAGATCTGGAGAGCAAGATTAGTAGGGATATCCACTATAAAAGAAAATTGGTAAGATAAAAACATATTTTCCACTATTTTTTGTATTATATTGACAGAATAATCGGTACCAGCAAAAAAGTGCCGATTAATAAGACTTTCAAGTATAAACTTTCATAATATTATCCTGTTTTTTCTTTTTTTACTATAGATCCAAAAGTTGTCGACATTAGGGGGGTTGGACGGAGTGAAATCCATGAGAACGGATTGTAGGACAATGTTTTCTGACACTCTGCTCTCCCTTTATTCCTGGCATGGCACTTCAACGAAAAAATGCTTCAACAAATTTCAGGCAACATTTTCTGCCATTATGGAGGCTTTGAGGGTACGGTACCCCAGCTTCACCGATGTCGAGGGGACGACATTTTTAAAAAATTATTTGAAGCACGCTCCTTTCAGAGCGGGAAAGTCAGTCCTGTAAGTATTTAATTTACTATTACTTAGTTTAGCCTAGTCAAAATTACTTCATATACTTTTAGATACAAACTAATACACATTTGCTTCATTTTTTTTTTGTTTCTTTTTAACAGCAACCAATCTTCTTCGAAGCCACCGTCAGCTACACCACCACCAGTGACACCACCACCAGCGACACCACCACCAGCGACACCAACACCTTCAGCGGCACCACCCACCTTAATCTAAATCTAATCACCACCAGTGACACCACCACAAGCGACACCACCTTCAGCGACACCACCACCAGCGATACCACCTTCAGCGACACCACTTTCAGCGACACCACTACAAGCGACACCACCTTCAGCGACACCACCACCAGCGATACCAGTCCTGTAAGTATTTAATTTACTATTACTTAGTTTAGCCTAGTCAAAATTACTTCATATACTTTTAGATACAAACTAATACACATTTGCTTCATTTTTTTTTTGTTTCTTTTTAACAGCAACCAATCTTTTGCGAAGCCACCGTCAGCTACACCACCACCAGCGACACCACCACCAGCGACACCACCACAAGCGACACCACCTTCAGCTATACCACCACCAGCGATACCACCTTCAGCGACACCACCACAAGCGACACCACCTTCAGCGACACCACCACCAGCGATACCACCTTCACTGACACCACCACAAGCGACACCACCACAAGCGACACCACCTTCAGCGACACCACCACAAGCGACACCACCTTCAGCGACACCACCACAAGCGACACCACCTTCAGCGACACCACCACCAGCGACACCACCTTCAGCGACACCACCCACCTTAATCTAAATCTAATCACCACCCAGTGACTCCACCACAACCGACACTATAACATTTATAATTTTTTTTTTTTTTTCAATAAACTAAAACTAATGTAAACTTAAATTTATTCTTATCATTTATAGAAGAGAAGGACTTCACTTTCAGATGGGAAGAATTTCGAGCTACTGGACGATGGTAATTTTAAGATGTTATTTTCATAGCTTTTTTAATCATTTCTTTTCAGTGTTCAGAAAACTTGGCCCAAGATCACCCAGGTCTAATTGAAACGTGTAGTACTTTTGACAGTTGTTCTCTCTATCACATCTGGAAATATGAAAAGAGCAATTGTCAAAACTACTATCGTTCAATTTGGACGTGGGTGGCATTGGGCTAGGTATTTTGAATACTGTATGGAAACGGTTTATAAAAGCCGTTAAAATAACGTCTCAAAATAACCAACGGTTTTATAGGTTTTTTTGAGACTATTTCTGAACGGTTTCAAAATGACGTCAAAATACGGTTTAAAACTAACCGTAACGTAACTATTTTGAAAAGGTTGCAAACATACGTCGTAATAACGTTTAAAATGACCGTAACTCAACAAAGTAGGGTTTTTTAAAAACCCTATTTAAACGGTTGTGTAACGGTTGTGAAATAACGAAAACCCAACATTATACCGGTTTTTTTAAAACCATTTTTAAACGGTTGCAAACTTACGCCGAAATAACGTTTAAACAAACAAGAAACAGTTATTTACTAACTTCATTGTAACGTTAATTAGAAACTTGTTTAAGCCTGAGGTTAAATTTTACCTGACCATTTACAGTCACGGGAACGTTTCTGTAAAGTGATTTATACGTTCCTGAAACCAATTTATAACTGGGAAGGTTTATTTACCTCGGTTGACGTCCGGTTGTTCAACCGGCTTTTGACCACAAATTGTTACTTGGGTATCTTTGAATAAAACCCATTTTACAAAAAGTTATGGGCAAAAATGCATGTTCAAACTTTAAATGCGAATATCTCGCTAAATACGCGTCCTACATAGTCAAAAGTTGGCACCTAGAGGGCAATTTTTGAACTCCATTATTTCTTGATCTAGACCACCTAGAGGGCTGAAATTTCAGAGTTGTGATCTAGGAATCATTCCCTTTCCATTGCCTATCTTTGAATAAAACCAATTTTACAAAAAGTTATGGGCAAAAATGCATGTTCAAACTTTAAATGCGAATATCTCGCTAAATACGCGCCCTACATAGTCGAAAGTTGGCACCTAGAGGGCAATTTTTGAACTCCATTATTTCTTGATCTAGACCACCTTGAGGGCTGAAATTTCAGAGTTGTGATCTAGGAATAATTCCCTTTCCATTGCTGTGCCTATCTTTGAATAAAACCAATTTTACAAAAAGTTATGGGCAAAAATGCATGTTCAAACTTTAAATGCGAATATCTCGCTAAATACGCGTCCTACATAGTCAAAAGTTGGCACCTAGAGGGCAATTTTTGAACTCCATTATTTCTTGATCTAGACCACCTAGAGGGCTGAAATTTCAGAGTTGTGATCTAGGAATCATTCCCTTTCCATTGCTGTGCCTATCTTTGAGTAAGACCAATTTAACAAAAAGTTATGGGCAAAAATGCATGTTCAAACTTTAAATGCGAATATCTCGCTAAATACGCGCCCTACATAGTCGAAAGTTGGCACCTAGAGGGCAATTTTTGAACTCCATTATTTCTTGATCTAGACCACCTAGAGGGCTGAAATTTCAGAGTTGTGATCTAGGAATCATTCCATTTCCATTGCTGTCCCTATCTATGAATAAAACCAATTTTACAAAAAGTTATGGGCAAAAATGCATGTTCAAACTTTAAATGCGAATATCTCGCTAAATACGCGTCCTACATAGTCGAAAGTTGGCACCTAGAGGGCAATTTGTGAACTCCATTATTTCTTGATCTAGACCACCTAGAGGGCTGAAATATCAGAGCTGTGATCTAGGAATCATTCCCTTTCCATTGCTGTGCCTATCTTTGAGTAAGACCAATTTAACAAAAAGTTATGGGCAAAAATGCATGTTCAAACTTTAAATGCGAATATCTCGCTAAATACGCGTCCTACATAGTCGAAAGTTGGCACCTAGAGGGCAATTTTTGAGCTCCATTATTTCTTGATCTAGACCACCTAGAGGGCTGAAATTTCAGAGTTGTGATCTAGGAATCATTCCCTTTCCATTGCTGTGCCCATCTTTGAGTAAGACCAATGTAACAAAAAGTTATGGGCAAAAATGCATGTTCAAACTTTAAATGCGAATATCTCGCTAAATACGCGTCCTACATAGTCGAAAGTTGGCACCTAGAGGGCAATTTTTGAACTCCATTATTTCTTGATCTAGACCACCTAGAGGGCTGAAATTTCAGAGTTGTGATCTAGGAATCATTCCCTTTCCATTGATGTGCCTATCTTTGAGTAAGACCAATTTAACAAAAACTTATGGGCAAAAATGCATGTTCAAACTTTAAATGCGAATATCTCGCTAAATACGCGTCCTACATAGTCGATAGTTGGCACCTAGAGGGCAATTTTTGAACTCCATTATTTCTTGATCTAGACCACCTAGAGGGCTGAAATATCAGAGCTGTGATCTAGGAATCATTCCCTTTCCATTGCTGTGCCTATCTTTGAGTAAGACCAATTTAACAAAAAGTTATGGGCAAAAATGCATGTTCAAACTTTAAATGCGAATATCTCGCTAAATACGCACCCTACATAGTCGAAACTTGGCACCTAGAAGGCAATTTTTGAACTCCATTATTTCTTGATCTAGACCACCTTGAGGGCTGAAATTTCAGAGTTGTGATCTAGGAATCATTCCCTTTCCATTGCTGTACCTATCTTTGAATAAAACCAATTTTACAAAAAGTTATGGGCAAAAATGCATGTTCAAACTTTAAATGCGAATATCTCTCTAAATAGACCACCTTGAGGGCTGAAATTTCAGAGTTGTGATCTAGGAATCATTCCCTTTCCATTGCTGTGCCTATCTTTGAATAAAACCAATTTTACAAAAAGTTATGGGCAAAAATGCATGTTCAAACTTTAAATGCGAATATCTCGCTAAATACGCGTCCTACATAGTCAAAAGTTGGCACCTAGAGGGCAATTTTTGAACTCCATTATTTCTTGATCTAGACCACCTAGAGGGCTGAAATTTCAGAGTTGTGATCTAGGAATCATTCCCTTTCCATTGCTGTGCCTATCTTTGAATAAAACCAATTTTACAAAAAGTTATGGGCAAAAATGCATGTTCAAACTTTAAATGCGAATATCTCGCTAAATACGCGTCCTACATAGTCGAAAGTTGGCACCTAGAGAGCAATTTTTGAACTCCCCTATTTCTTGATCTAGACCACCTAGAGGGCTGAAATTTCAGAGTTGTGATCTAGGAATCATTCCCTTTCCATTGCCTATCTTTGAATAAAACCAATTTTACAAAAAGTTATGGGCAAAAATGCATGTTCAAACTTTAAATGCGAATATCTCGCTAAATACGCGTCCTACATAGTCAAAAGTTGGCACCTAGAGGGCAATTTTTGAACTCCATTATTTCTTGATCTAGACCACCTAGAGGGCTGAAATTTCAGAGCTGTGATCTAGGAATCATTCCCTTTCCATTGCTGTGCCTATCTTTGAATAAAACCAATTTTACAAAAAGTTATGGGCAAAAATGCATGTTCAAACTTTAAATGCGAATATCTCGCTAAATACGCGTCCTACATAGTCGAAAGCTGGCACCTAGAGGGCAATTTTTGAACTCCATTATTTCTTGATCTAGACCACCTAGAGGGCTGAAATTTCAGAGTTGTGATCTAGGAATCATTCCCTTTCCATTGCTGTGTCCATCTTTGAGTAAGACCAATTTAACAAAAAGTTATGGGCAAAAATGCATGTTCAAACTTTAAATGCGAATATCTTGCTAAATACGCGTCCTACATAGTCGAAAGTTGGCACCTAGAGGGCAATTTTTGAACTCCATTATTTCTTGATCTAGACCACCTTGAGGGCTGAAATTTCAGAGTTGTGATCTAGGAATAATTCCCTTTCCATTGCTGTGCCTATCTTTGAATAAAACCAATTTTACAAAAAGTTATGGGCAAAAATGCATGTTCAAACTTTAAATGCGAATATCTCTCTAAATAGACCACCTTGAGGGCTGAAATTTCAGAGTTGTGATCTAGGAATCATTCCCTTTCCATTGCTGTGCCTATCTTTGAATAAAACCAATTTTACAAAAAGTTATGGGCAAAAATGCATGTTCAAACTTTAAATGCGAATATCTCGCTAAATACGCGCCCTACATAGTCGAAAGTTGGCACCTAGAGGGCAATTTTTGAACTCCATTATTTCTTGATCAAGACTACCTTGAGGGCTGAAATTTCAGAGTTGTGATCTAGGAATCATTCCCTTTCCATTGCTGTGCCTATCTTTGAGTAAGACCAATTTAGCAAAAAGTTATGGGCAAAAATGCATGTTCAAACTTTAAATGCGAATATCTCGCTAAATACGCGTCCTACATAGTCGAAAGTTGGCACCTAGAGGGCAATTTTTGAACTCCATTATTTCTTGATCTAGACCACCTTGAGGGCTAAAATTTCAGAGTTGTGATCTAGGAATCATTCCCTTTCCATTGCTGTGCTTATCTTTGAATAAAACCAATTTTACAAAAAGTTAGGGGCAAAAATGCATGTTCAAACTTTAAATGCGAATATCTCGCTAAATACGCGTCCTACATAGTCGAAAGTTGGCACCTAGAGGGCAATTTTTGAACTCCATTATTTCTTGATCTAGACCACCTAGAGGGCTGAAATTTCAGAGCTGTGATCTAGGAATCATTCCCTTTCCATTGCTGTGCCTATCTTTGAATAAAACCAATTTTACAAAAAGTTATGGGCAAAAATGCATGTTCAAACTTTAAATGCGAATATCTCGCTAAATACGCGTCCTACATAGTCGAAAGTTGGCACCTAGAGGGCAATTTTTGAACTCCATTATTTCTTGATCTAGACCACCTAGAGGGCTGAAATTTCAGAGTTGTGATCTAGGAATCATTCCCTTTCCATTGCTGTGCCCATCTTTGAGTAAGACCAATTTAACAAAAAGTTATGGGCAAAAATGCATGTTCAAACTTTAAATGCGAATATCTCGCTAAATACGCGCCCTACATAGTCGAAAGTTGGCACCTAGAGGGCAATTTTTGAACTCCATTATTTCTTGATCTAGACCACCTTGAGGGCTGAAATTTCAGAGTTGTGATCTAGGAATCATTCCCTTTCCATTGCTGTGCCTATCTTTGAATAAAACCAATTTTACAAAAAGTTATGGGCAAAAATGCATGTTCAAACTTTAAATGCGAATATCTCGCTAAATACGCGTCCTACATAGTCAAAAGTTGGCACCTAGAGGGCAATTTTTGAACTCCATTATTTCTTGATCTAGACCACCTAGAGGGCTGAAATTTCAGAGTTGTGATCTAGGAATCATTCCCTTTCCATTGCTGTGCCTATCTTTGAGTAAGACCAATTTAACAAAAAGTTATGGGCAAAAATGCATGTTCAAACTTTAAATGCGAATATCTCGCTAAATACGCGCCCTACATAGTCGAAAGTTGGCACCTAGAGGGCAATTTTTGAACTCCATTATTTCTTGATCTAGACCACCTAGAGGGCTGAAATTTCAGAGTTGTGATCTAGGAATCATTCCCTTTCCATTGCTGTCCCTATCTTTGAATAAAACCAATTTTACAAAAAGTTATGGGCAAAAATGCATGTTCAAACTTTAAATGCGAAAATCTCGCTAAATACGCGCCCTACATAGTCGAAAGTTGGCACCTAGAAGGCAATTTTTGAACTCCATTATTTCTTGATCAAGACCACCTTGAGGGCTGAAATTTCAGAGTTGTGATCTAGGAATCATTCCCTTTCCATTGCTGTGCCTATCTTTGAATAAAACCAATTTTACAAAAAGTTATGGGCAAAAATGCATGTTCAAACTTTAAATGCGAATATCTCGCTTAATACGCGTCCTACATAGTCAAAAGTTGGCACCTAGAGGGCAATTTTTGAACTCCATTATTTCTTGATCCAGACCACCTAGAGGGCTGAAATTTCAGAACTGTGATCTAGGAATCATTCCCTTTCCATTGCTGTGCCTATCTTTGAATAAAACCAATTTTACAAAAAGTTATGGGCAAAAATGCATGCTCAAACTTTAAATGCGAATATCTCGCTAAATACGCGTCCTACATAGTCGAAAGTTGGCACCTAGAGGGCAATTTTTGAACTCCATTATTTCTTGATCTAGACCACCTAGAGGGCTGAAATTTCAGAGTTGTGATCTAGGAATCATTCCCTTTCCATTGCTGTGCCCATCTTTGAGTAAGACCAATTTAACAAAAAGTTATGGGCAAAAATGCATGTTCAAACTTTAAATGCGAATATCTCGCTAAATACGCACCCTACATAGTCGAAAGTTGGCACCTAGAGGGCAATTTTTGAACTCCATTATTTCTTGATCTAGACCACCTAGAGGGCTGAAATTTCAGAGTTGTGATCTAGGAATCATTCCCTTTCCATTGCTGTGCCTATCTTTGAATAAAACCAATTTATAAAAAGTTATGGGCAAAAATGCATGTTCAAACTTTAAATGCGAATATCTCTCTAAATAGACCACCTTGAGGGCTGAAATTTCAGAGTTGTGATCTAGGAATCATTCCCTTTCCATTGCTGTGCCTATCTTTGAATAAAACCAATTTTACAAAAAGTTAGGGGCAAAAATGCATGTTCAAACTTTAAATGCGAATATCTCGCTAAATACGCGTCCTACATAGTCGAAAGTTGGCACCTACAGGGCAATTTTTGAACTCCATTATTTCTTGATCTAGACCACCTAGAGGGCTGAAATTTCAGAGCTGTGATCTAGGAATCATTCCCTTTCCATTGCTGTGCCTATCTTTGAATAAAACCAATTTTACAAAAAGTTATGGGCAAAAATGCATGTTCAAACTTTAAATGCGAATATCTCGCTAAATACGCGTCCTACATAGTCGAAAGTTGGCACCTAGAGGGCAATTTTTGAACTCCATTATTTCTTGATCTAGACCACCTAGAGGGCTGAAATTTCAGAGTTGTGATCTAGGAATCATTCCCTTTCCATTGCTGTGCCCATCTTTGAGTAAGACCAATTTAACAAAAAGTTATGGGCAAAAATGCATGTTCAAACTTTAAATGCGAATATCTCGCTAAATACGCGCCCTACATAGTCGAAAGTTGGCACCTAGAGGGCAATTTTTGAACTCCATTATTTCTTGATCTAGACCACCTTGAGGGCTGAAATTTCAGAGTTGTGATCTAGGAATCATTCCCTTTCCATTGCTGTGCCTATCTTTGAATAAAACCAATTTTACAAAAAGTTATGGGCAAAAATGCATGTTCAAACTTTAAATGCGAATATCTCGCTAAATACGCGTCCTACATAGTCAAAAGTTGGCACCTAGAGGGCAATTTTTGAACTCCATTATTTCTTGATCTAGACCACCTAGAGGGCTGAAATTTCAGAGTTGTGATCTAGGAATCATTCCCTTTCCATTGCTGTGCCTATCTTTGAGTAAGACCAATTTAACAAAAAGTTATGGGCAAAAATGCATGTTCAAACTTTAAATGCGAATATCTCGCTAAATACGCACCCTACATAGTCGAAAGTTGGCACCTAGAGGGCAATTTTTGAACTCCATTATTTCTTGATCTAGACCACCTAGAGGGCTGAAATTTCAGAGTTGTGATCTAGGAATCATTCCCTTTCCATTGCTGTGCCTATCTTTGAATAAAACCAATTTATAAAAAGTTATGGGCAAAAATGCATGTTCAAACTTTAAATGCGAATATCTCGCTAAATACGCGTCCTACATAGTCGAAAGTTGGCACCTAGAGGGCAATTTTTGAACTCCATTATTTCTTGATCTAGACCACCTTGAGGGCTGAAATTTCAGAGTTGTGATCTAGGAATCATTCCCTTTCCATTGCTGTGCCTATCTTTGAATAAAACCAATTTTACAAAAAGTTATGGGCAAAAATGCATGTTCAAACTTTAAATGCGAATATCTCGCTAAATACGCGTCCTACATAGTCAAAAGTTGGCACCTAGAGGGCAATTTTTGAACTCCATTATTTCTTGATCAAGACCACCTTGAGGGCTGAAATTTCAGAGTTGTGATCTAGGAATCATTCCCTTTCCATTGCTGTGCCTATCTTTGAATAAAACCAATTTTACAAAAAGTTATGGGCAAAAATGCATGTTCAAACTTTAAATGCGAATATCTCGCTAAATACGCGTCCTACATAGTCGAAAGTTGGCACCTAGAGGGCAATTTTTGAACTCCATTATTTCTTGATCTAGACCACCTAGAGGGCTGAAATTTCAGAGTTGTGATCTAGGAATCATTCCCTTTCCATTGCTGTGCCTATCTTTGAATAAAACCAATTTTACAAAAAGTTATGGGCAAAAATGCATGTTCAAACTTTAAATGCGAATATCTCGCTAAATACGCGTCCTACATAGTCGAAAATTGGCACCTAGAGGGCAATTTTTGAACTCCATTATTTCTTGATCTAGACCACCTAGAGGGCTGTGCTTATCTTTGAGTAAGACCAATTTAACAAAAACTTATGGGCAAAAATGCATGTTCAAACTTTAAATGCGAATATCTCGCTAAATACGCACCCTACATAGTCGAAAGTTGGCACCTAGAAGGCAATTTTTGAACTCCATTATTTCTTGATCTAGACCACCTTGAGGGCTGAAATTTCAGAGTTGTGATCTAGGAATCATTCCCTTTCCATTGCTGTGCCTATCTTTGAATAAAACCAATTTTACAAAAAGTTATGGGCAAAAATGCATGTTCAAACTTTAAATGCGAATATCTCGCTAAATACGCGTCCTACATAGTCGAAAGTTGGCACCTAGAGGGCAATTTTTGAACTCCATTATTTCTTGATCAAGACCACCTTGAGGGCTGAAATTTCAGAGTTGTGATCTAGGAATCATTCCCTTTCCATTGCTGTGCCTATCTTTGAATAAAACCAATTTTACAAAAAAATGCATGTTCAAACTTTAAATGCGAATATCTCGCTTAATACGCGTCCTACATAATCAAAAGTTGGCACCTAGAGGGCAATTTTTGAACTCCATTATTTCTTGATCTAGACCACCTAGAATCATTCCCTTTCCATTGCTGTGCCTATCTTTGAGTAAGACCAATTTTACAAAAAGTTATGGGCAAAAATGCATGTTCAAACTTTAAATGCGAATATCTCGCTAAATACGCGCCCTACATAGTCGAAAGTTGGCACCTAGAGGGCAATTTTTGAACTCCATTATTTCTTGATCTAGACCACCTAGAGGGCTGAAATTTCAGAACTGTGATCTAGGAATCATTCCCTTTCCATTGCTGTGCCTATCTTTGAATAAAACCAATTTTACAAAAAGTTATGGGCAAAAATGCATGTTCAAACTTTAAATGCGAATATCTCGCTAAATACGCGTCCTACATAGTCGAAAGTTGGCACCTAGAGGGCAATTTTTGAACTCCATTATTTCTTGATCTAGACCACCTAGAGGGCTGAAATTTCAGAGTTGTGATCTAGGAATCATTCCCTTTCCATTGCTGTGCCTATCTTTGAGTAAGACCAATTTTACAAAAAGTTATGGGCAAAAATGCATGTTCAAACTTTAAATGCGAATATCTCGCTAAATACGCACCCTACATAGTCGAAAGTTGGCACCTAGAAGGCAATTTTTGAACTCCATTATTTCTTGATCAAGACCACCTTGAGGGCTGAAATTTCAGAGTTGTGATCTAGGAATCATTCCCTTTCCATTGCTGTGCCTATCTTTGAATAAAACCAATTTTACAAAAAAATGCATGTTCAAACTTTAAATGCGAATATCTCGCTTAATACGCGTCCTACATAATCAAAAGTTGGCACCTAGAGGGCAATTTTTGAACTCCATTATTTCTTGATCTAGACCACCTAGAGGGCTGAAATTTCAGAGTTGTGATCTAGGAATCATTCCCTTTCCATTGCTGTGCCCATCTTTGAGTAAGACCAATTTAACAAAAAGTTATGGGCAAAAATGCATGTTCAAACTTTAAATGCGAATATCTCGCTAAATACGCGCCCTACATAGTCGAAAGTTGGCACTTAGAGGGCAATTTTTGAACTCCATTATTTCTTGATCTAGACCACCTAGAGGGCTGAAATTTCAGAGTTGTGATCTAGGAATCATTCCCTTTCCATTGCTGTGCCCATCTTTGAGTAAGACCAATTTAACAAAAAGTTATGGGCAAAAATGCATGTTCAAACTTTAAATGCGAATATCTCGCTAAATACGCGTCCTACATAGTCGAAAGTTGGCACCTAGAGGGCAATTTTTGAACTCCATTATTTCTTGATCTAGACCACCTAGAGGGCTGAAATTACAGAGTTGTGATCTAGGAATCATTCCCTTTCCATTGCTGTGCCTATCTTTGAATAAAACCAATTTTACAAAAAGTTATGGGCAAAAATGCATGTTCAAACTTTTAATGCGAATATCTCGCTAAATACGCGTCCTACATAGTCGAAAGTTGGCACCTAGAGGGCAATTTTTGAACTCCATTATTTCTTGATCTAGACCACCTAGAGGGCTGAAATTTCAGAGTTGTGATCTAGGAATCATTCCCTTTCCATTGCTGTGCCTATCTTTGAATAAAACCAATTTTACAAAAAGTTATGGGCAAAAATGCATGTTCAAACTTTAAATGCGAATATCTCGCTAAATACGCGTCCTACATAGTCGAAAGTTGGCACCTAGAGGGCAATTTTTGAACTCCATTATTTCTTGATCAAGACCACCTTGAGGGCTGAAATTTCAGAGTTGTGATCTAGGAATCATTCCCTTTCCATTGCTGTGCCTATCTTTGAATAAAACCAATTTTACAAAAAAATGCATGTTCAAACTTTAAATGCGAATATCTCGCTTAATACGCGTCCTACATAATCAAAAGTTGGCACCTAGAGGGCAATTTTTGAACTCCATTATTTCTTGATCTAGACCACCTAGAATCATTCCCTTTCCATTGCTGTGCCTATCTTTGAGTAAGACCAATTTAACAAAAAGTTATGGGCAAAAATGCATGTTCAAACTTTAAATGCGAATATCTCGCTAAATACGCGTCCTACATAGTCGAAAGTTGGCACCTAGAGGGCAATTTTTGAACTCCATTATTTCTTGATCTAGACCACCTAGAGGGCTGAAATTTCAGAACTGTGATCTAGGAATCATTCCCTTTCCATTGCTGTGCCTATCTTTGAATAAAACCAATTTTACAAAAAGTTATGGGCAAAAATGCATGTTCAAACTTTAAATGCGAATATCTCGCTAAATACGCGTCCTACATAGTCGAAAGTTGGCACCTAGAGGGCAATTTTTGAACTCCATTATTTCTTGATCTAGACCACCTAGAGGGCTGAAATTTCAGAGTTGTGATCTAGGAATCATTCCCTTTCCATTGCTGTGCCTATCTTTGAATAAAACCAATTTTACAAAAAGTTATGGGCAAAAATGCATGTTCAAACTTTAAATGCGAATATCTCGCTAAATACGCGTCCTACATAGTCGAAAGTTGGCACCTAGAGGGCAATTTTTGAACTCCATTATTTCTTGATCAAGACCACCTTGAGGGCTGAAATTTCAGAGTTGTGATCTAGGAATCATTCCTTTTCCATTGCTGTGCCTATCTTTGAATAAAACCAATTTTACAAAAAAATGCATGTTCAAACTTTAAATGCGAATATCTCGCTTAATACGCGTCCTACATAGTCAAAAGTTGGCACCTAGAGGGCAATTTTTGAACTCCATTATTTCTTGATCTAGACCACCTAGAGGGCTGAAATTTCAGAGTTGTGATCTAGGAATCATTCCCTCTCCATTGCTGTGCCTATCTTTGAGTAAGACCAATTTAACAAAAAGTTATGGGCAAAAATGCATGTTCAAACTTTAAATGCGAATATCTCGCTAAATACGCGCCCTACATAGTCGAAAGTTGGCAGTTAGAGGGCAATTTTTGAACTCCATTATTTCTTGATCTAGACCACCTAGAGGGCTGAAATTTCAGAGTTGTGATCTAGGAATCATTCCCTTTCCATTGCTGTGCCCATCTTTGAGTAAGACCAATTTAACAAAAAGTTATGGGCAAAAATGCATGTTCAAACTTTAAATGCGAATATCTCGCTAAATACGCGTCCTACATAGTCGAAAGTTGGCACCTAGAGGGCAATTTTTGAACTCCATTATTTCTTGATCTAGACCACCTAGAGGGCTGAAATTACAGAGTTGTGATCTAGGAATCATTCCCTTTCCATTGCTGTGCCTATCTTTGAGTAAGACCAATTTAACAAAAACTTATGGGCAAAAATGCATGTTCAAACTTTAAATGCGAATATCTCGCTAAATACGCACCCTACATAGTCGAAAGTTGGCACCTAGAAAGCAATTTTTTAACTCCATTATTTCTTGATCTAGACCACCTTGAGGGCTGAAATTTCAGAGTTGTGATCTAGGAATCATTCCCTTTCCATTGCTGTGCCTATCTTTGAATAAAACCAATTTTACAAAAAGTTATGGGCAAAAATGCATGTTCAAACTTTTAATGCGAATATCTCGCTAAATACGCGTCCTACATAGTCGAAAGTTGGCACCTAGAGGGCAATTTTTGAACTCCATTATTTCTTGATCTAGACCACCTAGAATCATTCCCTTTCCATTGCTGTGCCTATCTTTGAGTAAGACCAATTTAACAAAAAGTTATGGGCAAAAATGCATGTTCAAACTTTAAATGCGAATATCTCGCTAAATACGCGTCCTACATAGTCGAAAGTTGGCACCTAGAGGGCAATTTTTGAACTCCATTATTTCTTGATCTAGACCACCTAGAGGGCTGAAATTACAGAGTTGTGATCTAGGAATCATTCCCTTTCCATTGCTGTGCCTATCTTTGAATAAAACCAATTTTACAAAAAGTTATGGGCAAAAATGCATGTTCAAACTTTTAATGCGAATATCTCGCTAAATACGCGTCCTACATAGTCGAAAGTTGGCACCTAGAGGGCAATTTTTGAACTCCATTATTTCTTGATCTAGACCACCTAGAGGGCTGAAATTTCAGAGTTGTGATCTCGGAATCATTCCCTTTCCATTGCTGTGCCTATCTTTGAATAAAACCAATTTTACAAAAAGTTATGGGCAAAAATGCATGTTCAAACTTTAAATGCGAATATCTCGCTAAATACGCGTCCTACATAGTCGAAAGTTGGCACCTAGAGGGCAATTTTTGAACTCCATTATTTCTTGATCAAGACCACCTTGAGGGCTGAAATTTCAGAGTTGTGATCTAGGAATCATTCCCTTTCCATTGCTGTGCCTATCTTTGAATAAAACCAATTTTACAAAAAAATGCATGTTCAAACTTTAAATGCGAATATCTCGCTTAATACGCGTCCTACATAATCAAAAGTTGGCACCTAGAGGGCAATTTTTGAACTCCATTATTTCTTGATCTAGACCACCTAGAATCATTCCCTTTCCATTGCTGTGCCTATCTTTGAGTAAGACCAATTTAACAAAAAGTTATGGGCAAAAATGCATGTTCAAACTTTAAATGCGAATATCTCGCTAAATACGCGCCCTACATAGTCGAAAGTTGGCACCTAGAGGGCAATTTTTGAACTCCATTATTTCTTGATCTAGACCACCTAGAGGGCTGAAATTTCAGAACTGTGATCTAGGAATCATTCCCTTTCCATTGCTGTGCCTATCTTTGAATAAAACCAATTTTACAAAAAGTTATGGGCAAAAATGCATGTTCAAACTTTAAATGCGAATATCTCGCTAAATACGCGTCCTACATAGTCGAAAGTTGGCACCTAGAGGGCAATTTTTGAACTCCATTATTTCTTGATCTAGACCACCTAGAGGGCTGAAATTTCAGAGTTGTGATCTAGGAATCATTCCCTTTCCATTGCTGTGCCTATCTTTGAATAAAACCAATTTTACAAAAAGTTATGGGCAAAAATGCATGTTCAAACTTTAAATGCGAATATCTCGCTAAATACGCGTCCTACATAGTCGAAAGTTGGCACCTAGAGGGCAATTTTTGAACTCCATTATTTCTTGATCAAGACCACCTTGAGGGCTGAAATTTCAGAGTTGTGATCTAGGAATCATTCCCTTTCCATTGCTGTGCCTATCTTTGAATAAAACCAATTTTACAAAAAAATGCATGTTCAAACTTTAAATGCGAATATCTCGCTTAATACGCGTCCTACATAATCAAAAGTTGGCACCTAGAGGGCAATTTTTGAACTCCATTATTTCTTGATCTAGACCACCTAGAGGGCTGAAATTTCAGAGTTGTGATCTAGGAATCATTCCCTCTCCATTGCTGTGCCTATCTTTGAGTAAGACCAATTTAACAAAAAGTTATGGGCAAAAATGCATGTTCAAACTTTAAATGCGAATATCTCGCTAAATACGCGCCCTACATAGTCGAAAGTTGGCAGTTAGAGGGCAATTTTTGAACTCCATTATTTCTTGATCTAGACCACCTAGAGGGCTGAAATTTCAGAGTTGTGATCTAGGAATCATTCCCTTTCCATTGCTGTGCCCATCTTTGAGTAAGACCAATTTAACAAAAAGTTATGGGCAAAAATGCATGTTCAAACTTTAAATGCGAATATCTCGCTAAATACGCGTCCTACATAGTCGAAAGTTGGCACCTAGAGGGCAATTTTTGAACTCCATTATTTCTTGATCTAGACCACCTAGAGGGCTGAAATTACAGAGTTGTGATCTAGGAATCATTCCCTTTCCATTGCTGTGCCTATCTTTGAATAAAACCAATTTTACAAAAAGTTATGGGCAAAAATGCATGTTCAAACTTTTAATGCGAATATCTCGCTAAATACGCGTCCTACATAGTCGAAAGTTGGCACCTAGAGGGCAATTTTTGAACTCCATTATTTCTTGATCTAGACCACCTAGAGGGCTGAAATTTCAGAGTTGTGATCTAGGAATCATTCCCTTTCCATTGCTGTGCCTATCTTTGAGTAAGACCAATTTAACAAAAACTTATGGGCAAAAATGCATGTTCAAACTTTAAATGCGAATATCTCGCTAAATACGCACCCTACATAGTCGAAAGTTGGCACCTAGAAAGCAATTTTTGAACTCCATTATTTCTTGATCTAGACCACCTAGAGGGCTGAAATTTCAGAGTTGTGATCTAGGAATCATTCCCTTTCCATTGCTGTGCCTATCTTTGAATAAAACCAATTTTACAAAAAGTTATGGGCAAAAATGCATGTTCAAACTTTAAATGCGAATATCTCGCTAAATACGCGTCCTACATAGTCGAAAGTTGGCACCTAGAGGGCAATTTTTGAACTCCATTATTTCTTGATCAAGACCACCTTGAGGGCTGAAATTTCAGAGTTGTGATCTAGGAATCATTCCCTTTCCATTGCTGTGCCTATCTTTGAATAAAACCAATTTTACAAAAAAATGCATATTCAAACTTTAAATGCGAATATCTCGCTTAATACGCGTCCTACATAATCAAAAGTTGGCACCTAGAGGGCAATTTTTGAACTCCATTATTTCTTGATCTAGACCACCTAGAGGGCTGAAATTTCAGAGTTGTGATCTAGGAATCATTCCCTTTCCATTGCTGTGCCTTTCTTTGAATAAAACCAATTTTACAAAAAGTTATGGGCAAAAATGCATGTTCAAACTTTAAATGCGAATATCTCGCTAAATGCGCGTCCTACATAGTCAAAAGTTGGCACCTAGAGGGCAAGTTTTGAACTCCATTATTTCTTGATCTAGACCACCTAGAGGGCTGAAATTTCAGAGTTGTGATCTAGGAATCATTCCCTTTCCATTGCTGTGCCTATCTTTGAGTAAGACCAATTTAACAAAAAGTTATGGGCAAAAATGCATGTTCAAACTTTAAATGCGAATATCTCGCTAAATACGCGCCCTACATAGTCGAAAGTTGGCACCTAGAGGGCAATTTTTGAACTCCATTATTTCTTGATCTAGACCACCTAGAGGGCTGAAATTTCAGAGTTGTGATCTAGGAATCATTCCCTTTCCATTGCTGTCCCTATCTTTGAATAAAACCAATTTTACAAAAAGTTATGGGCAAAAATGCATGTTCAAACTTTAAATGCGAATATCTCGCTAAATACGCGTCCTACATAGTCGAAAGTTGGCACCTAGAGGGAAATTTTTGAACTCCATTATTTCTTGATCAAGACCACCTTGAGGGCTGAAATTTCAGAGTTGTGATCTAGGAATCATTCCCTTTCCATTGCTGTGCCTATCTTTGAATAAAACCAATTTTACAAAAAGTTATGGGCAAAAATGCATGTTCAAACTTTAAATGCGAATATCTCGCTTAATACGCGTCCTACATAGTCAAAAGTTGGCACCTAGAGGGCAATTTTTGAACTCCATTATTTCTTGATCAAGACCACCTTGAGGGCTGAAATTTCAGAGTTGTGATCTAGGAATCATTCCCTTTCCATTGCTGTGCCTTTACAAAAAGTTATGGGCAAAAATGCATGTTCAAACTTTAAATGCGAATATCTCGCTAAATACGCGTCCTAAATAGTCGAAAGTTGGCACCTAGAGAGCAATTTTTGAACTCCCCTATTTCTTGATCTAGACCACCTAGAGGGCTGATCTAGGAATCATTCCCTTTCCATTGCTGTGCCTATCTTTGAATAAAACCAATTTTACAAAAAGTTATGGGCAAAAATGCATGTTCAAACTTTAAATGCGAATATCTCTCTAAATAGACCACCTTGAGGGCTGAAATTTCAGAGTTGTGATCTAGGAATCATTCCCTTTCCATTGCTGTGCCTATCTTTGAATAAAACCAATTTTACAAAAAGTTATGGGCAAAAATGCATGTTCAAACTTTAAATGCGAATATCTCGCTAAATACGCGCCCTACATAGTCGAAAGTTGGCACTTAGAGGGCAATTTTTGAACTCCATTATTTCTTGATCTAGACCACCTAGAGGGCTGAAATTTCAGAGTTGTGATCTAGGAATCATTCCCTTTCCATTGCTGTGCCCATCTTTGAGTAAGACCAATTTAACAAAAAGTTATGGGCAAAAATGCATGTTCAAACTTTAAATGCGAATATCTCGCTAAATACGCGTCCTACATAGTCGAAAGTTGGCACCTAGAGGGCAATTTTTGAACTCCATTATTTCTTGATCTAGACCACCTAGAGGGCTGAAATTACAGAGTTGTGATCTAGGAATCATTCCCTTTCCATTGCTGTGCCTATCTTTGAATAAAACCAATTTTACAAAAAGTTATGGGCAAAAATGCATGTTCAAACTTTTAATGCGAATATCTCGCTAAATACGCGTCCTACATAGTCGAAAGTTGGCACCTAGAGGGCAATTTTTGAACTCCATTATTTCTTGATCTAGACCACCTAGAGGGCTGAAATTTCAGAGTTGTGATCTAGGAATCATTCCCTTTCCATTGCTGTGCCTATCTTTGAGTAAGACCAATTTAACAAAAACTTATGGGCAAAAATGCATGTTCAAACTTTAAATGCGAATATCTCGCTAAATACGCACCCTACATAGTCGAAAGTTGGCACCTAGAAAGCAATTTTTGAACTCCATTATTTCTTGATCTAGACCACCTTGAGGGCTGAAATTTCAGAGTTGTGATCTAGGAATCATTCCCTTTCCATTGCTGTGCCTATCTTTGAATAAAACCAATTTTACAAAAAGTTATGGGCAAAAATGCATGTTCAAACTTTAAATGCGAATATCTCGCTAAATACGCGTCCTACATAGTCGAAAGTTGGCACCTAGAGGGCAATTTTTGAACTCCATTATTTCTTGATCAAGACCACCTTGAGGGCTGAAATTTCAGAGTTGTGATCTAGGAATCATTCCCTTTCCATTGCTGTGCCTATCTTTGAATAAAACCAATTTTACAAAAAAATGCATGTTCAAACTTTAAATGCGAATATCTCGCTTAATACGCGTCCTACATAATCAAAAGTTGGCACCTAGAGGGCAATTTTTGAACTCCATTATTTCTTGATCTAGACCACCTAGAGGGCTGAAATTTCAGAGTTGTGATCTAGGAATCATTCCCTTTCCATTGCTGTGCCTAGGTTAGGTTAGGTTAAAGTGGCTGTTGGTTTGGGACGTCCAACACACTTAGACCAAAGTATGGTCCGTTGTGATACCACATGGATCAGTTAATCAGCTTAACTCGTTGAACCAATTGGAGCTTCGAATGAAGCGTAGGAGACAAGTAATGTCTGAATTTTTTAGATCACTGGTATCGTTAAAGTAGTAGTCTCCAAGATGGATTCTACGTCTTTGTGATAAGGCAGGGCATGTGCACAGAAGATGAGAGATTGTCTCCTCTTCTTCTTCGTCCATGCAACTCCTACAAAAATCATTTGCAGGGGCTCCAAGTCGAATAGCATGTCTTCCTATTAAGCAGTGCCCAGTCAGGACACCTATAACGTAGCTAATGTGCAATCTACTCAGAGAGATTAATTGTTTTGAGCGCTTGGCGCTAAGATTAGGCCAAATTCGTTTAGTCGCTACACAGGTGGTGGTGTTATTCCACCTGAAGTTTGTTTTCTCTATGGTATCTTGCTTTAGCATGAGTTTACATGTAGCTAAGGGGATACCTATGCTAGCATTGTGAGCCAGCAGAGGTAAAGTTGTTCCGCTTTTTGCAAGTTCGTCAGCTTTGCAATTTCCTGGAATGTCTCTATGGCCCGGCACCCAGAAAAGGTGAATGTTGAACTGTGTAGCCATCTCCGTAAGAGATGATCGACAATTAAGGGCTGTTAGTGAATTTGTAGAGACAGAGTCTAAGGATTTTAACGCAGCTTGGCTATCCGAGAAGATGCGTATATCATTTGTTGATATTACGTTTTCTCTAAGCCAGGATAGGACTTCTTTTATAGCCAGGATTTCAGCTTGGAACACGCTACAATGATCGGGTAGACGAAAGGAGAGACTTAAGTTAAGTCTATCTGAGTATACGCCACCACCAACCCCATCCTCCGTTTTTGATCCGTCTGTGTAAAAGTTTATAGGACCATCGTCCAAAAATGATGTATTCTCCCAAGAAGACCTGGGAGGTATAGTCACTTTGAAGCTATAGTTGTTGAACTGAGGATGGGGTATGGTGTAGTCAATATTACTATTTATAGTTCTGAACGAGTTCAAAATAGTGGTGTGGCCAATTCCATTATTGATCCACAGAGAGGAGGCCTGAAGCCGTATGGCAGTATTAGCGGCCGTTTGCTTGCTGAAAAAGTCCAGCGGTATTAGATGGAACAGAACATCTAGTGAAGCGGAGGGGGTGGAGCGAAGTGCTCCTCCCATACACAGGCAGGCTGTTCGTTGGACTTTGCTGAGTTTATCGCGATTTGTCGCTGTATCTAGCGCCGTCCACCATACCACTATTCCATGAGTAAGGATCGGTCTTATGACCGAGATGTATAGCCAGTGCGTAATTCGGGGCTGTAGGCCCCATTTATTACCAATGGCCTTTTTACAGGAGAACAGGGCTACTGTGGCTTTGTTTATTCTCTCTTGAATATTAGGTTTCCAACTTAATTTCTTATCTAAAATGAGACCCAAGTATTTTGCTTGATCAGAGAATTTAAGTGGTACACCGTTTATGAGGGGAGGGTCAATGTGTGGGACTTTGTATTTCCTTGTGAAGAGGACAAGGTCGGTTTTTTGAGGGTTAACACCTAGTCCACACCGATTAGTCCATCTGGTGAGCTTATTTAAAGCGTTTTGTAAGAGTTCTTTTAGTATATTGGGATGTTTACCCGTTATTGCAATAGCAACATCGTCCGCATAGGCAAACACTCTGTATCCCTCTCTTTCTAGAGTAGTTAGTAATTCATTTATTACTAAATTCCAGAGGAGAGGGGATAGGACACCACCTTGTGGCGTACCTCTGCTGACACCCCTTTGTGTAGTAAAATCGCCCATTTTTGAATTGATAATCCTGCTTATCAGCATCTGATTGATCAATTCGCTGATCGACTTATCTACCTTCAGAGATGTCAATACACGTGCAATTGCAGATGTGTCGACATTGTTAAATGCACCTTCTATGTCTAAGAAGGCAACTAAGGTGTACTCTTTATGATGGAGGGAATATTCGATTGTACGTACTATACTGTGTAGAGCCGTTTCAACTGATTTCCCTTTGTTGTAGGCATGTTGAGCCTTTGAAAGGAGGGACTTATCAATACTTTCCCTTAAGTAAATATCGATCAAACGCTCAAAAGTTTTGAGAAGGAATGATGATAAGCTGATGGGTCTTAAGTCTTTAGGGTTAACGTGACTGGATTTTCCAGCTTTTGGAATAAAGACAACTTTAACTTGTCTCCAAGACATCGGGATGTATGCCAAATTAAGGCAACCCTTGAAGATGTTTTCTAGGATGGGTATTAGAAAACTTGCATTTTCTTGCAGTTCGGCTGGAATTACACCATCCGGACCAGCAGATTTGTATGGTTTAAAGCTGTTAATAGCCCATTTGAGTTTTTCCCTAGTGACTAGACCTTGTGGGGGTTGTAGAGTATTGTCACCATTGTTAAATGCAATATTATTAATAATATTAGAGCTACCAGGAAAGTGGACGTCTAGTAGCAAGTTGAGCGATTCTTCGCTTGAATTGGTCCAGAGGCCAGAGGCGTTTTTCAAGCAGCTTGGCATGATTGGATTTTTGGAGAGGATTTTGCGCAGCCTGGATGCTTCGGAGCAATCTTCTACGTTGTTACAGAAGTTTCTCCAAGACGATCGTTTGGTTTTCCTCAGTTCTTTTTTATAAATCTTCAGTGATTCTTTATATGAGTCCCAGTCAGACATGTCTCTAGAAGCTTTGGCTCTGTTAAAGAGTTTTCTGCATTCTTTTCGAAGTGGATCCAGCCCTGAGTTCCACCAGTGTGGCTTCTTTTTACCTCTTACTTGTATAAGAGGGCATGCAGTATCTAGAGCTTTGTTTAGGGCTAATGTTAGATTATTGACTTTGTCGTCAAGATCTTCGATGTTGGAGGGAGTATTAAAAAGTTCAGGTTTTATTAAACTATTTAACGTTCTCTTATATTTTGGCCAATTTGTTCTTTTCAGATTTCGAAAGATCGGTTGGCAAGGTGGTTCATTTATAAAGTCAAACTGGATGTATCTATGATCAGAAAAGGAATGATCTTTAGATACCTTCCAGTTTAAAATATTATTATTAATGAATTCGGAGACAAGAGTTATATCTAAAACTTCTTGTCGATTTTTAGTAATAAAGGTTGGCTCATTACCAACGTTACTTACGAGTAGGTTAGTGTTAAGAATATAGTCGAAAAGAGACTCACCTCTGTCGTTTATATCCGTGCTACCCCATACTGTATGGTGGGCGTTAGCGTCACTACCGATGATGAGGCCGATGTTGAGCCTTTGTGATTCAGCTATCAGTCTCTCCAGAGTATCTCCCGGGAGAGGGCCAAGATGGTCGTGGCCAAGATACGCCGACGCCAGCCAGAATGTTCCTCTGGCTGTTTCCAGACTTGCGGCGGTGGTATCTCGATCGCTGAAATTAGGGAGTAAATATACATTTAGGCTGCGTTTTACTAATATGCAAGATCTGGGTTCATCCTCACCTGATGCATACAGCACGCAGTATTTGGGAGTCCTGATTCCTCGAACAATGGATTTAACAATCCAGGGTTCTTGAATCAGGACGATATCTTCATCGCTGCTGGATAAGCGAAGAAGAAGGGAGGCCGAAGCCTTTATGGAGTGTTGGAGGTTAATCTGGAGTAACCGCAGCATTTTCGCTACTGTTCTCCCGATCAGCCTCCAACACAGTTATGTCGGAGTCATCCATATCAGAGGACGATTCTAACAGAATGTCCTCATCTCCGCTTTCGTAGACCTCGGCCTCCATTGCGGAAAAACCTTGGTCGGTGTTTGGTGCTTCCACTGCTACTGGGGGTACCTGAGATGCATCGTCTTCCAATGAAGGAAGTGTGACCGATGCGCCAGGCACCTCAGTAACCGTTTCCGCTTGTGTGGGTGGGGGAGGGGGAAGGGTTTGTGCCTCGGCCCCATCTTTTTTGTAGACCCTTAGCGTAATTTCATCAAACCCAAACCTAATCACACCTTTTGATTGCGCCAGAGGAGAAAGGGACTCTGCATTGATGATCACAATTGCACCTTTATAGGGTCCCTTTGCGTCCTCTAGTTTCGCAACCTTCCAGTTGTGAGTAGGAAGGGTTGGATTGGAGAGCCGGATTACCTTGAGAACGTGGTCAGCTTCCTTGAATATGGCCGGAACCGTGATGCGAGCTCTTGGTCTGCAAGGAATGTCTTCCTTTGCTACAACCTCGAGCTTAGCACCAGGCCAGACCTCTCCAAGTCGGCTGACCGCCAGCGTCAGTAGGTCGCACGACCTCTGATCATCACAGACCATCAACTTGATGTGTCCCTGATGCCAGCCGCCATCTTTTGTGATGGGCGGTGGTCCCGGATTGTCAGACATAATGTCTATAAAACTGAAGGCCAGCTGACCTTTGGCCAATGTCCAGTTTTCGGCAGAGATCGTGCCATCTACATCATTTCTGTCGATGATCGCGACTACCATTTTATCCTTCAGAACGTCACTGAAGGACATTTTTGCCTTGCGAGGGTCGATTGAAGTGCTGATGTTTAGCACCTTGGGGCGTTTGGGTAGTGGAACACTACCTTCCATGGACCTTTGTCGCTTCGACGTTGAGTCTTGGCTGGTCTTTATATTATTTTTGGCCAGGAAATTCTGGGCCCAAGCTATCTTAGCGTCATGCTGAGAGTTTCCTCCAGCGCCTAGTTTTTCACCAAACGTCTGGAGAATCCTCTTAGCATTACGCAAGTCCCTGTAGTAGGCCTTGGAGGGTCTAAGCTTACGCCCATCTCCCCCAGGACCTTCTTTAGGAGCCTTTGCTTTGGAGGTAGAAGGACCTGGCATCACAGCCCTGCTACCTCCGACTCGAGGTGTTGACGATTTGAGAGGTTTACTCTCAGTGGTAGTAGAGGAGCCGTTCTTCACAACTGCCTCACTACAGGAAGAAGGTAATTTTACCGGATTATCCGATGTTCCACTGGCGACAACAGGGCTATGAGTGTCCACAGCCATGTCAGCACCAGTGGAAGAGGGATGAACAGCAGACAACTTTGCCGTCGTACTGCTGGCCGGTACAGCAGACAACTTTGCCGTCGTACTGCTGGCCGATATTGTTTTTTGGTTTTGTTTTGTTTGTTTTGTTTGTTTTGTTTTATTCATTTGAAATCCCACGAGTAGCGGATAAGGGGTGGTCCATCTGTACAGAGATCCGTGTATACAGATAAGGCTGGTTAATCCGGAGGTCGCCAGGTATCCGGATACTCCGTTCACGACTGAGCTAGTTTTTTAATTGGGCCCTCAGCCTGGCTGATCATCGGCACGGGTCGTATAACACCTTAGATCCAGCCCAATTGGGAAGTTTAAGGGAAGGATATGTTTTGAGAAAGGAGAGACGAACAGCAATTAAGCCATAAGCGTCCCAGGAAGGAAACTAGGCATGACAGACAGTTATACACCATACAGTCAGGGGGTGAGGAGACATCAGCCAGCATAATAGCACAGATCTGACGGAGGAGGGGGTAAAGGATTGGGAAGGGGAGGGGCGAGCGACCTTTGGTTTCAGGACTCTTCTGGAGAAATAATTCCCGAGAATCATTGACCTTACTCAGCTTCTACAACTCGACAAGTTCGACGCTCTTTGCCTATCTTTGAATAAAATTAATTTTACAAAAAGTTATGGGCAAAAATGCATGTTCAAACTTTAAATGCGAATATCTCGCTAAATGCGCGTCCTACATAGTCAAAAGTTGGCACCTAGAGGGCAAGTTTTGAACTCCATTATTTCTTGATCTAGACCACCTAGAGGGCTGAAATTTCAGAGTTGTGATCTAGGAATCATTCCCTTTCCATTGCTGTGCCTATCTTTGAGTAAGACCAATTTAACAAAAAGTTATGGGCAAAAATGCATGTTCAAACTTTAAATGCGAATATCTCGCTAAATACGCGCCCTACATAGTCGAAAGTTGGCACCTAGAGGGCAATTTTTGAACTCCATTATTTCTTGATCTAGACCACCTAGAGGGCTGAAATTTCAGAGTTGTGATCTAGGAATCATTCCCTTTCCATTGCTGTCCCTATCTTTGAATAAAACCAATTTTACAAAAAGTTATGGGCAAAAATGCATGTTCAAACTTTAAATGCGAATATCTCGCTAAATACGCGTCCTACATAGTCGAAAGTTGGCACCTAGAGGGCAATTTTTGAACTCCATTATTTCTTGATCAAGACCACCTTGAGGGCTGAAATTTCAGAGTTGTGATCTAGGAATCATTCCCTTTCCATTGCTGTGCCTATCTTTGAATAAAACCAATTTTACAAAAAGTTATGGGCAAAAATGCATGTTCAAACTTTAAATGCGAATATCTCGCTTAATACGCGTCCTACATAGTCAAAAGTTGGCACCTAGAGGGCAATTTTTGAACTCCATTATTTCTTGATCAAGACCACCTTGAGGGCTGAAATTTCAGAGTTGTGATCTAGGAATCATTCCCTTTCCATTGCTGTTATGGGCAAAAATGCATGTTCAAACTTTAAATGCGAATATCTCGCTAAATACGCGTCCTAAATAGTCGAAAGTTGGCACCTAGAGAGCAATTTTTGAACTCCCCTATTTCTTGATCTAGACCACCTAGAGGGCTGATCTAGGAATCATTCCCTTTCCATTGCTGTGCCTATCTTTGAATAAAACCAATTTTACAAAAAGTTATGGGCAAAAATGCATGTTCAAACTTTAAATGCGAATATCTCTCTAAATAGACCACCTTGAGGGCTGAAATTTCAGAGTTGTGATCTAGGAATCATTCCCTTTCCATTGCTGTGCCTATCTTTGAATAAAACCAATTTTACAAAAAGTTATGGGCAAAAATGCATGTTCAAACTTTAAATGCGAATATCTCGCTAAATACGCGTCCTACATAGTCCAAAGTTGGCACCTAGAGGGCAATTTTTGAACTCCATTATTTCTTGATCAAGACCACCTTGAGGGCTGAAATTTCAGAGTTGTGATCTAGGAATCATTCCCTTTCCATTGCTGTGCCTATCTTTGAATAAAACCAATTTTACAAAAAAATGCATGTTCAAACTTTAAATGCGAATATCTCGCTTAATACGCGTCCTACATAATCAAAAGATGGCACCTAGAGGGCAATTTTTGAACTCCATTATTTCTTGATCTAGACCACCTAGAGGGCTGAAATTTCAGAGTTGTGATCTTGGAATCATTCCCTTTCCATTGCTGTGCCCATCTTTGAGTAAGACCAATTTAACAAAAAGTTATGGGCAAAAATGCATGTTCAAACTTTAAATGCGAATATCTCGCTAAATATGCGCCCTACATAGTCGAAAGTTGGCACCTAGAGGGCAATTTTTGAACTCCATTATTTCTTGATCTAGACCACCTTGAGGGCTGAAATTTCAGAGTTGTGATCTAGGAATCATTCCCTTTCCATTGCTGTGCCTATCTTTGAATAAAACCAATTTTACAAAAAGTTATGGGCAAAAATGCATGTTCAAACTTTAAATGCGAATATCTCGCTAAATACGCGTCCTACATAGTCAAAAGTTGGCACCTAGAGGGCAATTTTTGAACTCCATTATTTCTTGATCAAGACCACCTTGAGGGCTGAAATTTCAGAGTTGTGATCTAGGAATCATTCCCTTTCCATTGCTGTGCCTATCTTTGAGTAAGACCAATTTAACAAAAAAGTTATGGGCAAAAATGCATGTTCAAACTTTAAATGCGAATATCTCGCTAAATACGCGCCCTACATAGTCGAAAGTTGGCACCTAGAGGGCAATTTTTGAACTCCATTATTTCTTGATCTAGACCACCTAGAGGGCTGAAATTTCAGAGTTGTGATCTAGGAATCATTCCCTTTCCATTGCTGTCCCTATCTTTGAATAAAACCAATTTTACAAAAAGTTATGGGCAAAAATGCATGTTCAAACTTTAAATGCGAATATCTCGCTTAATACGCGTCCTACATAGTCAAAAGTTGGCACCTAGAGGGCAATTTTTGAACTCCATTATTTCTTGATCAAGACCACCTTGAGGGCTGAAATTTCAGAGTTGTGATCTAGGAATCATTCCCTTTCCATTGCTGTGCCTTTTACAAAAAGTTATGGGCAAAAATGCATGTTCAAACCTTAAATGCGAATATCTCTCTAAATAGACCACCTTGAGGGCTGAAATTTCAGAGTTGTGATCTAGGAATCATTCCCTTTCCATTGCTGTGCCTATCTTTGAATAAAACCAATTTTACAAAAAGTTATGGGCAAAAATGCATGTTCAAACTTTAAATGCGCATATCTCGCTAAATACGCGTCCTACATAGTCGAAAGTTGGCACCTAGAGGGCAATTTTTGAACTCCATTATTTCTTGATCTAGACCACCTAGAGGGCTGAAATTTCAGAGCTGTGATCTAGGAATCATTCCCTTTCCATTGCTGTGCCTATCTTTGAATAAAACCAATTTTACAAAAAGTTATGGGCAAAAATGCATGTTCAAACTTTAAATGCGAATATCTCGCTAAATACGCGTCCTACATAGTCGAAAGTTGGCACCTAGAGGGCAATTTTTGAACTCCATTATTTCTTGATCTAGACCACCTAGAGGGCTGAAATTTCAGAGTTGTGATCTAGGAATCATTCCCTTTCCATTGCTGTGCCCATCTTTGAGTAAGATCAATTTAACAAAAAGTTATGGGCAAAAATGCATGTTCAAACTTTAAATGCGAATATCTCGCTAAATACGCGCCCTACATAGTCGAAAGTTGGCACCTAGAGGGCAATTTTTGAACTCCATTATTTCTTGATCTAGACCACCTTGAGGGCTGAAATTTCAGAGTTGTGATCTAGGAATCATTCCCTTTCCATTGCTGTGCCCATCTTTGAGTAAGACCAATTTAACAAAAAGTTATGGGCAAAAATGCATGTTCAAACTTTAAATGCGAATATCTCGCTAAATACGCGCCCTACATAGTCGAAAGTTGGCACCTTGAGGGCAATTTTTGAACTCCATTATTTCTTGATCAAGACCACCTTGAGGGCTGAAATTTCAGAGTTGTGATCTAGGAATCATTCCCTTTCCATTGCTGTGCCTATCTTTGAATAAAACCAATTTTACAAAAAGTTATGGGCAAAAATGCATGTTCAAACTTTAAATGCGAATATCTCGCTTAATACGCGTCCTACATAGTCAAAAGTTGGCACCTAGAGGGCAATTTTTGAACTCCATTATTTCTTGATCTAGACCACCTAGAGGGCTGAAATTTCAGAACTGTGATCTAGGAATCATTCCCTTTCCATTGCTGTGCCTATCTTTGAATAAAACCAATTTTACAAAAAGTTATGGGCAAAAATGCATGTTCAAACTTTAAATGCGAATATCTCGCTAAATACGCGTCCTACATAGTCGAAAGTTGGCACCTAGAGGGCAATTTTTGAACTCCATTATTTCTTGATCTAGACCACCTAGAGGGCTGAAATTTCAGAGTTGTGATCTAGGAATCATTCCCTTTCCATTGCTGTGCCCATCTTTGAGTAAGACCAATTTAACAAAAAGTTATGGGCAAAAATGCATGTTCAAACTTTAAATGCGAATATCTCGCTAAATACGCGTCCTACATAGTCGAAAGTTGGCACCTAGAGGGCAATTTTTGAACTCCATTATTTCTTGATCTAGAACACCTAGAGGGCTGAAATTTCAGAGTTGTGATCTAGGAATCATTCCCTTTCCATTGCTGTGCCTATCTTTGAATAGAACCAATTTTACAAAAAGTTATGGGCAAAAATGCATGTTCAAACTTTAAATGCGAATATCTCGCTAAATACGCGTCCTACATAGTCGAAAGTTGGCACCTAGAGGGCAATTTTTGAACTCCATTATTTCTTGATCTAGACCACCTAGAGGGCTGAAATTTCAGAGTTGTGATCTAGGAATCATTCCCTTTCCATTGCTGTGCCCATCTTTGAGTAAGACCAATTTAACAAAAAGTTATGGGCAAAAATGCATGTTCAAACTTTAAATGCGAATATCTCGCTAAATACGCACCCTACATAGTCGAAAGTTGGCACCTAGAAGGCAATTTTTGAACTCCATTATTTCTTGATCTAGACCACCTAGAGGGCTGAAATTTCAGAGTTGTGATCTAGGAATCATTTCCTTTCCATTGCTGTGCCTATCTTTGAATAAAACCAATTTTACAAAAAGTTATGGGCAAAAATGCATGTTCAAACTTTAAATGCGAATATCTCGCTAAATACGCGTCCTACATAATCAAAAGTTGGCACCTAGAGGGCAATTTTTGAACTCCATTATTTCTTGATCTAGACCACCTAGAGGGCTGAAATTTCAGAGTTGTGATCTAGGAATCATTCCCTTTCTATTGCTGTGCCTATCTTTGAGTAAGACCAATTTAACAAAAAGTTATGGGCAAAAATGCATGTTCAAACTTTAAATGCGAATATCTCGCTAAATACGCGTCCTACATAGTCGAAAGTTGGCACCTAGAGGGCAATTTTTGAACTCCATTATTTCTTGATCTAGACCACCTAGAGGGCTGAAATTTCAGAGTTGTGATCTAGGAATCATTCCCTTTCCATTGCTGTGCCTATCTTTGAATAAAATTAATTTTACAAAAAGTTATGGGCAAAAATGCATGTTCAAACTTTAAATGCGAATATCTCGCTAAATGCGCGTCCTACATAGTCAAAAGTTGGCACCTAGAGGGCAAGTTTTGAACTCCATTATTTCTTGATCTAGACCACCTAGAGGGCTGAAATTTCAGAGTTGTGATCTAGGAATCATTCCCTTTCCATTGCTGTGCCTATCTTTGAGTAAGACCAATTTAACAAAAAGTTATGGGCAAAAATGCATGTTCAAACTTTAAATGCGAATATCTCGCTAAATACGCGCCCTACATAGTCGAAAGTTGGCACCTAGAGGGCAATTTTTGAACTCCATTATTTCTTGATCTAGACCACCTAGAGGGCTGAAATTTCAGAGTTGTGATCTAGGAATCATTCCCTTTCCATTGCTGTCCCTATCTTTGAATAAAACCAATTTTACAAAAAGTTATGGGCAAAAATGCATGTTCAAACTTTAAATGCGAATATCTCGCTAAATACGCGTCCTACATAGTCGAAAGTTGGCACCTAGAGGGCAATTTTTGAACTCCATTATTTCTTGATCTAGACCACCTAGAGGGCTGAAATTTCAGAGTTGTGATCTAGGAATCATTCCCTTTCCATTGCTGTGCCTATCTTTGAGTAAGACCAATTTAACAAAAACTTATGGGCAAAAATGCATGTTCAAACTTTAAATGCGAATATCTCGCTAAATACGCACCCTACATAGTCGAAAGTTGGCACCTAGAAGGCAATTTTTGAACTCCATTATTTCTTGATCTAGACCACCTAGAGGGCTGAAATTTCAGAGTTGTGATCTAGGAATCATTTCCTTTCCATTGCTGTGCCTATCTTTGAATAAAATTAATTTTACAAAAAGTTATGGGCAAAAATGCATGTTCAAACTTTAAATGCGAATATCTCGCTTAATACGCGTCCTACATAGTCGAAAGTTGGCACCTAGAGGGCAATTTTTGAACTCCATTATTTCTTGATCAAGACCACCTTGAGGGCTGAAATTCAGAGTTGTGATCTAGGAATCATTCCCTTTCCATTGCTGTGCCTATCTTTGAATAAAACCAATTTTACAAAAAAATGCATGTTCAAACTTTAAATGCGAATATCTCGCTTAATACGCGTCCTACATAATCAAAAGTTGGCACCTAGAGGGCAATTTTTGAACTCCATTATTTCTTGATCTAGACCACCTAGAGGGCTGAAATTTCAGAGTTGTGATCTAGGAATCATTCCCTTTCTATTGCTGTGCCTATCTTTGAGTAAGACCCAATTTAACAAAAAGTTATGGGCAAAAAATGCATGTTCAAACTTTAAATGCGAATATCTCGCTAAATACGCACCCTACATAGTCGAAAGTTGGCACCTAGAGGGCAATTTTTGAACTCCATTATTTCTTGACCTAGACCACCTAGAGGGCTGAAATTTTAGAACTGTGATCTAGGAATCATTCCCTTTCCATTGCTGTGCCTATCTTTGAATAAAACCAATTTTACAAAAAGTTATGGGCAAAAATGCATGTTCAAACTTTAAATGCGAATATCTCGCTAAATACGCGTCCTACATAGTCGAAAGTTGGCACCTAGAGGGCAATTTTTGAACTCCATTATTTCTTGATCTAGACCACCTAGAGGAATGAAATTTCAGAGTTGTGATCTAGGAATCATTCCCTTTCCATTGCTGTGCCTATCTTTGAATAAAACCAATTTTACAAAAAGTTATGGGCAAAAATGCATGTTCAAACTTTAAATGCGAATATCTCGCTAATACGCGTCCTACATAGTCGAAAGTTGGCACCTAGAGGGCAATTTTTGAACTCCATTATTTCTTGATCTAGACCACCTAGAGGGCTGAAATTTCAGAGCTGTGATCTAGGAATCATTCCTTTCCATTGCTGTGCCTATCTTTGAATAAAACCAATTTTACAAAAAGTTATGGGCAAAATGCATGTTCAAACTTTAAATGCGAATATCTCGCTAAATACGCGTCCTACATAGTCGAAAGTTGGCACCTAGAGGGCAATTTTGAACTCCATTATTTCTTGATCTAGACCACCCTAGAGGGCTGAATTTCAGAGTTGTGATCTAGGAATCATTCCCTTTCCATTGCTGTGCCTATCTTTGAATAAAACCAATTTTACAAAAAGTTATGGGCAAAAAATGCATGTTCAAACTTTAAATGCGAATATCTCGCTAAATACGCGTCCTACATAGTCGAAAGTTGGCACCTAGAGGGCAATTTTGAACTCCATTATTTCTTGATCTAGACCACCTAGAGGGCTGAAATTTCAGAGTTGTGATCTAGGAATCATTCCCTTTCCATTGCTGTGCCCATCTTTGAGTAAGACCAATTTAACAAAAAGTTATGGGCAAAAATGCATGTTCAAACTTTAAATGCGAATATCTCGCTAAATACGCGCCCTACATAGTCGAAAGTTGGCACCTAGAGGGCAATTTTTGAACTCCATTATTTCTTGATCTAGACCACCTTGAGGGCTGAAATTTCAGAGTTGTGATCTAGGAATCATTCCCTTTCCATTGCTGTGCCCATCTTTGAGTAAGACCAATTTAACAAAAAGTTATGGGCAAAAATGCATGTTCAAACTTTAAATGTGAATATCTCGCTAAATACGCGCCCTACATAGTCGAAACTTGGCACCTAGAGGGCAATTTTTGAACTCCATTATTTCTTGATCTAGACCACCTAGAGGGCTGAAATTTCAGAGTTGTGATCTAGGAATCATTCCCTTTCCATTGCTGTCCCTATCTTTGAATAAAACCAATTTTACAAAAAGTTATGGGCAAAAATGCATGTTCAAACTTTAAATGCGAATATCTCGCTAAATACGCGCCCTACATAGTCGAAAGTTGGCACCTAGAGGGCAATTTTTTGAACTCCATTATTTCTTGATCAAGACCACCTTGAGGGCTGAAATTTCAGAGTTGTGATCTAGGAATCATTCCCTTTCCATTGCTGTGCCTATCTTTGAATAAAACCAATTTTACAAAAAGTTATGGGCAAAAATGCATGTTCAAACTTTAAATGCGAATATCTCGCTTAATACGCGTCCTACATAGTCAAAAGTTGGCACCTAGAGGGCAATTTTTGAACTCCATTATTTCTTGATCTAGACCACCTAGAGGGCTGAAATTTCAAAGTTGTGATCTAGGAATCATTCCCTTTCCATTGCTGTGCCCATCTTTGAGTAAGACCAATTTAACAAAAAGTTATGGGCAAAAATGCATATTCAATCTTTAAATGCGAATATCTCGCTAAATACGCGTCCTACATAGTCGAAAGTTGGCACCTAGAGGGCAATTTTTGAACTCCATTATTTCTTGATCTAGTCCACCTAGAGGGCTGAAATTTCAGAGTTGTGATCTAGGAATCATTCCCTTTCCATTGCTGTGCCTATCTTTGAATAAAACCAATTTTACAAAAAGTTATGGGCAAAAATGCATGTTCAAACTTTAAATGCGAATATCTCGCTAAATACGCACCCTACATAGTCGAAAATTGGCACCTAGAAGGCAATTTTTGAACTCCATTATTTCTTGATCTAGACCACCTAGAGGGCTGAAATTTCAGAGTTGTGATCTAGGAATCATTCCCTTTCCATTGCTGTGCCTATCTTTGAATAAAACCAATTTTACAAAAAGTTATGGGCAAAAATGCATGTTCAAACTTTAAATGCGAATATCTCGCTAAATACGCGTCCTACATAGTCGAAAGTTGGCACCTAGAGGGCAATTTTTGAACTCCATTATTTCTTGATCAAGACCTCCTTGAGGGCTGAAATTTCAGAGTTGTGATCTAGGAATCATTCCCTTTCCATTGCTGTGCCTATCTTTGAATAAAACCAATTTTACAAAAAAATGCATGTTCAAACTTTAAATGCGAATATCTCGCTTAATACGCGTCCTACATAATCAAAAGTTGGCACCTAGAGGGCAATTTTTGAACTCCATTATTCTTGATCTAGACCACCTAGAGGGCTGAAATTTCAGAGTTGTGATCTAGGAATCATTCCCTTTCCATTGCTGTGCCTATCTTTGAGTAAGACCAATTTAACAAAAAGTTATGGGCAAAAATGCATGTTCAAACTTTAAATGCGATATCTCGCTAATACGCGCCCTACATAGTCGAAAGTTGGCACCTAGAGGGCAATTTTTGAACTCCATTATTTCTTGATCTAGACCACCTAGAGGAATGAAATTTCAGAGTTGTGATCTAGGAATCATTCCCTTTCCATTGCTGTGCCTATCTTTGAATAAAACCAATTTTACAAAAACTTATGGGCAAAAATGCATGTTCAAACTTTAAATGCGAATATCTCGCTAAATACGCGTCCTACATAGTCGAAAGTTGGCACCTAGAAGGCAATTTTTGAACTCCATTATTTCTTGATCTAGACCACCTTGAGGGCTGAAATTTCAGAGTTGTGATCTAGGAATCATTCCCTTTCCATTGCTGTGCCTATCTTTGAATAAAACCAATTTTACAAAAAAATGCATGTTCAAACTTTAAATGCGAATATCTCGCTTAATACGCGTCCTACATAATCAAAGTTGGCACCTAGAGGGCAATTTTTGAACTCCATTATTTCTTGATCTAGACCACCTAGAGGGCTGAAATTTCAGAGTTGTGATCTAGGAATCATTCCCTTTCCATTGCTGTGCCTATCTTTGAGTAAGACCAATTTAACAAAAAGTTATGGGCAAAAATGCATGTTCAAACTTTAAATGCGAATATCTCGCTAAATACGCGCCCTACATAGTCGAAAGTTGGCACCTAGAGGGCAATTTTTGAACTCCATTATTTCTTGATCTAGACCACCTAGAGGGCTGAAATTTCAGAGTTGTGATCTAGGAATCATTCCCTTTCCATTGCTGTGCCTATCTTTGAATAAAACCAATTTTACAAAAAGTTATGGGCAAAAATGCATGTTCAAACTTTAAATGCGAATATCTCGCTAAATACGCGTCCTACATAGTCGAAAGTTGGCACCTAGAGGGCAATTTTTGAACTCCATTATTTCTTGATCTAGACCACCTAGAGGGCTGAAATTTCAGAGTTGTGATCTAGGAATCATTCCCTTTCCATTGCTGTGCCTATCTTTGAATAAAACCAATTTTACAAAAAGTTATGGGCAAAAATGCATGTTCAAACTTTTAATGCGAATATCTCGCTAAATACGCGCCCTACATAGTCGAAAGTTGGCACCTAGAAGGCAATTTTTGAACTCCATTATTTCTTGATCTAGACCACCTAGAGGGCTGAAATTTCAGAGTTGTGATCTAGGAATCATTCCCTTTCCATTGCTGTGCCTATCTTTGAGTAAGACCAATTTAACAAAAAGTTATGGGCAAAAATGCATGTTCAAACTTTAAATGCGAATATCTCGCTAAATACGCACCCTAAATAGTCGAAAGTGGGCACCTAGAAGGCAATTTTTGAACTCCATTATTTCTTGATCTAGACCACCTTGAGGGCTGAAATTTCAGAGTTGTGATCTAGGAATCATTCCCTTTCCATTGCTGTGCCTATCTTTGAATAAAACCAATTTTACAAAAAGTTATGGGCAAAAATGCATGTTCAAACTTTAAATGCGAATATCTCGCTAAATACGCGCCCTACATAGTCGAAAGTTGGCACCTAGAGGGCAATTTTTGAACTCCATTATTTCTTGATCAAGACCACCTTGAGGGCTGAAATTTCAGAGTTGTGATCTAGGAATCATTCCCTTTCCATTGCTGTGCCTATCTTTGAATAAAACCAATTTTACAAAAAAATACTTTAAATGCGAATATCTCGCTTAATACGCGTCCTACATAATCAAAAGTTGGCACCTAGAGGGCAATTTTTGAACTCCATTATTTCTTGATCTAGACCACCTAGAGGGCTGAAATTTCAGAGTTGTGATCTAGGAATCATTCCCTTTCCATTGCTGTGCCTATCTTTGAGTAAGACCAATTTAACAAAAAGTTATGGGCAAAAATGCATGTTCAAACTTTAAATGCGAATATCTCGCTAAATACGCGCCCTACATAGTCGAAAGTTGGCACCTAGAGGGCAATTTTTGAACTCCATTATTTCTTGATCTAGACCACCTAGAGGGCTGAAATTTCAGAGTTGTGATCTAGGAATCATTCCCTTTCCATTGCTGTGCCTATCTTTGAATAAAACCAATTTTACAAAAAGTTATGGGCAAAAATGCATGTTCAAACTTTAAATGCGAATATCTCGCTAAATACGCGTCCTACATAGTCGAAAGTTGGCACCTAGAAGGCAATTTTTGAACTCCATTATTTCTTGATCTAGACCACCTTGAGGGCTGAAATTTCAGAGTTGTGATCTAGGAATCATTCCCTTTCCATTGCTGTGCCTATCTTTGAATAAAACCAATTTTACAAAAAGTTATGGGCAAAAATGCATGTTCAAACTTTAAATGCGAATATCTCGCTAAATACGCGTCCTACATAGTCGAAAGTTGGCACCTAGAGGGCAATTTTTGAACTCCATTATTTCTTGATCTAGACCACCTAGAGGGCTGAAATTTCAGAGTTGTGATCTAGGAATCATTCCCTTTCCATTGCTGTGCCTATCTTTGAATAAAACCAATTTTACAAAAAGTTATGGGCAAAAATGCATGTTCAAACTTTAAATGCGAATATCTCGCTAAATACGCGGCCTACATAGTCGAAAGTTGGCACCTAGAGGGCAATTTTTGAACTCCATTATTTCTTGATCTAGACCACCTTGAGGGCTGAAATTTCAGAGTTGTGATCTAGGAATCATTCCCTTTCCATTGCTGTGCCTATCTTTGAATAAAACCAATTTTACAAAAAGTTATGGGCAAAAATGCATGTTCAAACTTTAAATGTGAATATCTCGCTAAATACGCGCCCTACATAGTCGAAAGTTGGCACCTAGAGGGCAATTTTTGAACTCCATTATTTCTTGATCTAGACCACCTAGAGGGCTGAAATTTCAGAGTTGTGATCTAGGAATCATTCCCTTTCCATTGCTGTGCCTATCTTTGAATAAAACCAATTTTACAAAAAGTTATGGGCAAAAATGCATGTTCAAACTTTAAATGCGAATATCTCGCTAAATACGCGCCCTACATAGTCGAAAGTTGGCACCTAGAGGGCAATTTTTGAACTCCATTATTTCTTGATCTAGACCACCTAGAGGGCTGAAATTTCAGAGTTGTGATCTAGGAATCATTCCCTTTCCATTGCTGTGCCTATCTTTGAATAAAACCAATTTTACAAAAAGTTATGGGCAAAAATGCATGTTCAAACTTTAAATGCGAATATCTCGCTAAATACGCGTCCTACATAGTCGAAAGTTGGCACCTAGAGGGCAATTTTTGAACTCCATTATTTCTTGATCTAGACCACCTAGAGGGCTGAAATTTCAGAGTTGTGATCTAGGAATCATTCCCTTTCCATTGCTGTGCCTATCTTTGAGTAAGACCAATTTAACAAAAAGTTATGGGCAAAAATGCATGTTCAAACTTTAAATGCGAATATCTCGCTAAATACGCGTCCTACATAGTCGAAAGTTGGCACCTAGAGGGCAATTTTTGAACTCCATTATTTCTTGATCTAGTCCACCTAGAGGGCTGAAATTTCAGAGTTGTGATCTAGGAATCATTCCCTTTCCATTGCTGTGCCTATCTTTGAATAAAACCAATTTTACAAAAAGTTATGGGCAAAAATGCATGTTCAAACTTTAAATGCGAATATCTCGCTAAATACGCGTCCTACATAGTCGAAAGTTGGCACCTAGAGGGCAATTTTTGAACTCCATTATTTCTTGATCTAGACCACCTAGAGGGCTGAAATTTCAGAGTTGTGATCTAGGAATCATTCCCTTTCCATTGCTGTGCCTATCTTTGAATAAAACCAATTTTACAAAAAGTTATGGGCAAAAATGCATGTTCAAACTTTAAATGCGAATATCTCGCTAAATACGCGTCCTACATAGTCGAAAGTTGGCACCTAGAGGGCAATTTTTGAACTCCATTATTTCTTGATCTAGACCACCTTGAGGGCTGAAATTTCAGAGTTGTGATCTAGGAATCATTCCCTTTCCATTGCTGTGCCTATCTTTGAATAAAACCAATTTTACAAAAAGTT
>OV049924.1:90674116-90916616 GCA_920104205.1 Eupeodes latifasciatus
ATGGTGTAGTGTTTTACACATAATGTCAACGTTCAAACTTTAAAATAAAATAAAAATATCATCAACAAAAACATTTTATATGTGTTCCATTTACGTCTAATTTTGAAACCGCAAAATGGATAACCCTGTACTTTACAAATCTGGTTTACATAGAATTTTTGTGTTCCCCTGGTTTTGAGTTTATTTCGTAAAAACTTTGATAGTCTAAAGCACTATTCACATGAGCACGACCAACGACCAACGAATGAACGAATATTCGTCGATTTTGACATTTCTTTCACATGAGAGTTTTTAATTCGTCGCGAATGAAGTTTGACAGCCGAACACCATTCACCACCGAAACCAAAACAAGAATAATTTTTTTAGGTTAAGTACGCGCGATTATTTTATTCGTTGCAAGTGTGGATAATGTGGAACGCGAATAAAGTTTGACAGTTCGTATCAACTACAATTTTTTTCGCGACGAATAAATTTGTTTTTTTTAAATTTATTAATATATGATATTGAAAAGTAAAAGTATGCATCATAAATCAAATAGAAATTATATTGCTATCGTTTTGTTAAGAATTTGTGTGGAAATATGTCTTCAAACGTATATAAACTCACATTTTGTAATTCATTTGTCGTTTGTTGGTCGCGCTCATGTGAATACTACTTTACTACCAAATTATTTTTACAAAATTTTCTGGTTTTAGATAACAAAATTCAAATTTTATTATCCTAACATTACTGTTAATTGGTTTCTTATAATTTAAATATGTTTTTGTTTGAAATTGACTTTTTGAAATGTGTAAAATCACGTTTGTTCGTCAATTCGCTCATTCGTTGTTCGCTCTCATGTGCAAGGCCCTTTAAGGCCTTCTTTGTTTTTAAAATTCATCCAGCACTGCACTGTTGATTACAACACCTACCATAATATCTATCGCTACCATTAGCACTGTGATAACAAAGCATAAAATACCGCTAAAGAACAACACTCGCAGCTGTGAAACTAAAATCCTATACAGCAAGATACCGTTTTTCCTCGTATTCGATTCGTATTTCGTTGTTGGCGTACGTCGCTCGACTTCGCGGTATTCGAGTTGAAGAAAAAACACATTTTTCATATTCATCTGTCTTGAGCCTCGAACTTTCCAATGATGTAGGTAGGTACTCGTTTTTGTTTTAATGTTTGTTCGTTTTTGTTTTGAAAAGAATCAATTTTACCCTAGGATATGCGTCACTAGCATAAAAGTACGAGTAGGTATACTATACGCGGCTTCATAGCTCAGTTTTGTGTATTCTATGATATATGTGCTATGAACTATGTACTGTTATAATATGCCACTGAACGAGCTATAACGTCAGACAAAACCGATGGAGTGTAAATTGGTGCAAGACCGATACCTATATAAAACAATAATTGCGTGTGCTTCCTTTTCTCTTTCTCTTCCCTCCCCGTGCGTTCGTCGTCGTCGTCATCAACCCTCTCTAACTCTATAGGTA
The DNA here is from genome assembly GCA_920104205.1 of Eupeodes latifasciatus. Taxonomy (NCBI): domain Eukaryota; kingdom Metazoa; phylum Arthropoda; class Insecta; order Diptera; family Syrphidae; genus Eupeodes; species Eupeodes latifasciatus. The sequence continues at coordinate 90,675,602 of OV049924.1, forward strand.
CACACAGCATATCAAGGGTAAATTTTATATCGGGAACAAAAACAAAACAAAATTTAAAAAGAAAAACATTAAAAAAATAAAAAGCAAAATCGGAAGAACAAAATAAAAAGATACAAAACAGTTTGTTGGGGTTATCGATAAAATTTAATTGCTTTGGGGGATTTGTGTTTGTTTTTCGTTTGGGTATAGATATGGAGATAGATTCACAGAGAATAGAAGAGATAAAAAGACAAAATAAAAAATTAAAAATAATAAAAGAAAGACAAAACGAATTTCAGGATTTTAATTTAATTTTCCATGAAACAAACAAAAAAGATACAAAATTATAAAATGAAAGAAAAATATCAACTGGCTATTGACCCTTTTATTCTTCTTCTATGTATTTCTTGCATGGATCTAAATTAATGCCATTAGAAGGGAATTTATACAAACAAAGTTTAAAAAAAAAAATAAAGTTCTTAGGTATGCGTAAATATCTAAATGATGTTAAAAGGAATTTAAACCAAACGAAAAAACACAGTTAGTAGAAGATACTATCTTAAGGGTGTGTAATTATGTCGAGTGCTTAAATCGATTTAACGGTGGAATAGGCCATTTCTCAAACTCTACCAAACCAACTTGGTTTGGTATTTCCAGCTGCTAATGAGCTTCTTTTTTTTTTTTAAATGAATATTGCTCAGGTTTAATTTAGCCAAATCGTAAGACTAATTTATTTCAACTGGAGAATTTTATTTTGGCCTAAGCAATATACAAAGTATTGGAGGTATAATTTGAGCAAACACATTTCAAATTAACATTTTTGTTGTATTTTTATTTGTATTCGATTTCTTGTGTAGGTATGCAGATGTTTTTTTTTTTTGTTTAAGTTTAGGAATGTTGTTATAATTATTTGAGTCTTACTGAGAGAACGAGTTCTACAATAATTATTAGAATTTTAAAAGGTTTACCAGAATTGATACTTTTAGGTCTAGATAAAGCATAGCTAATAAAGGATAATCACGTCTATAACAGAATTCGACAAATGAACTAAAGACGTTATATTTCCAATTATTTTCTAAACTTTTTCTATTACTGATTTCGAAGAGAGAAAGTTGAACAAATGTCGGTAACACTACCAATATTTTGTTCAACTAACTTGGTATTACAGAAATCGCATTCTTTTCGCATTCCATACAATTTCTGCTAATAATCTGCTATTGGGAAAAATTTTTAAAACGAATGTGAAGAAGTGACTTTTTAGTTATAAATAAATTAGTTTGCCCAACAGTCCATGAAGAACCAGGGCCTAGTGACTTACAACTCTCAACCATTCCTGTGTGCGAGTAATGTTGTCAGAGATGGAAGGGACCTACAGTTTATATGCCGAATCCGAACGGCTACTTTGAGAAAGCACTTTTCATGACAAGAATTGCTCTTGGAGGATTTGTCAATTCCTCGCATGAGGCAGAACCCGTGAAAAAAGTTAAATGGCACAGGCAGGGATTGAACCCAAGACCCCTTGCATGACAGTCCAACGCACTTACCATCACGCTACGAGTACTACTTTTTAGTTAAACAATAAAAAATATACCTTCAATGGAAAGCTAAAATATGTAAGGTTTTACTTAATAACGACATAAAATATAGAGCAATTTGGAGATTAAGTGAAAATGATGAAGAATCAACCGGACTTAGCTATAAATCGAACAAAAATGTCGGCAAGAATCTGTCCAAAACTCCAATTCTGTAGATTTCCAACATATAGCTCTTCTAACTAAATGGAGGTTGATGTCTCAAATGTGTGCGAAACTACCTATGAAGAAGAAGAAAACTATAAACATTTTCTAACAGATTAACCCTAGATTGTTTTTCTTTGTATATTGTATTTTTTTGGCGTTTAGATGTCAGAAACTGACAGTGTCAATAGGCAAATTCAGTAACGATAAAGTAGTCCTAGGATTGGAAGTGAAAGTGTAGTTTATCTTTTGAATTTTATAATCAAGTTGTACAACGAATGCGAAAGGTCTGAACTTTTATAAAAATAATAAATAATGCCAAAATAATTATTATCTAAGAAATCTAGTGACAATTCGAAAACGACTAACGAAGAAAGATTATTTTGGGAATCAATTTGAAAAATCCTTAACTGACAACAGGAAAACCTGGGAGAGTATAAATAGTTTATTATATAATAAACCCAAAAAGAATACGGATTGTCCATTGCTGAAAACTGCTCTGGGAAAGAAAAACTTGATAAAATCAATGAACTAAACAAATTCTTCTCTAGCATAGTCAAAACAATCATCTCAAAATGTACATCTGAAAATATCGTCTTTCCAATTCAAAGGCAACTAGAAAGTTTTGTAATCGAAACGACATCACCTGGTGAAATCAAAAATGTCATTTCTGGATTGAAGCCATCAAAACCTAAGGACATTGATAATCTCTCTACCGAATTAATTAAAAAGTGCAAAGAAGAGTTGTGTATTCCGATTACAACACTCATCAACAAATCCTTCAAAGTTGGCTACGTTCCAATTATGATGAAAACAGCTCGAGTTATCCCTGTCTTTAAGAATGGCGATGTTGAAGACTACAACAATTAACGCCCCATCTCAATTTTACCAATCTTATCGAAGATTATCGAAAAAGTTATTATCAACCAATTACTCAAATATATCGAGCGAAATAAACTGTCAAGCACAACACAATATGGTTTCCGGAAAAACTCAGACACAAAAACAGTACTGGTAGACATGATATCACACCTTCAAAGGAAAGACAATCGCAACCTTGCCAGTGCGCTTTTCATAGACTTGTGAAAAGCATTCGACACCGTCAATCATAAAATCCTGCTACGAAAGCTTTTTGCTCTAGGAGTAAGAGGGTTTTCATTTAATTGGTTTAAATCTTACCTCGAAAATCGATATCAGTACATAAGTTTGGAAGGATGTACAAGCCATAAGCAACCAGTTGAGATGGGGGTAACACAAGGTAGTGTACTTGGACCGACACTTTTTTGTCTATATATCCAATAACTTACAAACTTGATTCCAAATGGACATCCAGTATTATTTGCAGATGACATCAGTCTTATGTATTCCGCACGAACTGCTACTGAACTCGAAGAACAGATGAATAATGATCTTGATAAGATTCAATCTTGGATGAATGCCCAAAAATTATGTGTTAACGCTAAGAAAACCAAATATATCGTCTTCAGCAAATCGAATACACCTCTTAACATTATCTACCAAGGCTCAACTGTGGAACAAGTTAGTGAGTTTAAATATCTTGGACTTTGGGTGGATTCATCACTGAACTGGAAATACCACAAATCAAAACTTTCATCCTAAGCTGGCGTTTTCGGTCGAATTCGTAGTAACGTACCTGAAGGTCTAAAAACACAAATGTACTTTGCCCTTTTTCATAGTCATCTGAGTTACGGAATCAATGTATGGGGTACAGCAGTTCACAGCTTGATTCAAAGTTTACAAGTTGCACAAAATAAAGCATTAAAAAATTTATTCGGATTTGGATGGTATACAAACACTCGTTGGATTTATTATAATTTTATTATTATTATTAATAATAAGGGAACTCAAACATTTTGCTACATTTCTGTTCCGCAAGAGATGGTTCCACAAGAGTTTTGAGATGTTCAATTTCGACAATAGGCAATATTGGGTTTGCGACGCATTAAATTGTACACAAGGTCAGATTTTAATGAGCTTAACATGCATTACCATTGAAGACCCAAATAATTAGATCATGGTTGTAAATCTAAAAACGAATATTCATGCTTATTTTGAGATTTAAACGAAACGTTGATTTGAGTGATTAGATCTATTCGTTCGAATGAATTTTGTTTATTTTGAGATTCGAATGAAAAATATTCATTGCAGAAAATGAACCGAAATGAACCTTATTTTGGAGATCAGCTGTTCTTAATGATTTGACATTTTGATTTGATTTAGTGTGTCCACACTAAATTTTTATTTTACGAAGAATCTTATTTTTAACAGTTTCTGAATTGAAAAATTAAGTGAAGTTAATAAAGTGATAGAGAAAAACATTCAAGACATGAAATTAAACATTTTTTCAACTAACGTAACCATTTTGGTTTAAATTTCTATGTTGTGTTTATACCGTTTAAAATTGTATGTCTATTCGTCACACATGGTCACACTTTCAATTGAAATGAAAACAATCAAAGTTTTTAAACTTCAAATCATCGGTGTAGTTTTTCTTATTTAGGACAAAGTAAACAATGGCAATAGTTTTTTTCTTATTTTTAATGAAGAAGAACGAGAACGTGTTTTTAGAAGAACTATTATGGACGCATCAAATCTGTTTGAGTTTGGCGATTTAAAGTAAGTATACCTACCTATAAAATTGATGTGAAATTTATTTATTGCTAAAACAAATCGTGTTGACTAAATTGATTTTGTTTTGTAGATTTGTAAGGAACTTTCGCCTCAATAAACGGGCGTTTTAATATGTCTTGGATAAGCTTTCCATCGAGATATAGGGTTGAACGTCTTTGTCCATACCGCCCATTTTAATGTTAGTTATTTCCCGGAGTCACGGCAGCATCTCCCTAAAACCGGTCAGCATCTACACGGTTTACAGAAAAACCGGGTTTTCCTCCATCCAACTTATCAGGACTTCTTTTTGCTCCCTATTGCTCCAATTAGAATGTGACTGTGTTTAATTATCGCCAATTTTTTTAAGCCAAGGTATCCGAATTGATATCCAAACCCGGTCAAGGGCTCGGATAAGGGGATGGGCAGGAATGTCTTCTCCTCAACCTGGAAAAACTAATTCAAGACTCTGAAACATCTATCAGAAGGACAATCGTTTACAAGTCCTCACAACTAATTACTTACGCAGATGACATTAACATCTTTGTAAGGAGGCACACAGCTGTAAGAAACTCATTTATCTAGATTGAGCGAGCGTAACTTATGTAGGTCTGCACATAAATGAAGGAAAAACAAAGTACATGGTGGCTTCGTATGCAGGAAACGTTGGATCACGAATTTGAAGTTGTCCAATTATTCATCTACCTTGCGTCAATATTAGAGGCGAAAAAAACATAGAAGAAGAAATACTCAGACGTCTACTCAAAGCCAACAGAACCTATTAAAGCTTATTTAGGATCTTTGAATCCAAAAATCTCAACTTAGATTGCAAACTGGTGATGTATAAAACTTTGGTAGTTTCAGTACTCACTTATGAACTTGAGACTTGGGTGCTCAGTCAGACACCTCAAGCTCTAAGAATAATTGGCCCCATATGTAAGAAAGGAACTCTTCATGGAAACTCATTTCCCCGGTTATAAAAACCTAGAAAGTTCTGATTGCTTGCAATCGAACACGCTAGATTTTACTCACACGGAATCGAATTTAGAACTAAATCAGGTTATTATTGAGCAGAAGATTATCTGGGCAATAAACTCGTTCAAACCCTAGAAATCAGCGGGACCAGACGAGATTTTTCCAGCTCTTCTTCAAAATGCTCTCAAAGTAATAACTCCGTGGCTTAGCGTAATCTTCATAAGTTGTATCAATCTTAGATACGTCCCCTATAGCTGGAAAAAGGTCAAGGTAGTCTTTATCCCAAAAGCAGGGAAACCGACTCACTCGACCGCTCAGAATTATAGACCAATAAGTCTCTGTTCGTTTCTCCTTAAGACACTAGAGAGGATAATTGATCTACATGTTAGAGAACTTCTCAACGAAAACAATTTGTGCAACTACCAACACGCTTACCTTAAAGGTAAATCAGTGGAGACTGCTCTGCATGAAGTATTTTCACATATTGAGAAAAGTCTTGAACATAAAGAATATACCCTGGCAGCATTTCTTGATATCGAGGGTGCATTTAATAACGTTAAAATGGAATCGATCAAAACTGCCTTAGTTGAGTTCTGAGTTGAATCTGTCATTGTCGATTGGATCTTCACCATGTTAAATGGCAGAATTATCAACTCTCAAATAGGAGTTAGCACTATCGAGAAAACAGTTACTAGAAGCACACCACAGTGAGGAGTCATCTCACCCCTGCTCTTGATCCTCGTAGTCAACAAAATTCTCACAAAGTTCAAAGATCAAGGCATTAAAATCGTATCATATGCATATGACATAGTGGTTTTGGTATCAGGCAAGTTTCTTACCATCATCGAAAACATTATGGAGAATGCATTAAAGGATTTATCTTCTTGGGCAACTAAGAACGGTCTCGGGGTCAACCCCACCAAGACAGATCTAGTCTTGTTCACGAAGAAACGGAAACTGGAGGGCTTCAACCCTCCCAAACTAAATGGTATTCCTCTAAAACTTTCTAAGGAAGCTAAATTTCTAGGAGTAATCCTTGACTCCAAGCTTACATTTCAGCGTAATACTGAGGAGAGAATGAAAAAAGCACTATGTGCATTCTACACATGCAAAAAGACCTTTGGTGTACGTTGGGGTATGCGACCGCAAGTCATCCAATAGATGTACATAGCGATTGTCAGACCCATTCTTACCTATGGCTCTATTGTATGGTGGAAGGCGGTGGAAAAATCAAGCTATCTCAAGAACCCGAATAAGGTAGAGACTAGCCTGTATAGGAATAACAGGGGCTCAAAGATCCACACCACAAGCTGGATTGGAAATGATCTTGGACCTCCCGGCTCTGGATGAGTTCATAAAGTGCACGGCAGCCAAAACCGCAATTCGTTTAAGAGAACTGAGTTTTTGCAGGCACAGCACTTATGGACACTGGTCAATCTTACAAAGATATGATACGATTTCAGGACTGATGGAGACCACCGATGACATCCCCCCTTTACTAGATTTCGATAGGAAATTTTCTATTTTCATAGCAGAAAGACAGGGTTGGGATCCTTTTTCACTTATAAGAAAACAGGGTATCCCTTTCTACACTGACGGTTCAAAAATGGAATCAGGAACAGGTGCTGGAGTGTTTTGCCAATCTCTCAACATCAGAGCGTCATATAAACTCGCAGCTGACTGTAGTGTCTTTCAGGCCGAGATCTTTGCCATTGGAAAAGCAGCTGAATTGGCACATCACGAAAAGCTAAGCTTTTCGGAGATTACTTTTTTCGTAGGGAGGAATTAATTGTAGGAGCTGGCAGGACGAGGAGGAAATAGAAACCATTAAACACCTGCTCTGTGACTGTCCGAACCTCTAAACCAGCCGACTCCGCCATTTCGGAAACAGGTTTGTTGGAGAACTGGATGATCTAGCACAGGTCTCAATGGCAAACATAAGGAAATTTATAGATAGCACAGGCTGGTTCGTTAACGAGCCAGTCTACGTTAATCGGCAAAATTGAGGAGCATCGATTTTACTTTTTACAGGGGATCACAATGGACCAGTAGGCCCCCGTGTACGCAACAGCTTCATGCTGTGCACACTCCTTATCACCTAACCTAACCTAAGAAAGGATAATTCCGTAGGAGTTACAAAAATAAGTTATTTAAAATTTACTGCTAAGCTGATACAGCTACAGGTATACATAAAGATTGTTAGACTCCTGGGGGCTGGGTATGTAGCACGCATGAGCGAAGAAGAGCTCTTCTGAAAAGTCGTTTGCGGTGCAATATATAGTAGAAGACAACGGGGAAGACCCGGACGCTCGGAGCCTTGGGGTGCGCAAGTTGATAGTGTCGGCCAACAACTGGAAAAGGTGTAGAAGCATTTTGAACTAGGCCCGACTTTGGCAGAGACGACGGAGTCATCGTCCAGGCTGACGAAGAAAGGTAGGGAAATTATCGCTGGGCCAATTTTGTTTCATATATTAATGTGTTTTTGGTACAAAGCCTTTAATATTTATAAGCTACCTCCGAATGGAATTAGCTTAAAATTCCTTTAGTTAACGGTTCGTAGCCTTTATACCAATACCAGTTAAAGTAACAATTCCAGAAATAAACGTCCAATCAACATTATTTGTTTTATAAATACCTTCAAATTCGTGTTTTTTCAATCTTTTCATTTAGCCATATATTTAAAATATTAACATACCTGCAAATAAAAGAAAGAAAGAAATGATATTAATTACTTAAGTATAAAGTTATGGCAAATTACAAACAACTCAAAAAAAAAGAGCTACAAAATATTAGTTTCATTTTTGATTGACTTACAACGAATTCAAAATTAATGAAATACTAATAGAAAACTTATAACTGACCTGATGATTATTAAATGAAGGCCAGTTCATACAACTTGTACTATGTATTTTCAGAAATAAGATCCGTTTTGGATATATGTATTTTCTCAATAGCAAAAATAGGATTTCAAAATTTCATCAGATTCTTAGGTCATGAATTCTGTTCATACTGAACTCTCTTGCTCTGTCAACACGGCCAAAGAAATTCTCAGAAATCTTGAACATACATATAATCCCACTAACTACGAACCCAAACAAGTCAATGTGAACTTCAAAAAAAAAAAAATTAAACCCGAAGACTTGGACAGGATAGGTCTTATTAATTTTTGCTACTTAGCAAAGAGATCTCCCAAAAGTCTTCAATATAATGTACTTACAAATGTCATTGTGACATTTAAAATTCAAACTAAACATACTCCAATAACAGTACAAGAAAAATGTCACATCACATGATATTAAACATAAGAAATATTTTATTACACAAAAATGATACCCTTCGCCTTGAGGAAATTTCAGAACGAAAGAAAAAAAAATTAAAGAAAATCATTTCCAAAGCTTAAAACAATATGTCAAATCAATAAAGAATGACATTTTTCTCCTAAAACAAAACAAAAGGAAATAAAAATAAAAAAAAATTCAGAGAAACAGTATTTTCTTGACAAGTGGTTTTAACATTAACCCTAAAACACAAGCAGAGAGAGAGATAGAGCAGCACATCACATAACTTTCTTGTCAAAATTGGATTATTTAAACGAACTTTTACTCTTCTTTTCCTTTTCTCTGTCTTGTGTGTGTCGTTTTTCTTTCTTTTGCAAATGACGAAGCTAATCTCATTCTGACAGAAGCCAAATTAGATGTCAAAAAAAAGCTCACAGAAAAACTGTGACAGATCAAAAAAAAAATAAAAGAAACATAAAACACAAAACACAAAACCACAAATCTGAATGAAACTCATCATCTTCTGTCACTTTGGATTTGAATAGAGTTTCTTTTTGGCGTAATTTCCAATCGATATTGAAGAAAAATCAAAGTAGGTACATAGAAAGAAAAAATTAATACAAAATCAGTGTTGGGTTACTTTTAACCACCACAGTACGTTACGTTTTGCCTAAATCTCTATTTCTTCTATGTAATATTTATTCATATCTACATATACATATATCTTCACATAAAACCGACACGACTTTGTAACTATATCAAAAAATGGATTGGACAAGAACAATTGATATCTGCCGTTCCAATCTCCACTACTTGTCACTTCCAAGTTTCATCTCTTTCGCCTTAAGCGTCACATCTACAAATGCCGAAAAAGATACAGCTCTCATCAATCCCAGAACGCCAGAATAGAACATAGATAGATGCGGTGGTGGTGGCGTTGCCAGTGGGATGAAAGAGATTTGGGCAAGCAAATCGTTAGAGAAATGTATTTTAAAGGACGTAGGAGTGTTTTCGGAGGGCTGCCATATCACACCACGACAAACCCGCGCCGCGCCGGCCGGCCACCGCGCCACATTACCAACCGCATCACCGACAGACTTAACTCTGTCAGCTTCCAGTTAAAAGGGGTGCTATAGTATAGAGCTCTACTATATAGTGAAGACTGGATCTAGAAACTGGCCTTTCCAAACCAAACAACGACTACTACGATGATGATGATGTCTTTGTGCGGTTGATGTTATGGAAGAAAGAAAGGCATCACTATAGGTACTAGGCATGTATACCTATAGACTTCCTATAGAAACACAGGCAGGCGGCAGATGGATTTGTGTCATAGGAACATATAGGAACAATGAAAACATACCGCGCGTCAAGAAGATGTATATCGAGACAATTTTTCAATTTAGAAAGCACGTTCACGAAATTGACTTAAATTGGAGGCAGCTGACTTCAGCATTGCTTTAGTTGTCCTTCGCCTCTTGGATTTTATAGTCGGCCTGTTCCTATAAACAAGCCACACTACGACACAGTGGGACAGATCTCATGATAATAATAAGAAAAAAATATACATATTTAAAGCTTAAGAAGCTTTTGAAGGGCAATGCCTAAAAGAACGATTTTTTATACGAATATAATAATTTTGGTATTTTTGTGGTTTACACTTCAATTAAAAGATTTTAGTGAGATTTTGAAGTTTTTTTTTCACTTATATTTCTATCAAAATTTTATGATTTAACGGTGTTTCATCGTATTAATAATTTTAACTTGTTTTTTTGAGGCCGTACGAAAACAAAAATATATACGCGTTCTCCGCAAATGCAAAGAGAGTCAATTAACAATGAGTTTCTTTAAGAAATACGTTTTTCAAAAAAAAGTTTAAAATGTAATTTTGACAACAAAAAGAAATGAGGAATTTCGAAAATTATCAATATTTTTTTTTGAAAATAATGAATTTGAAGCTCAGAATTTTGACTCACAATATTTTGGCCATAAAGAATTTTGTGAAACAATATTTTTTGTTTAGTATTTCAAATACAGTAGTATGACCAATACATTAATTCGAAACTAACCCTTGAACAACGCATTAGATGTACAAAAAGATTGAAGAGTCGTAAAATTTTTAGAAAATCTATTAATGTGGAGATTTTTAGATTTATCGTCAAGCTATGAAGCACGAATAATGAAAAGAGTAATTTAAGTTTACTTAAGTTTAATCTTAAAAAGAGCTGAACTTAGTTTGGGCTTATTATTTTATGTTATATTAGAATAATTCAGGTTTTCGCCAAATAAATAAAAGAAATAGCATTGGTCCAATATGGCTACCCTGAGGGACTCCAAATGCAACATGAATAGGCTCAGACAAAATTCCATCAATTTTCACTATCTGTACACGGCCGCGGCCTGTCAAATAAAATTCAATTTACTTGAGTATATTAGAATGAAAACCAATACAAGCTAGTTTATGAAGTAGAATTTTGTGATTATCCTCACAAAGCACAGAGAATCCTATCACAAATATTTTTTTTTAAATATCTTTGGGATAACCAAGATTTTGCAAATTGGTCTGTATTTTGATATACTTGTTCTTAATACCACCTTAAATATAGGTACATATTAGAAATTTAATTTTCCATTCATTTAAGAAAAAACAATTTTCTAGTGAAAGATTAAATAAAATAAAGCTTACTCTTTAATGTATAACAAAATAAAAATAATAGTTCGGTTCGCCCGATACATCGAAGCAATCAATTTATTGAAGAAACTTTTGGTGAGTGCATTATCTCCTGTTCTGTGGCGTGGCTTCCAAGGTCGTGCGATTTAACACCCATGGACATTTTTTGAAAATGGCTTCAATTTAAGTTTCAAGAAATATTGTCAATACACGATTGTAAGACATTTATAAATAACAAATTTTTACTGACATATCTGACAATATTGTAAGATCGCGTGTACTAACTAACTTTTAAATTTGTTGTTTTTTTTTGTTTTTAATTGGCAAAATGTGTTGATGGTCGTTTGCATGCATTTATTGAATCAATCATTTCTGTTTTAAGAGAGAGCATGAGAAGCGTGCGGTCGAAGATGTTAAGAGGTTCAAAAGCAGGAATGAAGTTCGAAAGTTTTATGAACAAGGTGAAAAGGAATTCACAAGTCCATAAACCTAGAACCGAAGGCTGCAAAGTCGAAAGTGGAAAAATCATTGTAGAACTGCAGTCAATGCTGAGGACATGGAAGTACCACTTCTGCAGACTGTATACCGGCGACGAAAAACCGAATTCCGCTGTCAGGCAGGATGATCCATTCAACACAAACGTCGAAAGCCAACAATCCCGCCCTCCCGACTTAGACGAAGTAAATATTGGCATATCTAAGCTGAAGTCTAAGAAAGCCACTGAAGCGGATGGCTTGAATGTCGAGCTCTTAAAGTAGCTAGAGATAAGTTGGTTAGGAGCATGCACCAACTTATCTGTAAAATTTGATCGGAAAAAAGCATGCCCTCATGCATGGAACCTCAGTATTGTTTGCCCGATCCTGGAAAAAAGATACCCTCTAAACTGCACCAACTATAGAGGAATCAGTCTACTTAACATCGCTAACAAAATCTTCTCTGCCGTAATATGTGAACGTCTAAAGCCCATCGTCAACAACCTGATAGGTCCTTATCAGTGTGGTTTTAGTCCAGGAAAGTCCACTTACTTACTTAAGGTGGCGCTACAGTCCGGGGCGGACCTGGGCCTCAACCAACATGCGTCTCCAGCCAGCTCGGTTCCTAGCTAGCTGTCTCCAGTTTCGCACGCCAAGTTGGTTGAGGTCTTCACCCACCTGAGTGCGCCACCTGAGTCACGGTCTTCCTCTACTGCGCCGCCGTCCCTCAGAATTGGATTCGAAGACCTTCCGGGCTGGAGCGTTGATGTCCATTCGCTCTACATGACCCAGCCATCTAAGCCGTTGGACTTTTATTCTGCTAACTAGGTCAGTGTCGCTGTACAGCCCGTACAGTTCGTTGTTATAACTTCTCCTCCATTCTCCATCTATACGTACGGGACCAAAAACCACCCGAAAAAATTTTCTCTCGAAGCATCCTAAGACGTTCTCATCTTTCTTTGACAGGGTCCAGGCCTCAGCGCCATAAATGAGAACCGGATGATGAGTGTCTTATAGATAGTGATTTTAGATGCTCGAGAGAGCACTTTACTTCTCAATTGCCTTCTAAGTCCAAAGAAGCAGCGATTGGCAAGAGTTATTCTTCGTTTGATTTCAGCCCTGGCGTCGTTGTCTTTTTTTTTTTTTTTTTTTTATATTGTACGCGCACTCAAGGGGATATGAATACCCTTATAATGATTATACACAGTGCGAGTAATTAGGAAGGAAGGATAGGATTTGAAAGGAGATACCGATGCACATTGGTTTTGAATGCCTGCACATTGTAATGAGTGGGAAATATTGAGTCTGGTAAAGCATTCCACATTCGTGTAGTGCGACTAAAAAAAGAATCTCTGTACTTAATAGTACGTCCGAAATTGGGCTCAAGGGTAAACTGATGGGCATTCCTAAAAGAACGAGTATTACGGTTGAATCGTTTGAGGGGAGGAATGCAGCTGGCTATTTCATTAGAGCATTGCTTATGGAAGTAGCGATAAAATAATGAGAGACATGAAACCTTGCGACGGTGCTCGAGAGATGCAAAAGTTTCAGTTAGACAACGGTCACCTATCATTTTTTGAGCTCTCTTTTGAATTCTGTCCAAGAGACTCAAGTGGGTTATAGGAGCACCTGCCCAAATATGGGAATTGTACTCAAGTTTTGGACGAATATAGGCTTTATAAATTATAGCCAGATCAGAAGGGGTAAAAAACTTCTTGCATCGTCGGAGAAAACCTAAACACTTAGCAGCATTTTTGGCGATGTCAAATATGTGATCACTCCACAATAAGTGGTTTGTAATGCACATACCTAAGACTGATAGCTGTTCAGTCTCCTCAATGCAAGTACCACTCATGGATAGTGGCATTGGGGGAGGGTTACGCTTTTGTGACAGTAGACAGCATTGAGTTTTCGAAGCATTAAATTCTACACGGTTTTTGATTCCCCATTGTACAATGCTGTCGAGATCAGAATTTAATGAGCTTATCATACGCTGCCGTTGAAGTTCCACATCCGAAGGACAAGGATGAGAATCTAAAAACGAATATGAAAAGCTGAGGGTACTGTCATCCGCGAAACAATTTAGTGGGTTAGAAGTTTCAGACAAAAGATCATTTATAAAAATAAGGAACAACGTCGGAGACAAAACGGAGCCCTGGGGCACACCAGCGTTTATTTTGTGAATATCAGATTTGAACCCGTCCAATACTACTTGAATTGAACGGTCCGAAAGGTAATTTCTAACCCAACGAAGAAGGGATTCATCAATACCAAATGCACGCATTTTCGATAAGAGAGCTTGATGCCAAACTCTATCAAATGCTTTTGAAATATCAAGTGCAATAATCTTACTTTCTCCAAAACGATGTAAAGATTTGTTCCACTGTTCGGTGAGATAAACCATGAGATCACCAGTGGACCTATTGCAACGAAAGCCATACTGCCGGTCATTAAGAAGCTTTATAGCGGTGCCTAGGTAGACAAAGTCCTTAACTACCTTGAAGTTATAGCTGTCCATGGTGACGTTTTGTCCAAGACGTCGTTGTTCAATGTCCTTTTTTGATGACAGCATATACCCATCTTCTTCGCTTCCGTCGCAATGCTCAAAAACGCTCCACTGACATCACGCTTTGATCTTCCAATTATGTCAGGAAATTCCACAGTCGATCAAATATTCACATTACGGCAGATCCTAGAAAAAACCCAAGAACACCAAATCGACACCCACCATCAAAATGGTGATGGGTTCAACGGTAAATGAGGGCAAAACAAATTACATGTTGTCATCAAGAAAGGGCTTACAACACCCGACATCTCGATCAAAACGTCACCATTGACAAACGTAACTTTGAGGCACAAATGTTGGAAAAAGTCATCGAATATTTTACCTCTAGTCATATGCTAGAAATCATATTTAAATTATAATACCAGAAAATTGTCTTTTGAATAAAGTAAATTTTACGTTTTTGTTTGGATTTGAAATTAGCACTTAAAACTAACTTTAAAACTTACTTTTTTTTTAACTATGGAAGGTTTTCTTAAAACTTTATATAGAGTCAAATAAAGACGCATAACTTATTAGAATTTCCAGAGAATAAGTGAGAGAGACTTAACTGATTTAAATAGTAGATATTTAGAAGATAAAGATTCGAACTTTACAAAATCATCATAAAATTTATTGTAAAGGGATATTTTGAGTATTAACTTAGAAAAACCTGATGGGATAGAAAAATTTAAAGGCGAGATACGAATAATTAAAAACATAATAATCTTTTAAATAAGTATTGTTTTGTTGATTTCTTCGTGGTTCACAAAAAAATCGTAATTTTGTCCACCAGTAGTGATACAAACGCAGCTACCAAAGAGATAGAAATGTATGTAGGTACTTTTTCCGCTAAGTTTGTAAAATAAATAAACTTTTGTTCGTCGACGAAATACGAATGCACTTTGAGACCTTTTCGATTATTAATATTTTTTTTGTCCAATTTTAATGAAATTCCAGTCCAGTGTATATCATTCGCTTTGATACCACTATATAGCTACCGCTATGGATGTTGGATCGTCTCCAAATTCATTTCAATTTCGCGTTCACAATTTTTTTTCTACTGTTTGTTTGCGGGTGAAATATACATATATATATAGCAGAAGAAGAGGAACATATACAGTTCTATTTAAACCAACCAACCCCAACCATCCCCTTCTTCCACCCTACTACTGATTTGTTTTTTTTTTTTTTGGCACTCTATTTTATTCATTTCACTTCCTCTTGCTTCTCTTTATATTTTTCACAACTATTATACTTTACTAGGAATTAGGGGTATAAGAGGAATAGGGGTGCACAATTCAGTACAGAATTTGGGTATATTAGAGGTTAAAAAAAAGGGAGCAATGTTGCACAATCTGCGAGAAAAAGTCAGGCACGATTCTAGCAACGAAGACGACTACAACAAAGAAGACTAAAAAGAAGGGATGCTTTTCTTTATTCCTATCCATATACAACAAAAAACAAAACAAAAAAATCTACCCCTAATTTTGACTCCCACAGCTAACCAACATCTCTAGTCTAGAGAGAAATCTAATTTAGACACTTCATTAGAATTTCAAATAACATGTTATTATTTTCTTCTTTCTCTTATTTTTGTTGTCGAGTTCTCTTCACGAAATTAACACAATAAAATGATATGAAAGCATCAGAGCTTAAAGCTTTAAGATGGCAATTTTAACTGATCTTCCGCATTCGTCAACCCACATAAGTTTCAAGTCATAAAAATGAAGACAGTCTTAATTGCGAAAGATTTTTTTTGTTCAAAGGTTAAGAATTGTTTCCTCATAAATACCTTAATGAAAATGACAAAGAAGAAAAAACTTCCAACATTTAGATAAAGTTCTTCCCTAAAAATATCCTAACCAGATAAAAGTTTAACATTGATTATTATCTAAGATGGTTTTTCGCCGGAACTTGCTCCCGACCAAAGATGACGATGACGATGACGATGAAGATGAAGACAATGAGGACGATGAAGACGACGACTTAAGGGTAGATGGGGAGTAAAAATTAATGTTGCAAAGGGAATGGCTGTGTGAATATACATAAATAAAATTCTATGGAGCAAGTCGTAAAAAATTAAAGACGAAGAACAAAAACCAACCAACTTCTGTCGTCATCGTCGTCGTCGACCGTTGGTTTGGTATTGTGTCGAGATTGAGAGTTGAAGGAAGACGTACATAAGTTAGTATAGGGTATAGTGCCTATCCTACCTACTTCAAGCCCTAACAGAAAAACATACGCTTGAGCAAATAATTATTACGCGCTAAATATACAGAAAGGAATGTTTCTGTTTTGTTTATTCAGCGAGGCTTGAAATGACATAAAAGCTAGCCTGCCATGCTGCTGAATGGGGTGGTTAAACGGGTTGCTGTATAGCTCACACCCTATTTCCACCCATCAGAGTGTGAAAGGGAGAGAGAGAGGGAGAGACACACACACCGCACGGCGACCAGCCCGGCCCGGCGGGCGTGTAGATTGAGATAATCCCTTTTGCTTACTAAATGGAGTAAACATTTTATTTTATATCTCGGCATAGTTCAGAAAAATATATTTAACTTTTTTTGAAATTTGTTATTTGATCAATGAAGCAAAGTTAATACTTTGGGAAATATGTGGTCACCATAAAGGTTGGCATGTGCGGAACATCAGGTATTTTATTTAAGCAGCAGCAACAGATGTATATGTCAGCAGTTTAAATGGATTTTGCTTTTGATAACAACATTCGCCGATAAAACAACTTTGTCCTCTTTTCAAATTGAATTTCAATTATTTTTCATTTTATTTTTTATCATTTTTGTAGTAAATTTATATCCAGATACTTTTTTTTTTTTTTTTGAAGATTAATCTTTTTTTTATTGGTGAAACTCGTAAAAATGGAATTTATGTTCATATAAATATTGATTTTTGTATTCGTCATGTTACATGTGCGATTAAGTTTACCTTTTTACATTCATCGGGATTTATTTTTATTTTTTGATGGAGAAGAGCGGAAAAAATATTGAGCCTTTGATTTGATTTTAAACGGAACTGACAAATTTGCACGTTTATTTGTTTTTAATGAATTTGAATTTAACGAATTCAAAAAGGGAGAATTATTGGCTTGTTTAATTGGTAGTTTTCGCACGTTCTTCGAAATTTGAAACTTCAAGTTATTTTTTTTTTTTTTTCAATTTCTAGGAAGATTTATGAATGGAAATAAAATTTGGTGTTAATAATTTTTTCTGTTCTACGTTTTCTAATCTAATGAATTGAATGATGATAATTTAGAACAAACAAAAAATTAAGTTTGAAAAATAACTTCAATCTCCGTTCTTAAATAATTTAATGAATTCTGAAGAAAAATTGGTCGTATGTTAATATTTTGAAGACTAACCCGTAAGATGCTCGCAGCAGTAATGTATTATTCAAGCAATTTAGATATTAACAAGCTAAAGAATTTGTCAGATCTCCGAATTTAACATTTTGAGGCTAGGTATGTTCCATTGGTAAAAAAAATAATGTAAATTGTAATAAAAATTAAAAGTTGAATAATTTTTTAAACTTAGGATAGATGGATGAAAACATTTGTTAGTGGATTACAAAGTGGAGACTTTTACCAAACTAATGAACTGAAGGCCTAATGATCTTATTTAATATTTGATGATTGGTGATTGGTGATTTTTTTATATTTTGAGTAGATACCGATGCATATTTGTCTTAAAGTTGTGAATATTAAAATTGAATGAAAAATAGAGTAAGGTAAAACAGTTTACATTCTTGATGTGCGGCTGAAAAAGAAACTTTATTCTTGAAAAAAGATTTGAAGGGCACTTCTTCAAAATCGTTAAAGTTGTTTTTATACCCAAAGCAGGTAAATGCTCGCAAGTCAATCCTAAAGATCTACGACCTATAAGTCTATCATCATTCTTTTTTTAAGACCTTGGAAAGATTGATTGATATCCATTTAGGGGCAAGTATTAATACAGGACTTCTGTCTTCGTCTCAACATGCCTACGGTAAAGGTAAATCGGTGGAAACGGTCACATCTTCAATCACATCTGCACTAACATCTTTAAACGTAGAGTGTTAGCTTGGGGAGTAAATTCATTTAATGCTGACTAGCAGAATAATTAACTCATAACTGGGCAACTCTTTTGCCAGACGATTCGTTAGTAGAGGGACACCGCAAGGTGGTGTTCTATCCCCTCTCCTAACTAGTCTGGATGCGGAAAGTTTCAGAGTGATAGCCTATGCGGACGATGTTGCTATAGCAGTTTCAGGAAAGCATCTTAACACCTTAAAAGAACTCTTACAAAATGCCTTAGACAGACTAATACTTTGGGCTGATCGGTGTGGAGTGGGCGTTAACCCACACAAAACTGATTTAGTCTTATTTTCGAGGAAATACAAAATTCCATTTGTTAACCCTCCCTATATTAAAGGGGTCCAATTAAAATTCTCAGACGAGGCTAAGTACCAGGGTCTTAGAAAGAGTCAAAAAAGCTACTGTAGCTCTCTTTTCTTGCAAAAAAGCTATTGGTAATAAATGGGGCTTACAACCCAGAATCACGCATTGGCTATACACATCGGTAATTAGACCGATTTTAATGTACGGTGTGGCAGTATGGTGGACTGCTTTAGAGAAAGTTATAAACCGCAACAAATTAAATAAAGTCCAACGTTCAGCTTGCCTATCGCTTCGCACGACCCCATCTGCGGCACTGTACACCTAATAAAATAAAATAAATTAGGCAGCGCAACAGTCCATGAAGAACCAGGGCCTAGTGACTTACAGCTCTCAACCATTCCTGAGTGCGAGTAATGTTCTCAGAGATGGAGGGGACCTACAGTTTTAATGCCGAATTCGAACGGCTAATTTGAGAAAGTATTTTCATGACAAGAATTACTCTTGGAGGATTTGTCAATTCCTCGCAAGAGGCAGTACCCGTGAAAAAAAAAGTTAGGTGGCACAGGCTTGAACCCAAGACCCCTTGCATGACAGTCCAACGCACTAACCATCACGCTACGGGTACTACACTTGTACACCTTACTCTACCTAATATATCGGGTGATTTTTTTGAGGTTAGGATTTTCATGCATTAGTATTTGACAGATCACGCGGGATTTCAGACATGGTGTCAAAGAGAAAGATGCTCAGTATGCTTTGACATTTCATCATGAATAGTCTTACTAACGAGCAACGCTTGCAAATCATTGAATTTTATTACCAAAATCAGTGTTCGGTTCGAAATGTGTTTCGCGCTTTATTATCGACAAATTTTGTTCAGCGATGAGGCTCATTTCTGGTTGAATGGCTACGTAAATAAGCAAAATTGCCGCATTTGGAGTGAAGAGCAACCAGAAGCCGTTCAAGAACTGCCCATGCATCCCGAAAAATGCACTGTTTGGTGTGGTTTGTACGCTGGTGGAATCATTGGACCGTATTTTTTCAAAGATGCTGTTGGACGCAACGTTACGGTGAATGGCGATCGCTATCGTTCAATGCTAACAAACTTTTTGTTGCCAAAAATGGAAGAACTGAACTTGGTTGACATGTGGTTTCAACAAGATGGCGCCACATGCCACACAGCTCGCGATTCTATGGCCATTTTGAGGGAAAACTTCGGAGAACAATTCATCTCAAGGAATGGACCGGTAAGTTGGCCACCAAGATCATGCGATTTGACGCCTTTAGACTATTTTTTGTGGGGCTACGTCAAGTCTAAAGTCTACACAAATAAGCCAGCAACTATTCCAGCTTTGGAAGACAACATTTCCGAAGAAATTCGGGCTATTCCGGTCGAAATGCTCGAAAAAGTTACCCAAAATTGGACTTTCCGAATGGACCACCTAAGACGCAGCCGCGGTCAACATTTAAATGAAATTATCTTCAAAAAGTAAATGTCATGGACCAATCTAACGTTTCAAATAAAGAATCGATGAGATTTTGCAAATTTTATGCGTTTTTTTTTTTTAAAAGTTCTCAAGCTCTTAAAAAATCACCCGATATTAAGCAAACAAATAGCTGCAAGCTCTGCTATTCGCCTCAAAAGCTTCGTCGCAGTTGATTAACAACAACATTGGCCACTCCGTAATTCTTAGGTATATAGAATCAATTCCAAAGCACACAGACTACCCCATTACCCAACTGCAATTCGACCGAAACTTCTAGATTTTTATCCTTCCAGATCTTTCTGTGAGGATAGGGTATTCCTGGAAGACGAGTCAATTAATTTTTATACAGATGGTTCAAAAACAAAAGAAGGGGTTGGTGGAGGTGTGTACTCTGAACGACTAAAATTAAATCTCTCAATCCGCCTTCCCAATCTTTGTAGCGTGTTCCAGGCGGAACTTTTGGCGATAAAAGAAGTTTTGTCCTGGCTTACAGAAAACGTGATATCAACATGTGATATCCGTATTTTCTCAAATAGTCAGGCCGCTATCAAATCTCTGGATTCTGTCTCTACAAACTCTATAACAGTCCATAACTGTCGATCATCTCTAATGGAGATGGCACAAAAGTTTAATACTCACCTTTGCTGGGTGCCGGTGCCGGGCCATAGAGGCATTCCAGGCAACTGTAAGGCAGATGAACTCGCAAGGAACGGTACAGTACAGCCCATTCTCCCACGTTTGGCAAATGCTGGCATACCAATCGCTACTTGTAAACTGTTGCTAATGCAGGACGCTATGAAGAAGACAAACACCAGGTGGAACATCATCATCATGTGTCAGGTCACAAAACCGGTGCCATAACTGAACACTGTCTAATAGGAAAGCACGCCGAGCGGCTAGGCGTATTCTCAAATGACTTTTGCAGAAGCTGTATGGATGATGAAAAGGAGGAAACAGTTATTCACCTTCTCTGCACATGCCCTGCGCTAGCTCAAAAACCCAAGTATTACCTAGGAGAATTCTTCTATAACAATCTAAACGATCTAAATCTTATTAGCATAATCAACCTCTCACATTTCGGTTTTATTGAGTTTAGGAGGAAGCCTCAAGATTCATGTGGTATCACAAGATGCCATTAAACTGGCCTAAGTGTGTCCTATTCCATCAGCCACTTTAACCTAACCTTACCTTCAAAATCGCTTGAGAAGGGAAGGCAACTTAATATTTTGATTGAATATAAAAAAATATCAATGTACAAATTTTATCAATGTACAAATTTTGGCAATTTATAAATTTTGGTAATGTATGTCGGCTATCATTTTGTAAACTCTGTTTTCACTTGGGTTCTGTAAAAAAGACTTAAGTTCGTTACGATGAAAACAACCAAATATGTGAGCACTCAAGTATTAGATGTAGATTTAAATTTATAGATTACAACCAGTTTAAAAGTCGTGAAAAATATTTGATAATTCAGTAAGAAGTAACCTGTGATATATTTGCAAGGTAGGTACTGAAAACTGATAACATAATTCCTGTATTAGTTTAATCCTATATGTTTATACAATATGAAAATGTCATATATTTGTTTAAATTAAATTAGCAGCCAAAAAATATTGTGAGATAAAAGTATGAAGCCGATAAAAAAACTTAACGCACTTTTTCCGTTCGGTCAAAAACTCAAAATGTAAACGGAATTTTCATGCCCAGTTGTTAAGTATACTTTTTTTTTAAATAGGCTTGTGGAATAGGTTTCTTTTAAAAACTTACTCACTTCAACCAGTTTTTAAAATCAACAAATATTTACAAAATTGTTTTAAACTAATGAATAATATTCTGCTACGAAAAACGACTTTTTCGATACCTATTCTTAAATTGCTAGAAAAATTAAATCGAAAGTTTTTCAGCTCAAATATCTTGAGGGCGAATAATAATGTTGACATTAACCAAATTAAATTTTGTCCATTTTAACATAAAACCTTGCCCCAGAGTGTTAATAAAGTTAACAATCAGCCCTATCACGAATTCCATCGTTATCGGAAATTTTTACGAATCCCGAAAAACTGTATCATGAAATCCGTTCGTAGTGGAAAATCTCATACAATTTTGCATTACGAACGGATTTCATGATACAGTATTTCGGTATTCGTAAAAATTTCCGATTACGATGGAATTCATGATAGGGCTGATTATATTAAGCCCTTTATCTGAATTTTGTTAACAGTCTCAACCCGATCAGATAATTTTACAGTAAGGTGGAATAAATCAATATTTTTAAAAATGTATTTGAACTTATATAACGGTTTTGGTATTGAAAGCTTGGACTTACCTAATTTTTGTATCGCTTGTTTATGTTGAGACAATACTCAAAAATTAATAAGTCCAATTTCTAAAAGGAATCCGACTAAGCGCAAAATATGACATATGTAAAAATTGAATTACGAACCCATAATTCTATAGAGCCGCTAGTTTAACGTGTTGGCTATCACTCTTGAGAATAAGAACAATTGCGTTCTTCTTTGTTGCTTAATTATTACAATAATTGCTTCTAAGAAACAAAAGTATAATGACTTAAAATTTTCAGACTTTACTGAGTAAATTGAAATAATCTACAATTTTTAGGCGGGTCGGAACAGTAGTTTTGATAATTTTAAGAAAACAAAGTTTGAAGAGAGAATTCTCAATGTAACTTTAAAAAAAAAAAACTTTACATTAGTGACAGTGTCAGAGGCTCACAAATGACAATATTACGCACTTAATGACAAAAATATGATATTAAGACCTGATTAGTAAGGAATTCTATTTGGAAGGCAAAGGAGTAAGCAACGGCACCTTTAAATGGTCTTCGAATGTTTGTCAATCAATATTTTTCATTAGCTTAAAAAAAGCAATCTTCAAAAATCGCTTCCCTAAATGTAACCATTTTTGTGATTTTTTGTCTTTCTTGTCGAAATTTCAATGGCTTCAAATTTTTAACAAACTATTGTTACGAGTAAGTTCTTAATATTTTACTAAGTAGCAATTTTGTAAATATTTCGCAAATTACTAGCGACTTTAAATTTGTAAACCTTTATTTTCGTGTTGCTAATTACAAAATGGCAAACATCTCTACACAGAGACAGTTCGTGAAAAGAAACAAAGCAAATAAATTTAAACGTTGTACCCGTAGCATGATGGTTAGTGCATTGGACTTTTATGCCAGAGGTCTTGGGTTCGATCCCTGGCAATGCCATCTAAAATTTTGTTCACGGGTACTACATCTTGCGAGGAATTGACAAATCTTCCAAGAGTAATTCTTGTCATGAAAAGTGTTTTCTCAAATAAGCCGTTCGGATTCGGCTTAAAACTGTAGGTCCCCTCCATCCCTGACAACAGTACTCGCACACAGGAATGGTTGAGAGTTTTGTAAGTCACTAGGCCCTAGCTCTCAACGGACTGTTGCGTCACCAAAAACAAACCTTTTAAATGTAGTGATACGAGTACTTGTATTTATGATAGGTGAAACATTAACCCCACGATTTTTAATTCAAAGTTAGGTGCTTAGGTTTTTCACCAAGAACAGAAATGTTCCTTCGTCAAGCCTTATAATAAAATTCTCCATCATTAAATTCTTCGAAGGGAATTGTTTGCGGGCATTAAAACATCGCACTTTTCTGCACGATGCCGAAATCTTTCTTTTCCGAAAACAAACTCACGAATTTTAAAAACAAAAATAGGAAAATTGGTAAGAAATTTGCAAGAAAATTGCTAAAAGTTAAACTAGCCGTTCCGTAATTTTTACTTCATACCTACGTTTTACATTTTAATTCTAAGAAAATAAATCGATTTTTTTCATTTCCGTAAAAAACATGATCGAAACTTTATTCAATTACGATGCAGAAAAAAATCTTTATGAATTGATTGGATTTTTGTTTTAAACTCATAAATGCTTTTGAGCTAAAATCAAAGAAAATAATTTCGATTCAAATGTGTCATTTCAATAACATTAAATCATCTCCATAACCATATCAATTTTTTTATCATTTATTTGTATTTCAATATACATATTTAAAAACATTCTTGACATTCAAAGAGCAATAATTTGAATTGCAAACAATTAATTAGAAGAAATAAAATATTCGAAAGACTTGTCTACCAAAAATTTAATTTCCGTAACGAAAGTACAATTTCCTTAGCAAGACAAAATATAAAACAACGCTTAAAATAAAATACTCGAAATTATATATTTTATCAATAAATTATTAAATAATTTATAACAAAAATCAAATAAAAAATAAAGGTCGGCCACATTATTTATACAAAAATTATGGAGGGGACCTATCCGAAAGGCTAGTTTGAGAAAGCACTTTTCATGACAAGAATTACTCATGGAGGATTTGTCATTTCCTCGCATGAGGCAGTACTTTAGATGACAAAGGCAGGGACCTCTGGCATGACAGTCCAACGCACTAACCATCACGCAAGGGGTACTAACATCTTCTAAGAGGCTTATTAAACCCATAATTAATTTTGTGAAACTTTTCTTTCTAAAGAGTTTAGAATTTAATTAAGGATAACAAAAGGGGACAATTGATATGACAATGATAACATAGCAAAAAATAATTTATGAGAAAACTGGATTTGAAGTGAAATATCATTTATTAAAATAAGAAATAAGAGCGGTCCCAGGTGGCTTCCTTGAGGAACACCAGAGGAAATGTGAATTTGGTGAGATTTAAAATTATTTTTAAGATTAGAATGAAAATATAGATGTTTTAACTTTTGCATCATAACTGTGTGTGGTTAACCAGATCCACAAAATTATAGCTCATTAAATTTTATAAAAAAAAAAGCTTTCATGAATTTGTTCGTATCTCTTATAGTTTAAAAAATAACTCTAGCGGCAGTAAAGAGAAACATACGGTTTTTCGATTCTTCGGGCTTATCTTGAAAACTATTTGTCATATAAAATAATAATCTTCTAGAAAATTGAAGCTTATTAAATTTCCGAAAGAAAACATAGTATTAGGTTATAAATAACTCCAAAGGAAGGAACCAAACGATAAAAAGGAAGCTTGAGGAAAAATATTGTGATCGAATTATAATAGCTACACAATCTGGGTGGAAGCACGGAAGGGTGTTTGTTTTAGTGGTACTGATTTTAAAATCTTGAATTCATGGTACGAGAACAAAAAACTGAATAAAAGCGAAGAACGAATTAGAATTGTGAATGCTGCAGCAGCCATAATTAAACAGCATATCCAGTTTCAAATATTCGATAACACTACATATCCTAATGGTGATGATTTATTTTTTCAAACACGTTGATGACGATTTTGTACCTAAAAAATGTTGATCAGTTCAGTAGTAGAAAAAAGAAAGCCATTGAATTCTTCGAGTGATGAGCAAATTTCATGAGTAGCAGTCAGCCCTAGAACCCATTTGCTAAGTACCCTATCAGTGATTCCACGCCCTCGTGTCAAGCCACCCATACTCTTCATTCCACGCAAAATCGGTAAGTTCTTCTCATAGTTAGGTAACCCTCTTGCACAAAGTTTTTAAATTCATCTAAGGTCATCACAGAAGGCAGTTTTATAATGTCCTTCAAATACAAGTGACATGATTTGGCGTACGAGAAGTTTCCGGCGGCATGGAAATATGGAATCATATTCTTCACACAGTTAATATGGACATTTCAATAGCCAAACCGCTCAGCGTGAATAAAATCTTTAAGCAATGTAATCATATTAGACAACTGAATCCATAAGGCTGCTGTTGGTTCATATGATTTGAGTTTGTTAAGATTTGTTTGAAGTTTCTCATGGAAGGAGACTCATATAGAAAATTTTTCTTGAGATTTTGGATTATTCATGTTGGCTTATGTCGACTTGTTCCATTATTATATTAGCTAAATATGTCTGTTTTAGTATAAAAGCACGAACTGCTCTAGTGAAAGCTTTTCCTCGTAGCATTTTTTCAACAGAAATTAGGGCGTGTATAGTGCTCATTAACTCTTGCAGGCCACTTCCACTCATCAGAAAACCTATTTAACATTTTAACATTAACAGGTGAAATCCACCCAATCTGACTACGCATTTTGATAGACGGGACTTTATATATAAAGAGGCTGGTCAAATGTTACCATCAGGCATTTTTGGTCAAATTTGTCACACAAACTGCCAGCATAGTGCAATGCAGTGTAAATATATTATAGTCGAACGGTGGAGAGTTTATGAACGGAAGAGTAATGATTTTAGTTTTTGCACTAAACAAGCCTGTTTTTAATGCGTGCATGTACCCTTTCCATCCTGGAACATCGTAAATGCCAATAAACTTTGATGCCAACCAAAGAGTGTCATATGGTTTTGGCAGTAACATTTCTTCGGAACACGCATTCACATTCTCAAAAACTAAATTTTTTAATCCACCTTCTGTTTTCTGAAATGTCTCGAAAGGAACTACTCCAAGTTCTCCAGTTGATTTAGAACAAGGTAGTTTTATCAGCTTTTGCATTCGTGTGTCGGTTTCTTTTCCTATGGAAGTAGATGCAGCAATGCATCTTATTCCTTCCAAAGAATGAAATGTATTTAGTTTATCTAACGTTCTGATATTAAGGTCCGCAGTATCAAACACAAATTGGTTAAATGAACCGCTGGAATCTGGTCGCGTGTGGCAAATAGCTGATATCTCCAACAATTGAGCTTCATAGCATGAAGAACAAAACCCTAAGCTAGATATAAGGTTAACCAACTTCTTAGAACCAAGCTTTCTGTGTATAAATAAGGCAAGGCTGCTTAGCGTTGGAGACATGAATGATCCGGGACGCACAGCTGATATAATGCTATGCCCTATTGCGATGTACTTTCTTTTTCTATTTTCAATCTCCGTATTCTTTATTATAAGTGTTTTCAGGCACAATTTTAGGGTTTTATGTACACAATCGTCATCAACGTGTTTGAAAACATCATCACATGTTTTCCTTTAATGCTGATAGAGTCATTTTACAAACAAGTACAAACATATTAATATCATATTTCTTTAGGAAATCTAATAAGCTTTAATTTTGTAGAAGATTATTTTTTGATACGACAAATAGTTTTCAAGATAAGCCCGAAAAACCGAAAAAACCGTATGTTTCTCTTCACTGCCGCTAGAGTTACTTTATAAACTATAAGAGATAAGAAAAAATTTAATGGGCTTTAATTTTGTGGAACAAATTTTTTTGATGCGACAAATAGTTTTCGATAAACGTGAAAAACTGAAACAAACTCCATGTTTCTCTTAACTGCTGCTAGAGCTCAGTTGGGTCATCACCAGACATCCCTTAGCAAGTATGCTAAGTTTCAAAACTGTTGGAGGTGAAGGCAATTTTTTTCGTTCATTGACTGGATTATATGTCCAGTTTATGTCCAGATTTATGAATAGGAATTATGAAGGAAATCTGCCTTGCACTTGCACTTGCGCGCTTTTTTAAGACATCATAAGACTCAGGCTGCATAAGACAGTAACTACATCTGAAACTCTTAAAGGTTCTTATATTTAAGGCCCTACTCCAGCAGCCATGATCCGAAGAATTTATTAGTTTTTGAAGTAATTACTGTTAAGTTTTAAATTCGTCTGTGTACGAATTTGATAATCTTTGTATAAGAATTTATTAAGAAATTAACTTTGAATACGCCTATAATTAGATAAAAGGTTAATATCGTTAAACTACGAAAAAGTTTGCATGCCTTGTTTGTCTTGTTATTTTAATTTACACGCTTTAAAGGCTTTGACTTTATACTTTTTAAATTATTTGCAAAAAAAAACTATCAATTGCCTCCTTTATTGACTCTATAAAGATTTACATTATCAAATAACTGATGCCTAGAATTTAAGTTTAAATATTAATTTATGGCCTCATATGTGGCATTTGGAATTTGTATATTTTGTGGAATTATCACATGAAGATTTAAAATGTAAAAAAAAAAAAAAACTGAACTAAAAATCTTGAAATACAAAAATAAAAATTTCATAAAAATAAGAAAGTTGTGCAATAAAATTCCAATATTTTTATCAGTAAGTATTTGCAACACATGATAAATATCAAAATTGCTATCGCTGCCGCTGGCTGCGTTATTGGATAATAAAACGTTTCACTTAACTAAATTTATTTAAATAAATAAAATTCGAATTGCCAGATAAAATGTGCTAAATGAAAATGGAGCCATAACCAACCATACCTACCAAACTAACTGACAATCTCCAAAGGTGTCAAGTTGATATAAAAATAAACATTCTCCATCGGGTCTCTTATCAACTGGATAAGTTAAGTCAACTTTATTGAGTTTTTACTTTTGCAAAATATACCTTATTTTAATTTTCTACTATATAAAAATTGTATATTCACCAACGTTATCTAGTTTCATATCGATCTAATAGACTGATGGAGTTTAGTTACACTCCTCGCCACTTGAATAGGTCACCTCCCTTAACCCGTTTCCGGCTAATGTTGCGAAAGCGCAACGTCTCACGTTTGGTCTCCAGGTACTTAATTGGGACATTTTTTATAGGGTTTTAAAACTAATATTGGATGTTTATTAAATTATCTAATCGACCTGTTTTTGGATTTAAAAAAAAAAATATCTCTGGAGTTTTTAATATCTTCAAAATTTGCAATTTTGAAAATTTGTAGGTAATATTTTCAAACTTAAAAAAAAAATGAAAAAAAAATTCAAAAAAAAACTTTATAAACATATAAACAAAGGTTGAAATTATATTCTAAAATAAAATTGAACCAAATTTTATGGGTAATTTGCCTCGCAGGTGAGATTAAACCTCTGCGTTGCGTTTATGCAACATTAGCCAAATGCAGTAGCAAAAGCACAAACAAATAATATTTTTCTTTTGTCCATTTTTGATATCATTAAAATGATTTTTTTATAATATTAAAAATTGGTGTGTGTGTAAAGCAATCACATACATGTTAGTGCCATAAGAAAATTCATTCACCAAATAGGTAAAACCATTTGGAAAAACCGTTTAACCCATCCGCGCGAGATAATTCTTAGAAATGTTTATACAGTAGTAAAAATTGATTCCTTTTTTCAAGATAGTGTGCATTTTTATCTAAAAAAATCATTCAACAATTCCAGGTATATTTATTGGAAAACCCTTTTCCCATTTCCTTAGATTTAGCACACTTTTTGTATTTACATTATAACCAGGTAGGTAGGTAGGTAGAAATGGCGATCTCAAGGCAACCTAGCCTGAGATCCAATTAGCGCTGTAGTGCGCCGTTTTGATACCAAAACTCGTTTGACCTGTGATAGAAAGGAAAGATTTATAGAGAAGCTTCATAGCGATTATGTTAGAGCTATTTTGTCGCATTGAAAAAAAAGATTAGGTCTCTAATCTTTGTCTCAGATAGCTCATCCAGTTCGTGAAAGAATGCTTTCCCAAAGCATTTCATTCTAGTGCTTGCCAAAGCAGGACATTTGCAGAGGAAATGGATTATCGTTTCACTTTCTCTTTGGTCGCTACAACTACGGCAAAAGGTGTTGTAAGAGATACCCAACTTCTCTGCATGAACTCCTATAGGCCAATGTCCGGTACAAACCGCAACAATCCTGGCTATGTCTTGCCTTGGCCTGCAAAGAAGATCGTTTGTACGGGTTTTATTATAGGTGGGCCATATCTTCGTAGATATAATGCAGTTAGGTAAATTGCTCCACCTTCGGTTTGATTCAGTTTGGTAGATGGAAAAGATTTTACCCTTCATAGCACCAAGAGGAATGTTAAGCATTTCCGCAAGTGAGCTATGAAGGGCCGATCCTTGCCTGGCTAGCTCATCAGCCCGTTCATTTCCCACGATACCACTATGGCCCGGAACCCAGATCAGGGTGACACCGATGTTAATGTTCAGGCTCGCAAGCTCATCGCGACATTGCTGGACCAATTTAGATGAGGATGTAGCCGAGTTAATGGCTTTGATAGCTGCCTGACTATCTGTGAAGATAGCCGTATTTCGGTTTTGGTTTGGGCTTTGTTTAAGTATCTTACATGCCTCCCTAATTGCCAGCAGTTCAGCCTGTAAAACGCTAGCAAAGTCAGGAAGCCTAAAGGATTTAGCTACATTTAGGGACTCAGAAAAGATCCCAGAACCAACTCCGCACTCCATCTTTGAGCTGTCAGTAAAGATGGTTGTATCAAAACCTATCGACACGATGTCATCCTCCCAATCTTCTCTGGATGGGAAAATGACCTTAAAACCCTTACTAAGGCTCAAAGTAGGAGTGCAGTAGTCGATTGGTAGAAGATCCAAAATAACGTGTAAGGCGTCCGTTGGGCAAGTACGCATGGCCCCTGTGTGCCAAGTACGAGTATAAAAAACGGGCTGCATATTAAAAAATACATAATGTTGAAAATAAATATTTCTGGTATATAAGTACGTGTGAGTCGTTCTAAATTTCGCTTATTACGTAAAAATCGTCAGTTGTGCAAACAAGTGTTTCTATAAAAATATCTGTGTTTTAAAGTTAAAAAAAAAACTATTATGTATCGCCAGAGGTTTTTGTCGGCTAAAGAACTAGAAAATTTGTTAATAATTCCTAGTTCAGACGAAGACGATGAATTGAACCAGAAAGTAGATAAAGCTATTGAAACAAACGTGATTATTTTGCCTCCAAAAAATGATGCTTTGAGTGACCATGAAGAAATTGATGATAACGTCCAATTATTGGAAGACGTGAACATATTGCCAAATGAACTAGCCGGTGAATTAGAGCTGGAATGCATATTAGACGATCTACAATGTGAGCCAAATGATTCAGAAAATGCATCAACATCACAAAATATTGCATCAACTTCTAAAAATGAATCGATGTCTTTTCAATATAAATTACCAAAGTGGTCAAAGAGCCATCGAGTTGGCTTTTCAAATACTCCAAAAGACGTATCAAGTGAAAAGATTCAAGTGATCTATAACAAAATAGGTAAGTTTAAAATAAAAATCAATCAGAACTTCCTAATCCTTTTTTCTTGTAGGCAGTTTCAATCCTCTTCAAATATTCGAATTATTTCTTGATAATGAGATTATCAATTTTTAATGTTGAAAGCACCAATACGTATGCTAATGCGGATAGAAATAATTTAACATTCAAGACAAATTTCAATGAAACTCGTACATTTATTGGAATAATGTATTTTTCTGGATTGCATACAGTTCCACAGTTGGATTTATATTGGTCCAATCAACCAGTCTTTCGCTGCAATATAATAAAATAAGCCATGAGCCGAGACCGCTTCAAACTTATCAAATCGTTCTTACATGCCTGTGATAACAGTACAATTGATCCCAGCGACAAGTTTGCTAAAGTCTCAACTCTAAAAAACATGCTCAATAAGAATTTTATGCAGTTCGGAGTATTTTCTCATCACCTTTCAATAGACGAACAAATGATACCCTAATATGGACGTCATTCTGCAAAAATGTTTATAAAAGGGAAGCCAATTCGTTTTGGATACAAATATTGGGACCTGTGTTCTCACGATGACTATTTATATCAATTCATTCCGTATGGTGGTGCAAGTGCTGATAATTCCCCTGGATTTGGCTAAGGGGAAAATGTTGTTCTGAGACTTCTTTCTAGTATCGATGTTCCAGACCAACAAACAGTTACTTTTGACAGTTTTTTCACGTCGCACAAACTGATTTGTCGTCTCTCAGCACTGGGTTACTTCGCAACAGGTAATTTTAACTTAACATTTATTTATACTAAAAAATTAATTTCTTTTATACCAATCTACAGGCACTGTTCGTGAAAATAGAACTGGTAAAGCAAAGTTGACAGAACCCAAACAAATGAAGAAACAAAATAGAGGTACTATGGATTTTGAATTCGACAAGGAAAATGGAATTGCCGCTGTTCGTTGGAACGATAACTCCATTGTAACAGTTCTTTCAAATCATTTGATGGACCAACCAATCACCCAAGCAAAACGGTTTGATCGAAAAAAAAAAGGAAACACGTCAACATTCCCATGCCCAATGCAATCCATGAATATAATTCCACGATGGGAGGAGTGGACTTGTTTGATAATGCTATCAGCAATTATCGGATACGGATTCGAGGAAAGAAGTGGTACTGGCCACTTTTATCAAATGCATTGGATGCAGCATTGGTAAATGCATGGAAAATTCATGGCATTTGCAAAAAGTTTGCAAAGGAAACACCTTAAGTCACAACTTAAATTTAGGACATATGTTGTAGACTGCGATCATCAAATATTCCACCAACACATCAAAGGGAAGGAAATCCCAACGAAATGGTTCGATTTGATGACATACAATACTAAAAATGGAAAAGGGTCTTCGATGTCGAAATTGTTCCAGTCAAACAATTTTTTTGTTGCAAGAAGTGTAAGATCCCAATTCATCCGAAATGCTTTGATCCATTTCCATTTTGACCCATTCTTCATAGTAATATGTATCATCATGAAGTTTAAAGCACACAACCACTAATAATATTTTATAGGTGTTCACCTTTCCAAAAACAATATTTAAAATAATGCTTATACCTAAATTTTACAAAAAAAAAAAAAAACTCGAAATTTTGTATTAATTCTGCTACCCCTTTCGGCTAATGTTGCGAAATGAAAAAGCTGCTCTCAGTATATCATAATAAGATAACACATTAATTTTAACTGAGGCTTTGCTCTTTCCGAACCGGGTTAAAGGGTGGCTTCTATTTTATTTTGAGTCTTTTTATATTTTTAGTTTTTGATTTTTAAAAATTTTATTTCTTAAAATCCAAATAAGTACAATAAGAAAGAAAAGAAATAAGTGACAAACATATTTGTATACAAAATAGAGTTATTGCCACAAAAATTAAATTAAACTGAAGTTAAACATTTCAAGAAAACATCAGGTAGAACCATTTACAAAAAATTTAATACTCTCATTATTAAGACTAAGTCAGTATTTATCTTGTTTCATTAATAACAATTGAGAAGTTTGCATCCTCATAGAATAAATAAAATAAATAAATTGGGTGTCGCAACAGTCCATGAAGAACCAGGGCCTAGTGACTTACAACTCTCAACCATTCCTGTGTGCGAGTAATGTTGTCAGAGATGGTAGGGGCCCTACAGAGAGTCTATTAAATATCCGAAATACGAAATATTATAAAATTTTATAAATGCGGTTGTTCGATCTACCGGTATAGAAACTTGGTTTAAAAAATGTCCACGTAAAATATAAATATCAATTATTCTAAAAATAAGATTACCCGATCTCTTAAAGACAATTTTTAGAACTTTATAACAATGCATATGTCGCAGTGAAAGAATTTTCAAAACTAGGGTACAAGCGAGATTTACCACATATTTTCATCAGAACATTTTTTTTTTACAAAACTAATAGAGGTTTTATTTTGTCATGATATGAACCTACGCAACAAGAAATTTTATATTCTAGTTTTGAATGAAAAATGCCATAATAAATTTTAAGTAGCAATTTGGAAGAGCAAACTACGCAAAATGAAAAGTTTCTAAGAGTGCACCAAAATACTGTCTAAGATTTTCTATGTGGTTATAAAAACTCATTCTAGAATAAATTATTAATCCCAAATACTTGAATTCATTAACTATACCTAATTTAAAACATTTATCACTACAGCTCATGGAATCCGTAAATGTTATGGTATAACCATACAATTACAGGTGCAGTAATAAAGTTTAAGTTTTTGACACTCAGTAGCATAAAAAAAGAGCTGTGCAAACCAGATTCTTAACAAGCTGAGATCAAAATTTATATCAGATATAAGATTCAGAAAACTATCTGTGCTATAAGAAAAACCAACATCATCTGCAATAGGCTTTCAGAGAATCCTTAAACGCCAAACTCAATAATGAATTAATATATACATACCAACAAAAAAAGTATTGGTTCTAAAACCGAACCCTGTGGAACTCCCAAATCGAATGTCTTTATATCATTCCTAATACCATCAAAATTCACACATTGATCTTTAATATTTAAATAAGATCTTAAGCAATCACTAATGAAACCTCGAAACCCAGCACTTTCAAGTTTGCTAATCATAATTTCGTGATTAAATATGTCAAAGGCTTTTAATATGTCAACAAACAATGCGGCTGTATTCTTTTTTCTGTCAAGACTTTCAAATATTTGAGAACAGAAATGTAACAACTCATCTTCGATTAATTTATTGTTTTGAAAACCAAACTGAACATCACTGAAAAATTTCGTTCTCGTAAAAAAGCTCACCATTCTAAACTAGTTATAAGCTCAAAACTTTGGATGTGTGCTCAAGATGGGTGACTAGAACTTGGTTGTTGATTAAGTAAAATCGTTGGAAAATATTTATTGAATACATTAGCAATTGCAATTTTATCTGAGACCACATGGTCATTAACATTGACAACAGATGGCCATTCATTTCTAATATATTTCCTTCAGCTAGATTAAATTTGTTTTTAAAGTAGTTATCACGACAAATAGGAATTTTCTTCTTTAATTCAATACAAACTTTTTACATTTGGTTTTTAATTTTGATTGCTGTTACGTTTTAAACACTTTTCACTTTACTTTTTTTAAGCAAACTGTATATGTAATCAACGGCTTTAAACGCTAATTAAATTTTTTCGGAACGATATCAAAAGAAGCATCAGAAATGCATTTACAAAGGATATCAATAAATTTGTCATCCCAAAACTCTAAAGACAAAATAGTTTTAAGCCTACTATAATTAATATTTTTAATCAATTTTCGGGGACTAGAATCTGAGGAAATACTTTCTTCTCATATGTCAATAAGAATTCCAGTCATGAAATGATCAGTTATTCTGCGGACAGAAGGAGCAAATTGGCCAAAAATATGATCAATACTAATTCCAGATTTCAGCCTTGCTATCTCTTTAATAAACAAAACAAGTCTATGAAAAGCTAACAAATCAAGATAAGTTTCAAAGAATACACTACTTTTTCAACTACATACATATATTTATTCAAATCACCCGCAATTAACAAATTACTCGTACTTGATTTCTCACTACCCACGAAATGTTTATGTTTGAAGATTATTTCATGCAAATGTCGACCTTGACTACGCCTCAAATGGTCCATCCGCTTAGTCCAATTTTGGCATACTGTTTCCAACATTTCAGCCGGTATCTCACGAGTAAATGCTTTAATGTTGTCTTCCAATGCGTCAATTGAAGCGGGCTATACCCGTCTGTATAGATATGAGCTTTAACATAGTCGCACAAAAAATTTTAGATTAGATTTTTTTTTTTTTTTTTTTAGATTAGATTTTTATTTCCAAGATAAATAATATAACATTTGACAGTTAACAGTATAGGGTTATTAAAAATGGAGCGTTACACGAGAGAACAACGTGTCTTCATTATTAAAGAATATTTCAAAAAGAGTGAAAGCTTGGTGGCTGCAGTTCGAAAATTTCATACAAAATATGGTCGGAATAGTGTTTTAACTTCGTCAACTGTGAAGATATTAATTGAAAAAATCATGGAGACTGGATCCTTTGGAGACGCCAAACACACTGGTCGTCCAAAAACAAGCCGTTCAAATGTAAATGTCGAAGCAGTGCGTGAGAGTGTTGCTGACAATCCAGGAACCTCAATTCGACGTCGTGGACAAGAATTGTAAATTTCAAGAACCTCTCTACAGCGTATACTCACCAAAGATCTGTGTCTTCATGCTTACAAAATTCAATTAACACAACAATTGAAGCCTAATGACCATGGACAGAGAAGAGAGTTCGTTGAATGGATTATTGAACATCAACAAATGGACCCTGATTTTTCGAGCAAAATCATCCTAAGCGATGAAGCACATTTTCATCTTGATGGCTTTGTCAATCGCCAAAATTGCCGCATTTGGGGTTCGGAGAACCCACATGTGATTGTCGGAAAACAAATGCATCCACAACGCGTTACTGTATGGTGTGGATTTTGGGCTGGAGGCATAATTGGGCCATATTTTTTTGAAAATGATGCTGGTCAAGCAGTGACTGTTACTGGTGCTCGATATCGCGACATGATTACACAGTTCTCTCTGCCAAAATTGGATGATATTGATGTGTCCAATATGTGGTTTCAACAAGACGGTGCCACATGTCATACAGCCCGTGAAACAATTCAATTACTGCATGAGACATTTCCAGGTCGTGTACTCTCTCGTTTCGGTGATCAAAATTGGCCTCCTAGATCGTGTGATTTAACACCATTAGACTTCCTTTTATGGGGTTATTTGAAATCACAAGTCTATGTCAACAAGCCCACAACCACCCGTGCATTAAAGGAGGAGATTCAACGCTGCATCAACGAAATTCAGCCACATTTATGCAGAATGGTCTTGGAAAATTTCAACAAAAGAGTGCGCATGTGCATGCAAAGCCGTGGAGGCCATTTGTCCGATGTGTTATTCCATACATAACCCTATCCTATGTACTTTACGAGTCAATAAAAATATAACTATCAAAAGACTAAAAACGGCGTTTTCTATTTAATTCAAATCTTGCGTTAATTTTGGGACACCGTTTATAACATTATTTACAGAGTGATTATACAAATTTATTAGTGGAAATAATAAAGGATGCATCCTGTAGTAGAAGACTAGTAGCGGATGCATGCATATAAATTAACAAATTTAAAAATATACATATATGTTCAACAATTGACAATTGTGGGGTGAATCATTATGATGAAATATATTTAAGATATGTTGTTGACATTTTTCTTTTAATTTTTTGTACTAAAAATGAATAACCTTAAAGTATCTATGAGGACAAATACTTTATAAAACAATATGCTAATTACATAGATTTTGTATTGTTTATGAAATTCTATATTACTATTGAAAAATTATCTGTTTAACAATATTTTTTTTTTTAAGTACATTCGCTTCTTTTATTTTTAAAAGTATTAATTTTGAATTAGATTTGTATATTAAGTAGATGATTAATTTCACAAAGATCAAAATTAAACAGCCATAATTTTATTTTTTTATAATACAAATAATGAACGGATGCTACGAATCTCTAGAGGTAGCTTGTTAAAAATTCTGGGTGCTACTGAGGAGTAAAAGTTTAGAAAGCAACGATTATTGTGAGGTGGTACTTGAGCAAGAAAACTTTCCTGACTTCGAAACCTGTAAGAAGTTAAGTTCTGATTAAGAAGGTTACCACTTCTAAAGAAAAAAAATTTTAAGACTTTATAAAAATAAAGGTGCTTAAGCGGAAGAATCTTTGATCTTAAGAAAAGCTCAAAACTATGTTCACGCCGTTTTTTGTTCCAGATAATCCTCAGAATATGTTTCTGTACAACCAATAAAGGTTGCATATTATACTTAAACGAACCTCCCCAACAAACAAGCCCATATTGCAACTTCGATTAAACTAAGCTATAATAAACTCTTTCAAGGAGTTTTCGCGAAGTGAATTTTCTAAGATGGTACAAAATAAAAGTCATAGACAAAAGATACTTTTTCAATTTTGAAGTATGAGCATTCCAATTCAATTTATTATCAATCAATAAACCGAGATACTTATACTCAGATACATGTTCGATTGTAAAGCATTTAGAAGAGCAGTTAAGACTCACATTGAAACTCAGGTCACTGTTGGATAGAGTGCATACATTTTTGCTAACTCCAAACTTTTTACAATCCGAGCTATGGAATATGAATTTAGGGAAGGAAAAAGAAAAATAGGATTCATTAAAGAACATTTGCTTAGTTTTATCACTTCTGACAAGCTTATGCATACCGAACCAATGCCTAAGAACCTCTAAATCGTAATTAATATCAGCTATTAAGTCTACAATGGAATTATTCGAATATGTACAACCAATATCATCAGCGAAACCTGTTGCAGAACCCTTCAAGTCGAGGTAAAAGATAGAATTTATATATATTAAGAATAAAATGGGACCTAGAACCGAGCCTTGGGGAACACCAATAGCTATATCTAAAGGTTCACTGAACGAATCTCTTATTTTAACTCTTTGTCTTCTACCCTTAAAATATGAACAAAACCATTTAATAATAAGTTTAATTAGTAACAGATCATGATCCACAGTATCAAATGCCTTGGTAATATCAATATAGATAGCAGCTGTGAATTTTCTACTGTTAAGTCTGGTATAGATCTGACTGCAAAATTGAAGAAGTGCGTCTTCCGTTGATCTGCCCGATCTGAACCCAAACTGATTGATACTAAAAAAGTTAACTTTATCCAAATACGATACAATTCTGACTTTCATCACTTTTTCAAAAAGTTTAGAAAAAACAGGAAGGAAAGATATTGGTCTATAATTATTAAGATTTTTAGAATCACCTTTCTTAAAAATTGGTATAACCTCAGCCATTTTTAAGCTGTTTGGAAAAATTCCACTATAAACACAATTATTAAATATATGGGCCAATACATCAACGACATTAAAAGCGATACTTTTCAAAAAATTGTTAGAAAAACTGTTTTGGTTTGCAGAATTTGATCTATCCAGGAAATTAATAATTTTATATAGCTCATAAGAATCGATAGGCTGAAATAAAAAACTGTGTTGAGACCCATTTTCTTTATTAAAACAATGTCTTGAACAGAAACTTTCGCTTAAGGTTGTAAAGCCAGCAGTCTTAAGCGTATCGAGGGCAACCCCTGTGAAAAAATTGTTAAATATGTTAGACATATCTGAAGAAGAGTGAATTTCTTGGTCCATATAGTTTATAATATTGGGTGAATCAAAAGAAACATTCCTTGAAAAAATTTCATTAATGATGTCCCACTCTTTTTTGAGATCGCCTTTAGCTATTTTAAATTTTTGAGAATAGTAGTGTTCTTTACACAAGGTTACCTGAGCAGCAACTTCCTTTGATAACTCTGAATATTTTTTCTGCAGACATAGATTATTAGGTTGTTTTCTACATTTAGAGTGCAACTTATTCTTCCTGTGTATTTTACCTAATAAATTATCTGACATCCAAGGCTTCAATTTATGCAGTCTAGGAACTTTTTCTGTATTTGATTTAAGGCATATTTTAACATGATCATCTAAAACCTTAGAAAACAAATCAAATGCAAGAGAAGGATCATTTTGTGCGTAAATTTCAGACCAATTTTCATGAAGTAATCGATTATTTAAAGAACTAAAATCAATTTTTTGTGATGTTTAAGTATTAAGGCTACGAATATTTGTTTTCGGTTCCTAAGATTTATGCTGAAATAAGAGACTTGTCATACATACAATGATCAGTTATTTTAATGTTTAATATAGAACTTGTGATAGCAAAAACTGATTTTCTATCCAAACGAGCAAAAATATGATCTAAACAAGTTTTAGAAATTTCCGTTAATCTTGTAGGTTCATTAATGCATGAAACTAAGCCATAAGCCGACATTAAAAAGAGATAATTATCAGTAACTGAATTCTGAGTTAAAATGTCAATATTCATATCGCCCAAGATCACAACATTACTACAAGATTCATCTCTCAATAAATGAGAAAGCTCTTCCACAAAAACATCCTTACTTCTATCATGAAGTCTATAGATACATATAAAAACAAAATTTTGAGCATGTACAGTGCAATTAACTCTTAATATGTCAGAACTTAACAACACAGGGGTAGAAATTAAACAGTTCTCACAAAAACCATTCCTTATAAAAACTGCAACACCTCCCGAAGCGTATGAGTTATTACACTTAGTATGAAGTTTGTATCCTGGAATATTAAAAAAAGCACCTTCACCATCGTAGATCCAGATTTCTGATAAAAAAATA
The DNA here is from genome assembly GCA_920104205.1 of Eupeodes latifasciatus. Lineage (NCBI taxonomy): Eukaryota > Metazoa > Arthropoda > Insecta > Diptera > Syrphidae > Eupeodes > Eupeodes latifasciatus. The sequence goes on from OV049924.1 coordinate 90,715,541, forward strand.
AGATAAGGCTTAAAGCGAAAAGATTCTAAATGAGTCACGAACAGATCAAAATTTGTTCTTATGCTTCTAATATTTAGGTGTATGATTATAAAATTAAAGTTATTATCCTCACTAGAAATTAACTTATTGAGAGCTTCTTTATCATAATGAATGCAAAAAGAATTTTTTACAATATAATCAAAATTATTGTTTGCTAAATTAAAACTGGACATAATAAAAGGAAAGTATAAATATAGACGTATGCACAGATTGTTTAAGATAGGTTGGATAGATCATCAAAACAAGAAATACGAATAGAAACATCTTCATCATTTTTTTTTATAAGTATAACCCTATTATTAACCCAAACATATTTAAAATGTTTTTCTTTTTTAAGTTTTTTAGCTATATTCAATAGTAATCTATTAAAATTGGACAGTGTTTCGTTAATATATATAGGCTTATTACCCCCCCAAAAATATTAGTTGATAACTTAATTTTTCTTTTGGCTTTAATTATGTTTCTCTTACTTTCAATTGACTTAAGTTTTAATGTCACTATATTCAGCTTGGTATCCAGCGATGAATGTTCCTCATAAGAGTGTTTTTTAACTGCAGGCGACTTCTTAGGAATTGATTTTACATAGCATGTCTTTACATCATTCTCAGTCACATTTTCTTCTAAAACTTCCGAAACAATCTTGATGGCGGATTTCAAAGCATTATTCTTGTCTACATTTGGAATGCCAACAATGTCAATGCATTTATGATAACGTTGCTGCTGCAAATAGTTAACAACTTGTTGCAAATCATTTAGCTTGCACTCAAGTACATTGTTTTCTTCCTGTAATGTGTTGATGAGCAGCAACGCTTCGGAGTTCACTCCACAAGAGTAACGTGTGCGGGTGGGGAGATATCTACTTCTTTTACGACAGCAGGTGGAGGCGAATTAGCATGTACATCAGTTGGCGATGATGACGAAGCATGCGAAAGAGAATCAACAACTTTGTTTGGAGTGTGGTTGCAAGGCGGAGAGCGAAGGGATTTACGTCTTTGTCTATTGCATGCATCACAGCGAAATGGAGTATTGTTTTTCTTCATATACGCAAGATCACTTTGCTTCAGATTAACGCAATTTAAATGCAATACCACTTCACAGCCAATACATTTCACTCCCTTTCCACGCCCCTCAACTTCTCGACCACACAAACAAGGCATTTTAAAGAACAGTTTATGCAAAACCAAATATTATTTATTTTGTATATAGTAGGTAATTATATCGACAACAGATAAAACTTCAAAGCTCAGACAAGTTAAATAATGAGTGTGTATCCCACAACAGTCAGTTGACGACTGAATAGTCTAAAGGCGTTAAATCGCACGATCTTAGCGGCCAATTGACCGGTCCCGAACGTGAAATAAAATGTGCACCGAACTCGCTTTTCAATAAGTCCATTGTTACGCGTGCTGTGTGGCATGTGGCACCGTTTTGTTGAAACCACATGTCATGCAAATCAAGCTTTTGCATTTTGGGCAAAAAAAAAGTTGGATATCATCTCACGGTAGCGCTCACCATTCAAAGTTTGAAGAAGTACAGTCCAATGATGCCACCGGCCCATAAACCGCACCAAACTGTGATTTTTTCTGGATGCATTGGTAGCTCATGCAATGCTTTTGGCTGATAATCACTCCAAAATCGACAATTCTGCTTATTTGCGTACCCATTGAGACAAAAATGAGCTTCATCGCTGAACACAATTTTTCGGTAAAAAAGTGGATCTTCGGTCAACCATTCACCAAAAATTTTACGTGGCAGTAGGTCGTTCGGCTTCAATTCTTGCACCAGCTGTATTTTGAAAGGCATCACACCTAAATCCTTCCGCAAAATTTTCCACGTTGCGTTGTTGAGTAACAGAGGGCCAACTGCTGCGAACGGAGACGAATCGATAAATTGATAGTCATCATTAGCACTGGCCGATACAGCTGCGATATTTTCTTCAGTTCGCACTCTACGTAAGCGTGTTGGTGATGTAATGTCCAACAATGTAAATTTGGTGCGAAATTTAGTCACAATAGCCCGAATAGCCGCTTCAGTGAGTCGATTAAACTGACCATAAAATGGAAGAAGCGCGCGATAAACTTTCTTAACAGAACAGAACGCATTTTGATAATAAAATTCAATAATTTGCAAGCGTTGTTCGTTTGTAAGATGATTCATGGTAAAATTATAGACCAAACTGAAGATATTTGATAGTAAAACAAAACACGTAAGCGTGCGTCAGCTGTTTAAATCAGTGTTGCTAAAAAGATAATAGCTAAAAAATCACCCTTTATAAGTGGCCCTTCCGCCCACTGTGTGTAAGCCTTTCGTGTTTTTCTCATATTCGGACTTATTTCTTTAAAAAAAATTGGATATATCGTGTGGGCATCTCTTTTTTTTTCTGGCGTTTTTGGCAATAGCCAGCGACCTTATTGCTCTTTTTCCAACCATTTTACATTTTTTTCTTTTTTAATAGTCGAAACGACTTTGCGTGCCAAGGTTAAAGATCAAACTAAATGTAAAAGAAAAACACAGTGTACATCAGGGTGTCCTATTCAAGTGGCGAGGAGTGCACATAGATCAATATTTAACACACATTATACAAAACTCATTAGAATGTCTTGAGCTATGTTCATAATAGTTATTCAAGTAATTTTTGGTTTATTTATTTTTTGGCCGGGAATAGTTTATTAAAAGCAAATGCATATGAAATTAATTATTATTCATTTCTATTATTACAGTAATTAGAATAATGGGTGATTTTTTTGAGGTTAGGATTTTCATGCATTAGTATTTGACAGATCACGCGGGATTTCAGACATGGTGTCAAAGAGAAAGATGCTCAGTATGCTTTGACATTTCATCATGAATAGACTTACTAACGAGCAACGCTTGCAAATCATTGAATTTTATTACCAAAATCAGTGTTCGGTTCGAAATGTGTTTCGCGCTTTACGTTTACAAATTTTGTTCAGCGATGAGGCTCATTTCTGGTTGAATGGCTACGTAAATAAGCAAAATTGCCGCATTTGGAGTGAAGAGCAACCAGAAACCGTTCAAGAACTGCCCATGCATCCCGAAAAACGCACTGTTTGGTGTGGTTTTTACGCTGGTGGAATCATTGGACCGTATTTTTTCAAAGATGCTGTTGGACGCAACGTTACGGTGAATGGCGATCGCTATCGTTCAATGCAGACAAACTTTTTGTTGCCAAAAATGGAAGAACTGAAGCGCCATCTTGTTGAAACCACATGTCAACCAATGACATGTGGTTTCAACAAGATGGCGCTACATGCCACACAGCTCGCGATTCTATGGCCATTTTGAGGGAAAACTTCGGAGAACAATTCATCTCAAGGAATGGACCGGTAAGTTGGCCACCAAGATCATGCGATTTGACGCCTTTAGACTATTTTTTGTGGGGCTACGTCAAGTCTAAAGTCTACACAAATAAGCCAGCAACTATTCCAGCTTTGGAAGACAACATTTCCGAAGAAATTCGGGCTATTCCGGCCGAAATGCTCGAAAAAGTTACCCAAAATTGGACTTTCCGAATGGACCACCTAAGACGCAGCCGCGGTCAACATTTAAATGAAATTATCTTCAAAAAGTAAATGTCATGGACCAATCTAACGTTTCAAATAAAGAATCGATGAGATTTTGCAAATTTTATGCGTTTTTTTTTAAAAAAAAAGTTCTCAAGCTCTTAAAAAATCACCCGATATATGTATGTACATACATATACTCGTATCTAAATGACGGTAATGAGGACCGACTAAGTTCCTGCTTTTATAGTTCGTCGTATAGGATTTCCTTCAACACAAAATTATATTCCTTTTGCAAAATGTAAAGAGAAGATTTAACATTCTAATTAACAACATAGGAATTATTTATGTATATCAAACCAAATAAGGTAGTTTCGTGGTTTCACTCATTTAATTTATAATTTATGTGGGGTATACGAAATACGAATGTTCACTCGCAAACTCAAACATGCCTACATTTCATTTATTTGTTTATTTGTACGATTATTGTTGGTTGTTTCGTTTCTACAGTTAATTAACAAGAATATGAAAGTCGGATGTGGTGTTTATTTTGAATATTAAAGTATTTTGTACTACCGAAATACATACATGGCGAGCGAAGTCTCATAAAACTAGTTGAGTGGTGTAATTTGACGAAGGAACTTACATTAAATAAAATTACTTAATATTTTCAAAAATTTTAACCTGATATGGATCTTTTAGAACTTGATATGGCCAAATGCAAATTTTACAAACTAGCGATTCAAACAAATTGAGGGGACCTCTGGAAAGTTACAACCAAAAAGCAGGCAAAAGGCCTAGAACATAAAACAAATTAAAAAGCACTCCAATGTCTCCAAGGCATAACGTTAAAATCATGTTTTTCTAATTCACGACTGCTGAAATAGGTTATTAGCCGGAAACACTCTAAACGCAAACACATAGTAGAGGAGAGGTTTCACTTTGATAAGAACAACTTTGAAATAAAAAAAAAAAAAAAACATTTTGTAAAAGGTGCTACAATTCGGGACGGACCTGGGCCTCAACCAAAATAAGTCTTCAGCCAGGTCGAACCCTAGCTAGCTGTCTTCAGTTTCGCACGCCAAGTTGATAGAGGTCCTTTCCCACCTGCGTGAGCCACCATCTTTTTAAACTGCGCCTTCTTTCGGCATGTAATTCGAAGACCTTCCAAAATGGAGTGTTAATGCTTATTCGCTCTACATGACCCAGGGATCTAAGTCTTTGCACTTTTATTGTTTTAGCTAGATAATCAAATCAGTGTCGCTGTTTAGCCAGTCTATTTTCTCCTCCACTCTCCATCAGAAGGAACCAAAAATAACTGACGAATTTTTCTCTCGAAGCATTCTAAAACGTTCTCATCTTGCCTTGACAAGGTCCAAACCTCAGCGCCCTATATAATAATCGGGATGATGAGTGTCTTTTATAGGGTGACTTTAGTTGCTGGAGTAGAGGACTTAACTACTCAATTGCCTTTTAAGTCCAAAGAAGCATCGATTTGGAAGAGTTGCATATTATCTGTGTCTAGAGATAGACAAATTCCTTAACTTATTCAAAGTTATAGCTGTCCATAATAGTGATGTTCTGTCTAAAAAGACATCATTGTTCAATGGACTTATTTGATGACAGCATAAACTCGGTCTTGCTTTCTTTGATCACTAATTCCATTTTCTCAACTTTCGTCGCAATGCTCAAAAACCAACATCATGCTTTGATCTTCCAATTATGTCAATACCATCGGCGGGCGGCGTATTCGAATAATTTAACAGACCTTTGGAAGATTGTGCCTCTAGTGTTGACGTTTAAGTTTTGTACAATTCTCTTCAGAACGATATTGAAGAAGTCGCATGGCAATACATCATCGTATCACTTCTAAAACTTTTTTTCACATCAAAAGCAACGTTAAGATTTTTGTTCGGCCTTGATAGAGCGTGCATTTTCCATTATCCTTTTGCACAAACGGACAAGTTTAACAAAGAAGCCAAAACTAGACGTTGAAATGTTAAGTTTATCTCTATAGATTCTGTTTTATACACGGCCTTGAATTCAATGAGTAGATGGTGGTTCCTGGATATTTTTCAAGATCTGCCGTAACTTAAAAATTCAACCAATGGTGGACTTTTCGAAGCCAAACTTATCAATGTGTTGACGAACAGTTTCAGACTTTCACATAATACTGCAGAGAGGATTTTACAAGTGATATTAAGGAGACTGATGAATCTGTACAGTTCACAGGGTCCCCCTTTCTTCAGAATTGAACAATCTATGCTGAGATTATACTCGTACTCATCGAGCAATCTTTCTTCCTACCACATCAACGAAACGGAAAATCTCGACATCCTCGGAATGTGCATCAGCAACCACCTTTTGTGGAGCGATCACATACGCGATGTTGCCAAAAATGCCGCAAGATGTCTAGGTTTTTTGAGACGTTGCAAGAAATTTTTCTCTCCGTCTGATCTGGCTACAATCTACAAAACTTATATACGTCCGAAACTTGAATATAACTCTCATCTCTGGGCTGGTGCTCCAGTAACTTATTTAAGCCTCTTGGACAGTATTCAAAGTAGAGCTTTTAAAATGATTGGTGACATTAACATCATCAACTCGTTTACGTCACTCGAACATCGACGCAAGGTTTCTTGTCTAACCCTTTTTTACCGTTATTTTAACGGACTATGATCTAGTGAAATAGCCAGTTGCATTCCTCCCCTTAAACAATTTAACCGTAATACTCGCGCTTCTAGGAATGCCCATCAGTTTACCCTTGAGCCCAACTTCGGCCGTACTATGAAGTACAGAGATTCATTTTTTAGCCGTACTACGCGAATGTGGAACGCCTTGCCACGCTCTATCTTTCCCTATCATTGCAATGTTCAGGAGTTCAAAATCAATGTACACCGACACCTCCTATCCAACCCTTCCCTCCTTTCCTAATGCTCACACTGTGTCTTTGGCATATTAAAGGTATAAAAAAAACCCTTTTAGTGTTCGCTTATTATAAAAAAAAAAAAAAAAAAAAAACATTTTCCAGGTGAGTTGGTGTAAACTCCTTACCAAGTCGTAGCTTACTGCTTTAAATAGTTCGGCAGCGATGACGTCAGCTCCAGCAGCTTTGTTTGACTTCAGTTCCGGTATATGTAGCTATCTTCATTTCTTCGGCGGAATTTTTGTTTTGCATCGCCTAAGCTGAATTTAGGGGAATTCGGTTCGTCATCGCCGTTGTTTAGTTTGGAGGAGTGATTTTTTCATATTCTCAACATAAACTTCGGTTCTTCTATATTTTGGTAAGATTTACGAACTTCATTTCTTCATTTATTCAATCTGGGAGGACGGTGTTTTTTTTCTCCTCCTCTTCTGTACATAGAGCTCACGAGCAGTTCTGGTTCTTCTGTGCAGCGCCATTTTATATGCCTGTTAATTAGTTGGGTATTACTCGTAATTTCAGAAAAAAAATCTTGAATCGATTGTTAAGCATTGGAGTAGTCTTTGTTTTTTACATGGACCCAAAACCAAGTCGTAAGGTACATAAGTAAGTAATAATAAACACCGTCCACATCAATATCTTCCAATTCCGCAACGCAACAAAAACAACAAAAAAGACGAGGGATGGAGAAGCTTTTCAACAATCATTTAAGGATTTTCCAATTAGTTTGTGTACTCGTATCTTTCAATTTCTAGCAATTGTTTAGTTTTTATTTTTAACTTCCCATAGGAAGTTATTTTAATGGGTCCGATTTGTCAAATTGAAAATTTTGACATTTCTCGACGTTTCAAGGTCTTAGAGTCGAAATAAAAGCTTTTTAGAAAGATGTCTGTACGTACGTTCGTACGTCCGTACGTTCGCGACGTTTTTTTCGCCGTCCATAGCTCAAGAACCAGAAGAGATATCGACTTCAAATAAATGTTGTTATACAGATAACAAGGCAGAAAGATGCAAAATAAGGGCTCTCGAGAAAATTGCGCGGGTGTTTTTTTTTTACCATAGCAGTTTAAAAAAAAAGGTGAAAATTTTGGTTAAACCTAAATATCTTACGAACCAAAAACGCTAGAGACTTGAATTAAATTTTATATAATATATTGTAACGTAATACCACACAAGTATATTTTTTGAAAAAAAAATCCAATTAACGGTTTTTTTTATAAATCAAAAAAAAAACTAAAAAAAAAATGTGTCACCTTGAAAATTTTACAAATACAAAATGATTTTATCACCAAAACAATTGTGTGCAAAGAAAAATAACGTTTTCAACATCTGGTAAACTTTTGAGAATATCGAATTGACAGTTTTTTTTACAAAAAATAAAAATTTAAAAGAAAATTTAACAAAAGTTGGTAAAAATTGAATTTCGATTCAAATAACTTTTCAAAAATTTGAAATTATGGCTTCCAACTAATTTTAATTTATAAGAAATATTGTTTTCAACATTCGGAAAAATTTTGAGAAAAATCGAATTGACAGTTTTCTTACAAAAAATAAAAACCTAAACAAAAAAATTAATAAAAATTGGTAAAAATTGATTTTTGACTCAAATATCTTTTCAAAACTTTGAGATATTGGCTTTAAACTACTTTTATCTTTTAAAAAATATTGTTGTCAACATTCAGTCAAATTTTAAGAAAAATCTTATTGACAGGTTTTTTACAAAAAATAAAAACCATAAAAGTTGGTAAAAATTTACTTTCGACTCAAATAGCTTTAAAAAAAATTGAAAATATTGGCTTCCAACTTATTTTATACCATAGAAAATATTGTTTTCGATATTCAGTAGTTTTTTTTTTATAAAAATCCAACAGTCCGTTTTTTCTTAAAAAAAATAAAATCTACAAAAAATAGCACGCAAAATTTGGTAAAAATTGATGTTCGGTACTTGATATCTCTCAAATTAATTTCATTCATCCACTTTGTAAAAATTGATGTTCAAATGGTAGACATGTGCATTCAAGAGGACACAAGCGTCCACAGGTTTTTCTTAAAACCAACCTCTGTCTATCAACTCCTACTCTCACCTCCCCGCGGTGAACATCGGGTGCCTAGTACCTCAACTGGAGATTGGGTTCCAACCCCAGTGGAAAGTTGTTGGGGGCAGCAAACGAGAGAGGGGGGGAGAGGTGCGTCCACTAAGGCACCTCTCCTTATCCAGACGGCAGCGGAGGAATTCCCGAGATGGAATCAACGGTGGCGTCTACAGTTCCAGTAAGGCTGAACTACTTAGTGAACACCTTATAGGGCTTCTACGACTTATTCGGAGCCCGGGCCTATAAGGAGCGGTTTATCCGGCTTCCCGTCCTTGGAGTTATACTAAGGATCTGGCCCTCCAGGTTGGGGGTTGTGCCGTCAGGGTGACTTCCTGACCACTTAAAAATCTTATAGTTGCGAAGCACCAACAAGCCTCGGATACGAACCGATTTACTGCTGACAACCAACGCAAACGAATTAAGGACAACGAACTTCGGATATGCACGTGGAATGTTAGGTCCCTTAACAGACCACGTGCAGCCGAAGAATTAGCGGAGGCCCAAGACTGCTATAAAGCAGACATCACCGCCATCCAGGAAATACGATGGGATGGGCCGGGCAAAAAGAGGATGAAAAACTGCGATATCTACTATTGTGACTGCTACCGAGAAAACCAACAGCGCTTATTTGGATGCGGCTTCGTCATTGGAGCCAGACTTAGGCAACAAGTCTTAAGCTATAGGTACATCAACGAGCGCCTCATGACCATCCGCATCAAGGCTAAATTCGGCAACATTAGCCTGATATGCGCGCACGCCCCCACAGATGAGAAGGATGACAACACCAAAGATATGTTCTTCGAGCTCTTAGACAAAACATACGAGCAGTGTCCTAGCTACGATATTAAAATTGTCCTGGGCGATTTTAATGCCAAGCTAGGAAGGGAAGACATCTTTGGTGGAATAATCGGGAAAAACAGCCTGCACGACAACACTTCCGACAACGGATTCAGGCTCATAGATTTTGCTGCGGGGCGAAACGTCATGGCAGCCAGTACGCGTTTTCCACACCTCAACATCCACAAAGGAACTTGGAGATCTCCAGATCAATCTACCGTCAACCAGATTGACCATATTGCGATCGTCGCCAGACACGCTTCCAGCATCATGGATGTCCGAACTATCCGAGGAGCTAACATCGACTCGGAGCACTACCTTGTTGTAGCCAAGGTAGCACTTCGGGTTTCCAGGCCCAAGGCAAAACAGGGAAATGTTGGGAGAAGGTACAACGTCGAACGGCTACAATCGCAAGAGATCGCCAAATCCTTCTCCGACCGAGTTACAAGTAACCTCTCTCGAAGTTCTATGCCGCCAACACAATGTATAGAAAACCAGTGGCAACATTGCCAAGACGCACTCAGGGAAGCCGCCTCTGAAGTGCTGGGTTTCAAGCGACCACCAACAAGGAACCCCTGGTTTGATGAGGAATGTCGGCAGGCAAATGCAGCCAAACAACAGGCACGCAAGGCGGCGCTGCATAAAAGGATGAGAGCTGCTCATGAGCTCTATGAGCAGAAGAGGCGAGAAGAACACCGACTTCTCAGAAGGAAAAAGAGAGAGCATGAGAAGCGTGCGGTCGAAGATGTTGAGAGGTTTAAAAGCAGGAATGAAGTTCGAAAGTTTTATAAACAGGTGAAACGAAATTCACAGGTATGTACATAAACCTTGAACCGAAGGCTGCAAAGACGAAAGTGGAAACATCATAGTGGAACCGCAGTCAATGCTGAGGATATGGAAGGACCACTTCTGCAGACTGTATAACGGCGACGACGAACCGAATTCCACTGTCAGGCAGGATGATTCATTCAAGATAGACGACGAAAGCCAAAAATCCCGTCCTCCCGACTTAGACGAAGTAAACATTTCTTTATCTAAGCTGAAGTCTAACAAAGCCGCTGGAGCGGATGGCTTGAATGCCGAGCTCTTTAAAGCAGCTGGAGATAAGTTGGTTAGGAGCATGCACCAACTTATCTGTAAGATATGGTCGGAAAAAAGCATGCCCGATGAATGGAAGGTCAGTATTGTTTGCCCGATCCTGAAAAAAGGAGACCCTCTAAACTGCACCAATTATAGAGGAATCAGTCTACTTAACATCGCTTATAAAATCTTCTCTGCCGTAATATGTGAACGTCTAAAGCCCATCGTCAACAACCTGATAGGTCATTATCAGTGTGGTTTTAGACCAGGAAAGTCCACAGTCGATCAAATATTCACATTACGGCAGATCCTGGAAAAAACTCAAGAACACCAAATCGACACCCACCATCTTTTCATCGATTTCAAGGCCGCATATGACAGCATCTACAGGGACGAGCTGTATAGAGCCATGTCTAATTTTGGCATCCCTGCCAAACTCGTCCGTTTGTGCAGGATAACCATGGAGAATTCACGCTGCTCCATAAAGGTTGGAAACAACTTAACTGAACCTTTCGATGTCAAAAAAGGTTTTAGACAAGGTGATGCGCTGTCATGTAATTTTTTTAACATCGTACTTGAAAGAATAGTGCAAAGCTCACACGTCAACACCAGAGGCACTATCTTTCAAAAGTCTGTCCAATTACTAGCATATGCTGATGACATTGACATAATCGGAAGAACTCAGCGTGATGTCAATGGGGCTTTTGTGAGTATTGAGGCAGAGGCGGCAAAAATGGGTTTAACGGTTAATGAGGGCAAAACAAAGTACATGCTGTCATCAAGAAAAGACCTACAACACCGACGTCTTGCTCAAAACGTCACCATCGACAGACGTAACTTTGAGGTAGTCAAGGACTTCGTCTACCTAGGCTCCGCTGTAAACGCAGAAAACAACACCAGCGCTGAGTTCAAACGAAGAATAACTCTTGCTAACCGCTGTTTCTTTGGGTTATGAAAGCAATTGAGTGGAAAAATTCTCTCTCGAAAGACCAACGTGTCGCTATATAAGACCCTTATCATCCCCGTCCTGCTATACGGTGCAGAAGCATGGACTTTGACAAAAGCGGATGAAAGCACCTTGGGTCGTTTCGAGAGAAAGATTCTTCGTGTGATCTACGGTCCCGTATGCATCGAAGGTGAGTGGAGGAGAAGATGGAACGTCGTCGAGTTATACCGGCTGTACAGCGACGTAGACTTGGCCAGAAGGGTAAAAGTCCAACGACTAAGATGGCTGGGTCACGTAGAGCGCATGGAAACCAATGCTCCAGCCCGGAAAGTCTTCGAATCCACACCCACAGGACAGCGCAGTAGAGGAAGACCGCGAATCAGGTGGCGCGCACAAGTGGAAGGTGACCTCACCCAACTCGGAGCGCGAAACTGGAGACATCTAGCTAGGGACCGAGCTAGATGGAGAAGATTGTTGGGTGAGGCCCTAGTTCACACAGGACTGTAGCGCCACCTTAAGTAAGTAAGTAAGTAATTTGTAAAAATTTAACAAATTCTACTTAAATTGCTAAAAATTTGTTTTCGACTAAAAATCGATTTAATAAAACTAGATTTTCAAACTAAACTATTTCTTTATATGAAAAATATTATTGGTAATTTTAAAATTTTTAAGAAAAAGTCAACTAACAACTTTTTTAACCCAACATCGACAGACGGGATGGGAAGTTATCAATGTCGGTCGCATCCCAGCCTCTTTTTTTATTTTAAAAGTTGACAGCTTCAAAAGTGAAAACTACTCAAATATTATTAAATATTATTTAAAATAAAACCTCTTATTGGAAAGCCCTATAGCATTTCAGACTGTGAATCGTAGAATTGGCAGCATTTGAAATGTTAACAAAACATGTGCACTCTGGTACCGGGACCTTTCTTAAAATCATGCACAACACAACCCTGGGTAGGGCATCAACTGAGAGATATCATTCACCTACAGAGAAATAGAGTATTCACACGTGCAATATATCGTCATCGTTGCCTCTCTATCAAATTCAACAGCAACAAAAAAGTAAGTAAAACCAAATTAATAGTTTTGTATTCACTCCAAGATCTGAACAAAATTTTTAAAGCTTTCTTTTTTTTTACTTAAAAACTCAATTTTTCATTCTTAGTTGAGAATATTTAACAATTTATTACTATCAACTTAACAATCCAATTAAAAAAATTGACAGTTTACCATTCATACTAAAAACAAGAACCCACCGATGAGGATTATCTAACAAGTCCTTAAAATGAAAGCTATTCTAGATATATGACATTGGCACATCAACAAAGACAAAAAATAACTTCAACCAGAGTCCATTTAAGTTGATACTCCTGACTTAAGAACATGACATCCACATCATCACAAGAGATACCAAAAATCTATACCTACATTGAACCTTTATCCAGAATAATGAATAGCATCAAAGAGATACTACAAAAAAAATATACAAGCCTGGCATCAATTAAGGAACAAAAGCACTATCTAGGTGGCAATGTTTTGAGAAAAAGTTTTAATCTAATAATAAGGAAAGTATATTATGTATATGTATATATAGTTGGGGTAGGTAATGAGTTTGAAGTAACGTAATCTTTCAATTAGCTTGAGTCAATATAAAGAAGCAGAGATGATAAAAGATATAAAAAAAGGATATCGGGGACGTATATAAATATGTATAGTTAGTCCATGGGGATGGCTACTTGAAGATTTTATAAAATGCACAAGTATAGGGACTTGTCAAAGACGTAGATTGTCGATGGAAGCCAGCTATGTGACACGGTTCTACTGTTCATAATATTTCAAGACAAAATTATATTTCTATTTTTACCTTAATTAAAAGAACAAGGTTTCTCATAATCATCAGTTTTCTTAAGACAAAACATATTGCCATAGAAACATACAAAATGAAATATTTTGTTTTTATCGCAATCGTATTCCATTAACAGCTGTTTGTAGCCAAAAACTCTTATTCCAAACCTTAAGATGGTGTTTACGTTTATCCAATCGACAAAATTATTTATTTAAGCTGAAGAAAATAAGTCCGGAGAATAGACACTCCCCCCTTATTGGCTTAGAATCGACGCGATTGAAATTTTGTTTTTAAGACTATGGCTACTTCCTCACTTGTCACCCTTAATCTTATCAACTTCTTCAAACTTCCCAATCAAAGCAGCATCTTTATCGGAGCCCAAACCTGGACAGAGTTTCAACTTCTCAGGAATTGTCTCCCTGTATCCTCACACTGAAATCGTTATTACGGGCGATTTCAATGTTCACAATTCTTCGTGGCTTCGCCATTCGGGCCAGACAACGCCCGAAGGAATGTGTGCTGAGATTTTTGCTGAGTTTAACCATCTTACTCAGCTTGTCAATGAGCCTACTCGTATATCAGACGTTAACGGCCGAGCAGAAAATACACTTGACTTGTTTCTCACCTCTGATCCTGATAAATACACAATCAGTGTATTGACGGCTCTAGGCACATCGGACCACAGTGTCATATCTGCTAATTTCTCGTGTCAAACAAATCCAGTTAAAGAAAGAGCTCCAAAGAGAACCGTTTGGCAGTACGAGAAAGCCAACTGTGACGGTCTCAATAATTTCTTCAGGATCTTTAACTGGTCGCTATGCTTCCTCGGTAGCGACGTAGACTTCAGTGCAGATTTCTAGTATGATTCATCTGGGAATGGAAACGTTTATCCCGAATAGGGTTAAAAGTATTAAACCCAAGGTTAAATCATGGTTCGATTCGAGCTGCAAAGAGGTTATCAAGGAGAAAGAGGTGAGCTTCCGATGTTTTAAAGCCAACCCAAGTGAGGAAAACCGGAAAAAGTTTAAGCAAGCCAGGAGGGCTTGCAAAGCCTATATTCGAAGGACCAAATTTTTACATGACCAAAAATTACGGCGAAAAAAAGGCAGTAAGAATTTTTGGTCATTTGTAAAAAATATGAGTAATTCTTCCTCTTCCTCGGTTCCTACGCTTGTTGTCAATGACACTCCCTTAGTTAGCTGTATTGATAAAGCCAATCTATTTGCTAGGCAGTTCACCGAAAATTTCACCTTACCAGATAGTGTCATGACTCCCCCAGTTCTTGAACGCGTAAATGATTCTATGGGACCAATCTTTTTTCGTACTCAAACTGTGGCGAGAGTTCTTAAAGATCTCAACATTCATAAATCCGCTGGCACAGATGGTATCCCCGCTATTATTCTGAAGAGGTGTTCTTCCACGCTAGCAAAACCACTGCGAAGCTTTTCCATCTATCCTATTCTTCTGGTCTCGTTCCGAGTAGTTGGAAAACTGCATTTGTACAGCCAATCCCAAAAAAAGGCGAATCTTCTTCTCCCACAAATTATCGACCGATAGCACTAACGTCCCTTCTTTCTAAGGTCATGGAAACGCTGATTAATTATCAGCTTAAGAAATATCTTGAGGAACGGAAGCTTCTTAATGACCGGCAATACGGCTTTCGTAGCAATAGGTCCACTGGTGATCTCATGGTTCATCTCACCAAACAGTGGAACAAATCTTTACATCGTTTTGGAGAAAGTAAGATTATTGCACTTGATATTTCAAAGGCATTTGATAAAGTCTGGCATCTTGCTCTCTTATCGAAAATGCGTGCTTTCGGTATCGACGAATCTCTTCTTCGTTGGATTAGAAATTTTCTTTCGAACCGTTCAATACAAGTTGTTTTGGACGGATTCAAGTCTCTAACTCATAAAATAAATTCTGGTGTGCCCCGGGGCTCCGTTTTGTCTCCGACCCTCTTCCTCATTTTTATAAATGATCTCCTGTCTGCCACATCTAATCCAATACATTGTTTCGCTGACGATAGCACTCTTAGCTTTTCATATTCGTTTCCAGACTCACAACCCTCCTCTTCGGATGTGGAACTGGAACGGCAAAATATGATTAGCTCATTAAATTCCGACCTACACAGCATTGTACAATGTGGAATAAAAAATCGTATGGAATTTATTGCTTCGAAAACGCAATGCTGTCTTGCATCGTTAAAGCGAGATAAACCCTCTTTGCCACTATCTATGAGTGGCACTTGCATCAACGAAACGGAAAATCTCGACATCCTCGGAATGTGCATCAGCAACCACCTTTTGTGGAGCGATCACATACGCGATGTTGCCAAAAATGCCGCAAGATGTCTAGGTTTTTTGAGACGTTGCAAGAAATTTTTCTCTCCGTCTGATCTGGCTACAATCTACAAAACCTATATACGTCCGAAACTTGAATATAACTCGCATCTCTGGGCTGGTGTTCCAGTAACTTATTTAAGCCTCTTGGACAGTATTCAAAAAAGAGCTTTTAAAATGATTGGTGACATTAAAATCATCAACTCGTTTACGTCACTCGAACATCGACGCAAGGTTTCTTGCCTCACCCTTTTTTACCGTTATTTTAACGGACTTTGCTCTAGTGAAATAGCCAGTTGCATTCCTCCCCTTAAACAATTTAACCGTAATACCCGCGCTTCTAGGAATGCCCATCAGTTTACCCTTGAGCCCAACTTCGGCCGTACTATGAAGTACAGAGATTCTTTTTTTAGCCGTACTACGCGAATGTGGAACGCCTTGTCACGCTCTATCTTTCCCTGTCATTGCAATGTTCAGAAATTTAAAATCAATGTACACCGACACCTCCTATCCAACCCTTCCCTCTTTTCCTAATGCTCACACTGTGTCTTTGGCATCTTTAAAATCGAGGTATTGGTAGTTGCTCACACTGAAAAACAGGTCTTAATGATGGCCCTGTAACAAATTAATATTACCATAATCATTGATAGCCAAGCAGCATTAATATGATTTCTACGTGTAAGTTATTGTTTCCAAGAACTTACGGTTCTTATCTTACAGTATAACATTAGACTCTGTGGGGTTCAAGATCATAGCGATGTACTTGGGAACGATAGAGTTGATGAGCTGACGAGAATAGGTACAACATTGAACCAATTCAATATGGACTCAAATGTAGGCACCCCACCTTGTGAATTTAAACGCATCATTGGTAACAAGATACTCGTACTCCAAGAAACAAATGAAAGATGAAAATGCCTTGAAACCTTTGCTACGGCCAGGAAACTATGGTTAGATTATGCATCTAGACAAACAATCTTTACGACTACTAGTAAGGATAAAAAGTGGTCACAACCTGTTGGGTTACCATAACAAGGCATGTCCTAAAGATGAACTGATGAGTAAGATGCCCAGTACTCTGCCACACTAGAAAGAAATTCGTATGCAGACACTTTTACAATAATCTTGAAGAACTCGAAGATATTTCCGGAAGCGACCTAATAAGCTTCACTAAAGCCTCTAAATGGTTAGAAAAAGACAATCCATAAACATCACTTCTGGGGAAGTTCAATACTTCACAGTATCACAATGGACCTAAGTGTGGCGATAACGTAATCAATCGCAAGCCCATCAACCCAATCTATCCTCACCCTATCATAAAAAATCAATTCAACTAAATGATCTCCCTAAGCCTCTCAAGTTTTAAAGTGTTAAAAAAGCCTACATAAATCTGTAACAAAAGAATGTTCGAATCAATTTCACGATCGTTCGTCTGTTGTAAAGTTAACAATTTTAAAATATTAATAGTTGAAAGTGAAAGAAACAAATTTGTCGTGCTTTGTTTAGGTTTTGCTAACTTGACAAACAAACAAGTCCCTCAAAAATGGTTAAATTTTATTAAAAAAAAAAAAAAAAAAGTATAAATGAGTCGGTAAACTTTTCGTTGTATTTTACCTCTCAGTTGAAAGACTTTCCAAAAGTAGTTTTTTTTTCAAAATTCTTAACCATGTTGCTAAAGGAAGTTTTAGCTTAACAGGGGCCTGATTATAGGATTCGCGGCGAATCGTTTTGCTAGCGAGTTTGCCATTTTTCAATTATTGCTTTCGCTTTCGCCTTCTTCATTTTGAGTTCGACCAATAACGAATTCGAAAACGAATGTCATAATGTTTGCTGGCGAATTGAAATCCGACAGTTTTTTTTTTGGCGGATTCACAGGCGAAAGACTTTTTGTTATTATTCACTGTTCGATTTCGTGGATTCTTTCTTAATTGTAATTATATAAAAATGTGAGTTAGCTTTATTTTAATTTTCTTATAATTTATCCACAATTCACAATAAAATATAAAGTTTTGAATAAATCACCGCAAATTTCACAAATTCAATTAAAACAAAACAAAATGTGTGCAAAGCTGTCAAATCACTGGAATATAGGAAGAAAAAGTCAAACCAAAAGTGTCAAATCACTGGAATATAGGAAGAACTATTTTCGCTTCGCAGCGAATTCGTTAATAAGAAAATACGATGCGAGTCGAATTTGAAAGGTCGAATTGAAAACGATCCGCCGCGAACCTCATAATCAGGCCCCAGGCATTACCACAGTCTACTAAGATTAATTTTTATCAAAATATTATATTTATATCGAATCAACAAAGGTATGTATGTACATCTTTGATTCCAATCATAAGGGACCCTGCTGTAGGAGAAAATCGTGAATAAAGTTGCACACACTGTTGGCTAAGGTCTCAGAATATTACCTCCCTCAAATTTGAGGCTAACAAAATTCCATTAGATAATTCTTGCCCTAATTTAAAATAATATTTTACTTAGTTTTTTAAATAATAAAGAATTTTAAAATTTAAAAAAGACTGTCGCAATTACCAAATCTCTACTTGTCAACTTTTGCATATTTGAAATACATATTTCGTCTAGATAAGCCGCCATTGGCATATTGAGGTGCATAATCATACAAGCCTAAAAGATTACTCTTTCCGAATAGCTTTCCAGTTTTGGAATCACTAAAAAATCGTGACGAACTAAAGAAGAAATTTTGAAGCTTCACTTTTCCTAAAAAGATCAAATTACAAATTAATTAAATAATATTTAATTTAAATTTACAAGTGATTAATATTGGCTGGGATCAATGTTCAGTGTATGATTATATGTACATGGGTAAAAAGATGCTATAAATGTTGGGGCTATAACCATGAAGCTAAAACGTGTAAAAATGATGCAGCCTCTCCTCGGTGTGGTGAATCCCATGAAGAGCGAAAATGTGAAAATTCTATGAAGTGTATAAATTTTGCTCAGTACAATGCGAATTTAAAACTCAATCTTGATTTTGATCATGATAGCCGAAGTAATGAATGTCCGGTATTTAAAAAGAAAGTCCAAATTCAAAAGAACAAAATTAAATAAAAGGTGTCCCAAAATTAACGCAAGATTTGAATTAAATAGAAAACGCCGTTTTTAGTCTTTTGATAGTTATATTTTTATTGACTCGTAAAGTACATAGGATAGGGTTATGTATGGAATAACACATCGGACAAATGGCCTCCACGGCTTTGCATGCACATGCGCACTCTTTTGTTGAAATTTTCCATGACCATTCTGCATAAATGTGGCTGAATTTCGTTGATGCAGCGTTGAATCTCCTCCTTTAATGCACGGGTGGTTGTGGGCTTGTTGACATAGACTTGTGATTTCAAATAACCCCATAAAAAGAAGTCTAATGGTGTTAAATCACACGATCTAGGAGGCCAATTTTGATCACCGAAACGAGAGAGTACACGACCTGGAAATGTCTCATGCAGTAATTGAATTGTTTCACGGGCTGTATGACATGTGGCACCGTCTTGTTGAAACCACATATTGGACACATCAATATCATCCAATTTTGGCAGAAAGAACTGTGTAATCATGTCGCGATATCGAGCACCAGTAACAGTCACTCCTTGACCAGCATCATTTTCAAAAAAATATGGCCCAATTATGCCTCCAGCCTAAAATCCACACCATAAAGTCACGCGTTGTGGATGCATTTGTTTTCCGACAATCACATGTGGGTTCTCCGAACCCCAAATGCGGCAATTTTGGCGATTGACAAAGCCATCAAGATGAAAATGTGCTTCATCACTTAGGATGATTTCGCTCGAAAAATCAGGGTCCATTTGTTGATGTTCAATAATCCATTCAACGAACTCTCTTCTCTGTCCATGGTCATTAGGCTTCAATTGTTGTGTTAATTGAATTTTGTAAGCATGAAGATACAGATCTTTGGTGAGTATACGCTGTAGAGAGGTTCTTGAAATTTGGAATTCTTGTCCACGACGTCGAATTGAGGTTCCTGGATTGTCAGCAACACTCTCACGCACTGCTTCGACATTCACATTTGAACGGCTTGTTTTTGGACGACCAGTGTGTTTTGCGTCTCCAACGGATCCAGTCTCCATGAATTTTTCAATTAATCTCTTCACAGTTGACGAAGTTAAAACACTATTCCGACCATATTTTGTATGAAATCTTCGAACTGCAGCCACCAAGCTTTCACTATTTTTGAAATATTCTTTAATACTGAAGACACGTTGTTCCCTCGTGTAACGCTCCATTTTTAATAACCCTATACTGTTAGCTGTCAAATTGCTTTTTTTTTCAGGGTTGCCAACACTTCACTGCACAAATGGCGGCAAATTCAAATCTTGCGTTAATTTTGGGATACCCTTTATATGCAACCAACCGAAATTACAATTGTGTACTTTAATATACAAATTTTAATAGCAAATTTCAATGAACTTGAACAAATTGTAATAACTATGAAGTTTGATATAATTGTATTAAGTGAAACTTGTTTGACTGAAAATATTTCGGATAATGAAATTAATATCGAAAATTACAATTTAATAAGATGTGACAGTTTATCAAGGCATACAGGTGGAATTCCTATTTATGTTAATGAAAATTTGCAGTTTGAACAATTATATACACTAACAGTGAACATGGATATATGGTGTCTTTCTATTAAAGTACGATGTGGGTTATTTTATTTTGTACTATCTGGTCTATATAGATCTCCATCGTCATCCATTAGACAATTTTGTGATAATTTTAGTGAGTTGATGGATTGTCTGGTCAAAGACAATAATAAAGTTATTTTAATTGGTGATTTCAATATTGACTGGTTCGATGAAAATAATTGTTATAAAATAATTCTTGAAATGGATGTACCCAGATGATAAATGAACCAACAAGAATAACGAGTACTTCTAGAACTTTAATAGATTATGTTGTTTCAAATTGTTCTCAGTTGATAACTAAAGTTAATGGTGATTTTGGTATTGCAGATCATGAATCCATTTGCGTAAAACTTCCCCTTAGAGAAAAATCATATCCTGAACCAAAACTTAAGAAAGTACAGATTTTGAAATATTCCAAGGCTAATACAAAGCTGTTGCTCTCTCATTTGATAAGTCAAGTTCATAGTCGCTGCTAAATATAATTTAAATTTGAATTGTTTTCATTAAAATTAATTAATGAAACTTTTACAATATTGAAATTGGAAGCATTAAAACAATAAATAAATTGAAGTTTTTCCGTTTAAAGTGTTCGTTTGTTCGTGAAACGAAAAATGAGTTTCGACTGCGTCGACTGTAGTCGACCGGTAAAAACGGGAGATAAGTCTCTAGTGTGTAGTGGCTCTTGCGGTGCATTTTATCATTTAAAGTGTCTTAAATTGAAGCAGTATGATCATGATCTGATAAACGAAAGGCCAGATATTCATTTCATATGTGAAAAGTGTTTAAAAGATTTTAAATCGCTTGACAAAATTGTGAAAGAGTTAAAAGAATCTGTTGAACTCTTAAAGAAAATAACTGAAGAAAAAAACATAGAAAAAGGTGTTGAAATACAAAAACAAAAGTCGTATGCAGAAGCCGCGAAGTCTACTGTTATCGTGAAGCCAAAAGAGAAGCAAGACATAAACAAAACAAAAAGTGACGTCAAAGATAATATAAAACCTTCTGAGCTGTCAATAAATTTTAATAATATTAGTGAGAAGAAAGATGGATCGATATCGATTATTTGTTCGGATGAAAAATCTCGTGAAAATTTATGCAAAGAAGTGAATTCAAAATTAAATGAAAAATATATTATTGATAGCCCAAAGCTCACAGTGCCGCAAATTCTTTTAACGGGTATGAGTGAAATGTATGAAACAAGTGAGATAGAAGCAGCTTTGAAAAGCCAAAACAATTTGAAAGGAGAGGTAAAATGTGTGAAGTGTTACCGTGGTATAAAAAATACGAAAGTATTCAACGCAATTATTGTACTAGAAGAAGAAGACTATATAAAAGTTATGAAAGAAGGAAAAGTGTGTGTAAATTGGGATAGATGTAGAATTTTTGAATACATTTCAATACGAAAGTGTTATAATTGCTGGGGCTTTAAACATATTGCAAGCAAGTGTAAAAATGAAGTCGCATGTGCGAAATGTGGTCAAAATCACGATACCAAAGAATGCAAATCAGAAGAAGTGAAGTGTGTAAATTGTGTTAGGTCAAATAAGTTGTATGGCTTAAAATATGATGGCAATCACGATTGTAGGGACACGGTTTGTCCAGTTTATTTAAAACAAATTGAAATTGAGAAAAAACGGGCTTCTTATTAGCAACCAAAGTTTTTGAATTGTGCCTACTTTAATATTCAAGGATTAACAGGTAACTTTTGTGAACTTGAAACTATTTAGTGTGAACAAAAATTTGATTTAGTGGCACTATCGGAAACACACCTCACCGACCAAATCGAAACAAGTGAATTAAACATTAACAATTATGAACTTTTAAGATGTGACAGTATCTCTAGATACACAGGTGGTGTTAGTATCTATATGAAGAAAGGAATACGATTTGATACTCCGAAGCTAATGCAGTTTCAATACGAACATTGGTGGATGAGTGTAAATATAACTGCCAAGGGTTTTCCAATCACAATCATAGTTTTATATAACTCACCAAGTGCATCGTGTCGAGTATTTTGTGATAGATTTGCAGATATGCTAGAAGAGTTAAATGAAAACGCGAAAGACTTTATTATTGTCGGTGATTTTAATATAGATTGGTTAGATAAAAACTTTACCTATCAAAAAGAAATTCAAAGAATTATTTATGAAAATACAGCTTCACAAATCGAACATAGCCCTACTCGAATAACTCCAAGTTCTAAAACGTTAATAGATTATGTAGTTACAAATTCGTGTTTAGTTTCCACAGAAAGGAATAGTGAATTAAAAATTACTGATCATGAAACAATAATAGTGAAATTGAAATCGAAAGAAAAAAATAAAGTTAAATTGCCACAAAAAACCTTTAAGTTCATGAAGTACAACAAAGATGCGTTTATAAATGACATCAGACAAAGTCAGTTAAGAAACATATGTTTTCCACTCGTTGATGTACATTATTTAAGTAATCTTTTTTCAAGTGAAATGTTAAGAATCGTAAATAACTATGTTGAGACAAAAGTGGTTAACGAAAACTCGGTAGAGTGGTTTAATGATAATTTGAGAAACTTAAAAAGAGAAAAGATAGCTTGTTACCATAGAGCCTTACTAACAGAAGAAATTAGTGATTGGGAGTCTTATAAGCGGACGCGAAATCGGTATAAAAAAGAATTAGTAAAAAGCAAAGGACTTTTCGTTCAAAATAAAATTCTTATGCAATCGGACCAAAAAGCTATGTGGAGAACCTTAAAAAAATACGTGTTGGGATCAACAAGAGTTGAAATTGAAGAGAACATTATTTTTAATGGAGTAGTGATTAATAATTCAAAAGTGATCGCGGATGAATTCAATACTTTTTTTATTAATAGTGTATCAGAAATAAATCAGTCAATTGAGGTTATTCAATATGTTAATCAAATTGATGAATATCCGTGTCGCTTTAAATTCAGTCCTGTGAACAATTCTGATTTATCTGAAGTATTGACATCAATGAAACAGAAAAAAGATTTTAATTATATGAGTCCAAAGATGTTTTTGGATGCATTTGGAGAAATAGAGGACGTTTTTACGGAAATTGTAAATAAATCTTTACACTCAGGATGTTTTCCAAGCTCATGGAAGGAATCGCTGGTCTCACCAATACAAAAAGTGAAAGGCTCAAGGCGGTGTGAAGAATATCGACCAGTAAACGCATTGCCATTGTACGAAAAACTTATAGAAAAAATTGTTAAAATTCAACTGCAAAAATACATAGACAACAACAATATCTTAATCGAAAGTCAGTTTGGATTTAGAAGTCACCATTCCTGTGAATCTGCATTAAACTATGTTCTCATAAATTGGAAAGAGGATATGGCAGCAGGATCTACCATTATTGCAGTGTTCTTGGACCTAAAGCGGGCTTTTGAAACGATCGACAGAGGTATATTAATACAAAAGTTGAAGCAGTATGGTATCCGAGAAAAAGAAATTCAGTGGTTCAAATCATACCTTGATCAGAGAACTCAGAGAACATCAGTGAATGGGAAACTTTCGGAGATAACTCAAACGCTTTTGGGAGTGCCTCAGGGCTCAATACTTGGGCCAGTTTTGTTCCTACTATACATAAATGATGTATGCAAAGTTTTGAAGCATTGTAAAATAGTCATGTTTGCCGATGATGCCCTAATATACATCGTGGGTAGAGATGTGTCAGCTTTAACTCACCAACTACAAGAAGATCTCGACAGCATAAGCATCTGGTTCAAAGCTAACAAGCTGAAGACAAATGTTCAAAAAACGAAGGCGATGATATTTAAAACGCAGTGCAATATAGACTTAAGTATAGACAATGAAAACATAGAACAAGTAGATCAAATAAAATACTTAGGTGTGATAATAGATCAGAATTTAAAGTTCGATAAACATGTGGACTATATTGTTAAAAAAATATCCAAAAAAGTGCAATTTTTTCGAAGAATCAAAAGTAAATTAGATTTCAATGCATCTATTAGAGTATATAATGTTATAATAAAACCACATTTTGAATATTGTTCATCTATATTATTTCTGTTAAGTCAAAGTAACATATATAGACTACAAAAACTCCAAAACAAATCAATGCGAATAATATTAAATTGTAATCGTTATACAAGTATTTTAAATATGTTAAATCGACTAGAGTGGTTAAGCGTCAAACAACAGTTAGTAGTAGATGTTCTATTGTTTGTTCAAAAAATGAGAATGGGAGATTTGCCTAGCTATTTTTATGATTTAGTTAGATATGTGGGTGAAGTCCAACCATATCAATTGCGAAATGTAAATAATTTGCGACTTCCTAATTATAGAAACACAATAACACAAAACAGTGTAATATACAAAGGCTTTCAAATTTTTAATTCCTTGCCAGAACATGTTAAACTGGAAACAAATTTTAATATATATAAGCGCAATGTAAATGAATTTGTCAAAACTAATTTTTAAGATATATAATAATTGTATTATAAAGTAGCGTAATTTATATTTACTATAAATGCTAAATAAATCAAATCAATCAATCAATTTACTATTAACATTTGATCAAAGTCGTATAAATTTGTATGATCGTACTGATGTTAACGAAATTGCGGAAAATTTTGTAAATAAGTTGTTCACTGTTGTAAATAAGTTTAAAATCACTAAAAACATAAGAAAAAATGAAAACCTATGGTTTAATCAGCACTTAAATTCGCTTAAAAATCAAAAACGTGTCGCAAAAAGAAAAGCTATCTTTACAAATAGTCTAGACGATTGGTGTAATTTCAGAAATATTAGAAATACCTATTCCAAAGAACTTGACCGTGCGAAAAATAACCATATAAAAGAAATCTATCAAACTGTTCCAATCAAAAAGATATGTGGAGAACCCTTAAAACATTAGTACTACAAGAAATAAAAAGTGAAATAAAAAAAGTTGAATTTGGTGGTGATGTTATCACAGATAACAAAGAATTAGCAAAACGGTTTAATAAATTCTTCATTAACAGTGCAAAAACAATAAATAGTGCAATTGACAATGTCCCATTCATAAATCAAATAAACTATGTTGTTGAAAATCCCTTTGTATTTAATTTAATAACGATACATCAATTAAAGAAAACGATTAAAGAGCTAAATAATAAAAAAGACAGTGATCTTCTATCCCCAAAATTTCTACTCGATGCTTTTGATGTAGTTGGTCCTGCTTTGCTAAAAATAATCAATACATCATTAACAGACGGTCAATTTCCATCCACATGGAAAAATTCAATTGTGACACCTATTGAAAAAATAAAAAAAAATGTAAAGTGTGAAGAATTTAGGCCTATTAACTCATTGCCTGTGTATGAAAAAGTTCTTGAAAAAATTGTGTATAAACAACTCTCAAAATATCTGTCTGATAATAAAATAATTATTGAAAATCAATCAGGGTTCCGTCAATCACATTCTTGTGAATCTGCAGTAAACATGGTATTGATAAGTTGGAAAGAATCTATCTCAAAAGGTAAGAAAGTTGTGTGCGTTTTTCTTGACCTTAAACGAGCTTTTGAGACAATCGATCCTTATATATTGCTGGAGTAATTGTGCAAGTATGGAATCAATGATGTCGCTCTTGATTGGTTTCATAGTTTTTTATTGGGACGTTCTCAAAGAACCAAAATCAATAATGTCATATCTGATCCTGAACCTACTGATCTGGGAGTCCCGCAAGGATCAATACTTGGGCCATTACTGTTTAACTGCTACATCAATGACATGAACAAAATTATTAAAAATTGTGAGCTTGCTTTGTTTGCGGACGATTCCCTATTATTTGTTGAAGCGGAAACAACCCAGGAATGTGAAAGACTGTTAAAAGAAGACCTTGATATTTTAAATGTGTGGCTGAAGGCTAATAAACTTAAACTAAATGTAACAAAAACTAAGTGTATGGCTTTAAATGATAGTGTTAATGTTAACGTAACTATAGATCAAGAAATTGTAGAACAAGTTTTACAAATAAAGTATTTAGGTGTAATTATTGACTATAAATTAAGTTTTGAACAACATGTGCAATATATTTCAAAAAAAAAAATCAAAAAAAGAAAGAATCGAAGGATTCGAAATAAAGTAGACATATAGTGTCTACTGCTATAAATATTTACAATGTAATTATTAAACCGCATTTTGAGTTCTGTTCTACTGTTTTGTATTTAATTAATGAAAGCTCTATGAGCAATTTACAGAAACTTCAAAATAAAGCAATGCGTGTAATACTCCGATGTAGTAAATATACTTCTATTGTAGTTATGTTAAATACTTTAATGTGGTTGTCTGTTAAACAGCGTATTTATTTCAATGTTTTACTTTTTGTTTTCAAAATCAAAAATAATTTATTACCAACATACTTGTCAAAATATATTCGTTACGTCAGAGATGTTCAACCATATTTGTTAAGAAATAGAGAGAATTTTAGACTGCAAACATTTAGAAATGCAAGATCTCAAAATAGTTTGATATATAAAGGATTTAAACTTTTCAATTGTCACATATATGTATATGTACCTAGACTATAAGTATGTATAAGTATACCAATATGTTACTACACATTAGTATTAGTATTAATATTAGACACTGAAGTCATTTGCATAATAAATATGTTTTAGTTCTTGCTTAACTCTCGTCTTATTCATGACATGGTGTCAGAATCGGTTTGAACCCAAAATAAAATTTATACAATAAACTTTTATATACATATACTCAAATAAATATGATAGAGGAGCAGAACACAGCCAATTCACTTTCAAGTGTAAATTTTGTAAAGCCACCAAAAGTCCTACAGGTATCAGGGAATAATAATATGTCGACAACTTGGAAATCCTGGATGCAACAGTACAAATGGTTCACCACAGCGTTACAATTGGACAAAAAATCGGCAGTTATACAAGTTGCCACATTTATGTCCTGCATTGGAGAGGACGCTGCTACTATATTTAATTCGTTTGCCCTAACAGAGGCCCAGAGCATTGACCTAAGTGTTATCCAAAAGAAATTCGATGAGTATTTTTCACCAAAGGTAAGCACAACCTTTGAAAGATATACTTTCAATAGACTTCGTCAAAATGAAGGTGAGAGTTTTGACGACTTCTTAACCAAAATTAAAAATCAAGCCAAAAAATGTGCATTCGAAAAATTGGAGGAGTCGCTGCTAATTGACAAAATTATAGTCGGTATAAAAAATGATAGCATTCGCGAAAAATTGCTTTCAGTAGATGAACTTGATTTAGCAAAGGCAGTTAAGTTATGCAGAGCAAGTGAGATGGCATCGCAACAGTTAATAGAGCTTCATAAAACGGATCATTCTAAAGTTGACGTCATAAAAAAATATACATCACATAGAAAAAACACATATAAAAACACGTATAAATGTAATCGCTGTGGAACGGAACACGAAAAATATAACTGTCCAGCATTCAAAAGTCGTTGTAAGTTTTGCAAACGAAAAGGTCACTTTGAAGAGTTCTGTTACAAACGAAAGAACAAACAAAACGTAAGAAGGAAAATTGATGTCATAGGAAAACAAAACCACACCTCCGAGAGTGAAAGCAACAGCATCAGTAGCGAATGTCCGAGTGAACTATTTGTGTTGTCAGTAGAAAAATCGGAGACAAACAAAGATGAAAAAAATAACTGGTACGAAGAAATAACAATCAGTGGTAAAAAATTTAAAGTCAAATTGGATTCGGCAGCACAATGCAATATTTTGCCATTAAATTTATTACAAGAAAATAAAACACATAAAATACAACCGACAAACGCTAAGTTGGTAGCCTTTGGTGGTACAAAAGTGGATGTGTGTGGAGAAATTACTCTTAAATGTGTTGTGCGAAAAGAAAAACACAAAATAAAATTTACTTTAGTAAACCCTTATAATGCGTATTCATGAGCTCAATGTAAGTAACAATATCTTTGAAGGATTGGGAAAAGCAAAAAACTTTATTTATGATATTGATTTAATCGAAAATCCATCGTTCCAGCATTATGCTCCAAGGAGAATCGCCCATGCAATCCGCCATGAAGTGAAAAAAACAATAGATGAAATGATAAAATTAGGCGTACTAGTCAAAACAAGTGAAGTCACCCCTGCCGTTTCTCCAATGGTTGTTGTGAGAAAAAAAGGTAAAATAAGGATTTGTATAGATCCCACAGATGTTAACAAAAACATCCGCAGAAGATATCACCCTCTTAAGAACATTGATGAAATCTTAGCAAATATTAAAAAATCAAAATTTTTCACACTATTAGATTGCAAAAAAGGGTTTTGGCAGATCGAAGTGACTGAGAGAACCAGCAAGTACCTAACAATAGCAACCCCTTGGGGAAGATACTCCTATAAGCGCTTACCATTTGGTCTAGCATCAGCTCCAGAAGTGTACCAAGCAATGATGTCGCAACTATTAGAAAATTGTGAAGATACAGAGGTTTCAATGGATGACATCCTGATACATGCGGAAAATGAGAAAAAATTAAAAGAAAAAACTGAAAAGGTAATGAAAATAATTTCAGACGCAGGCCTTAAACTGAACAAAGATAAGTGCGTCTTTAATGTTAATAAAGTAAAATTTTTAGGGCATATCTTATCATCCGAAGGAGTTGGCGCAGATTCGGATAAAACAGCAGGAATAAGACAACTTAAAACACCAAACACACGCAAAGACCTACAACGAATTCTCGGAATGGCCACTTATCTAGGTAAATTTATACCAAACTTGTCACAAATAACACAACCAATGCGCGCCCTACTGAAGAAAGACATAGCCTGGTACTGGTCCGACGATCAAGAAAATTCATTTAATAATCTGAAAAAAGCTTTGTCTTCTACACCCATTCTACGTTTTTATGATCCGACCTTTGACGTAACACTTCAAGTCGACGCAAGCAAATCAAGTATCGAAACTGTCCTTCTACAAAACAATCAACCAGTTGCCTATGCATCCCGATCCTTAACAAGCGGGCAGCTAAATTGCGCCCAAATAGAAAAAGAAGCCCTTGCTATACGCTTCGGGTGCGAAAAATTTCATGAATTTATCTATGGTAGGAAACTGACAATAGAATCGGATCACAAACCTCTAGAAACGATTTTTAAAAAACCAATACACTCCACTTCACCAAGGCTACAAAAAATTGTAATATACATTCTGCCATATGCACCAAAAGTCGTATATAGAAAAGGCACCGAAATAAAACTAGCGGATACTATGAGCAGAAATTGCGAAAATAAAAGGAATACCTCACCAGATGACGAAATCGAAGTTCACACAATAGAAAAAATATTACCAGCAACCAAAACTAAAATAATACTAGAAACCACTAAAGACCCGGACCTCCAACTATTAAAAGACCACATACTAAGCGGCTGGCCACCAAATATCATGGATCTAAAAAAACAAATAAGAAATTACTGGAATTTTCGAGAGGAACTTACGTACAGCGAAGGCGTAATTTACAAGGCAACAAAAATAGTTATACCAAAGTCCTTACAAATGGAAATCATTTCTAAAATTCATACTGGTCACCTTGGGATTCAGAGAAGCTTGCAAAGAGCGCGTTCTTCTGTCTTTTGGTTAGGTATGCATAAGGACATAGAAAAGTTTATACAACATTGTGGTATATGTCAATCATATCAGACAGCAAAGCCTAGAGAGCCTCTCATACTTAAAAAGATTCCTTGTCTACCATGGGAGATAGTTGCTATTGACTTATTTCATTTTCACAATAATGATTTTTTGCTCATTACAGATAGTTATTCTGGATTTTTCGATTTTGCGCAGCTAAAACAATCAACATCAATTGAAGTCATACAAGTCCTAAAACGATGGTTTTCCACACACGGCATACCAGTAGTTCTTGAATCTGATAACGGGCCTCAGTTCTCATCAAGAGAATTTCAAACCTTCACTAGCCTTTGGGATATTGAACATCAGACGTCTAGCCCAAATTACCCAAGAGCAAATGGACTGGCAGAGAGGTATGTCCAAACGGCAAAGTCCATGTTAAAAAAATGCTACAAGGACAGTTCGGATATACAGCTAGCACTCTTAAACTACAGAAACACACCAAGAAACGGACAACTACAGTCGCCAAATCAAAGGTTAATGAGCAGAACCACCAGATCCACGCTTCCAACTAGCAATGCTATCCTCAAACCCGTTGTTGTACCAGACGTCAAAGAAAACATTCTCCAAACACGACAACACTTCAAATCGTTATATGACCAAGGAACAAAAATATCTCACTCGTTCCAAGAAGGCGACCGAGTACGCATCAAAAGAGGTCATCGTGATTGGATTAATGGAACCATCGAAGATTTTAAGGATCCATTGCAAAGATCAATGACAGTACGAACGGATGAAGGAAGGCTATTAAGACGCAACACGTTTCACGTACAACCTACGAAAGCTTTAATTGTAACAAAGAAGACAATTGTCCCAGATAGTACCTCGGGCACCAATTCTGAAATTCCTACTACTTCTCCTAAACCAGCATCACCAAACACATCACCAGATTTGACACATTCTAGAACTAACTCTGAATTTTCTACAACTTACCTCACACCAACATCGACACACAAACCACCAGCAGTAACACATAACCTACCAGCTTTGACAAATAAACCACAATCATCATATCCAACAAACCTACATCCAAAAGTATCGAGATTTGGACGGATTTTGAAGAAACCCGACCGATTCCAGCCCGATAAACATATAATGGGTGATTTTTTTGAGGTTCGGATTTTCATGCATTAGTATTTGACAGATCACGCGGGATTTCAGACATGGTGTCAAAGAGAAAGATGCTCAGTATGCTTTGACATTTCATCATGAATAGACTTACTAACGAGCAACGCTTGCAAATCATTGAATTTTATTACCAAAATCAGTGTTCGGTTCGAAATGTGTTTCGCGCTTTACGTCCGATTTATGGTCTACATAATCGACCAAGTGAGCAAACAATTAATGCGATTGTGACCAAGTTTCGCACTCAGTTTACTTTATTGGACATTAAACCAACCACACGAATACGTACAGTGCGTACAGAAGAGAATATTGCGTCTGTTTCTGAGAGTGTTGCTGAAGACCGTGAAATGTCGATTCGTCGCCGTTCGCAGCAATTGGGTTTGTGTTATTCGACCACATGGAAGATTTTACGCAAAGATCTTGGTGTAAAACCGTATAAAATACAGCTCGTGCAAGAACTGAAGCCGAACGATCTGCCACAACGTCGAATTTTCAGTGAATGGGCCCTAGAAAAGTTGGCAGAAAATCCGCTTTTTTATCGACAAATTTTGTTCAGCGATGAGGCTCATTTCTGGTTGAATGGCTACGTAAATAAGCAAAATTGCCGCATTTGGAGTGAAGAGCAACCAGAAGCCGTTCAAGAACTGCCCATGCATCCCGAAAAATGCACTGTTTGGTGTGGTTTGTACGCTGGTGGAATCATTGGACCGTATTTTTTCAAAGATGCTGTTGGACGCAACGTTACGGTGAATGGCGATCGCTATCGTTCAATGCTAACAAACTTTTTGTTGCCAAAAATGGAAGAACTGAACTTGGTTGACATGTGGTTTCAACAAGATGGAGCTACATGCCACACAGCTCGCGATTCTATGGCCATTTTGAGGGAAAACTTCGGAGAACAATTCATCTCAAGGAATGGACCGGTAAGTTGGCCACCAAGATCATGCGATTTGACGCCTTTAGACTATTTTTTGTATGGCTACGTCAAGTCTAAAGTCTACACAAATAAGCCAGCAACTATTCCAGCTTTGGAAGACAACATTTCCGAAGAAATTCGGGCTATTCCGGCCGAAATGCTCGAAAAAGTTACCCAAAATTGGATTTTCCGAATGGACCACCTAAGACGCAGCCGCGGTCAACATTTAAATGAAATTATCTTCAAAAAGTAAATGTCATGGACCAATCTAACGTTTCAAATAAAGAATCGATGAGATTTTGCAAATTTTATGCGTTTTTTTTTAAAAAAAAGTTCTCAAGCTCTTAAAAAATCACCCGATATATCTGTACATTATATTATCACAGTAACGAATACTATTCTCGTAACATAAACTTCAAAAACCTTATTCTTATTTACTTACATACATATCCCTATTTGAATTATGAACTAAAAAAAAAAAAAAAGGGAAGATGTCACATATATGTATATGTACCTAGACTATAAGTATGTATAAGTATACCAATATGTTACTACACATTAGTATTAGTATTAATATTAGACACTGAAGTCATTTGCATAATAAATATGTTTTAGTTCTTGCTTAACTCTCGTCTTATTCATGACATCAATGATTTACCAAATGATGTTAAACAATTAACTAATAAGTTCGAATTTAAAAAAGAAATAATAAGTTTTGTTAAACAATCTATTTAAATGTTAAATAATCTATTAAAATGACAATGCCATTGTAAATAACATATATTTTATATACCTATTTATCACATATTTATTGTAATTATTAATAGCAAATTTAGATAAATAAATTGAGAGAATTCTCTCTCTAACTAAAAAAAAAAAAAAACATTATTCACCGCCTTATCTCCCCCAGGCAAATGCAATCAAAAACGGATTCCAACTAACTTTGAAAACAGCATTCGAATCCCAAGGAACATAAAATTGGGTGGCCAAACTCCTTATTGTCATAGGGCTAACTTTTCTTTATGAAGAAGCTACCACTTTCCGTTTACTAAGAACCAAATGATTTAATCCATACCTACATATGGACATTTATTTCGTGCACCTGTACACCATTTGATTATAAATTCTGGTTTGGATTTAAGAACAATAATAGACACATTATAATAACTAAAAGCCTACAAACCGCCTTTGCTTCTTTAAAACAAAAAAAAAGTGGACAAAGTTGTTTATAGCTGGGCCTTTATTATAATCTAGGAAAATAATAAACACGATGTAAAGTGATAATGAAAAGCGAAAATGTTGACAAGCAAAAATGAAAAAAAAAATCAAAAAACATGTTTTTGAATTCTCAATACTATATTGAAAGAGAAAATCAAGATTCATCTAACGAAGAAACTCGTGTAAAGAGAAGACTTATTAGAGATTCGTCCCTCATGAATCCCCCAGGAGTCTTCTTAGTTCTACACACGTAAGTAAAGTTTAGACATTCTAACATACTCGACTCGTATTATTTAAAGATACGATTTTAAATATTTTTAAGGTTTAAGCTACTTATCCGCCTTAAGAAGAAAGTATTTGAGTATAAATTAAAAAAGAACGGCCTTCACCCTTCAAGTTACACATCTACCTACATACCAATAATAATAAAATAAGCAATGATTCTTCGGTTTCTGGCATGGGTGGGTGCCAAAGAGGAGACTGGTGGGACTTCGTTGGTTCCTATGGCATAATCCTCTATATCTGTTAACCTGTCAAAAATTTTGAAAATTATACAAACAATTTTCTTTGCCCAAAATTTATTTCATTTTGAAGACACTGAAGATGAAATGACTGAGAGCAAGTAACACTTCTATGAGAAGTACCTATGGTTTTAATGACATTATCGGATGCTATGATGGACCCCACATACAAATTGTAAGACCCGTAGTAAATGAGCATCTTCATTTTAACAGAAACGGTGGCCATAGTAACAATGCAATGATAGTAAGTAACATCCATTTAAATAAATACATTATTCTCTTAAACTACTTTTTATTTTTCAAAGGTTTGTAACTACAAAATAAGGATCCAAACTATTAACGCTCGCTATGGAGAAGCCTCACACAACTCATTTATCTTTAGCTTATTGGCAAACAGTTTTTGGCGGTGCTTGGATTAGTTTTCATAAAAGAAACTAGCTCATCCAATTGTTTGGCATTAAGTAGAAGCCTTAAAGTTAACAAATGACAAAAAACTAAAAACAAAAGCAAATGTGATTCGTTAACTTGAAATAAGTTTAATTTTTATAATGAAATAACTACGATCTTCTTTTTTCTTCTACAGATCTAAATTTTCATTATCGAAATTAAAAGAATGGTATTACTTAAGATTATTTCTTTACGTAATATGCCCCCTCATTCTGATTTAATTAACTGTCACTCCACTTGGACGGACGCGACGCACGGTACCTTTGTTTATCCGCATCTTAAACGGACTAAACAAGTTAAGTCAGTAAACTTCATGTGAGAAGACTTTGTATGCAATCAATCAACCACTTCAAGCGCATAACAAATTTAAGTGATTTTAATATTTTTTAATTTTAAAAGGTTCAATGAGGTTTCCAACATTCTTCAAAACACGAATGAGTTTTTTAACATTACCGTCTTTCGATTCAAAAGCAAAAGTTACAAACGGAACTAAAGAATACCAAGCATCACTTTTAAATTCTAAGCATAAAATAAAGTGCACCTTCAACAGTTTGTAACATAGCTCCAGGTTAGGTTACTTCTAAGAATTTAAGCCCTAAAAAAATGTTATTTTCTTAAACTGTTTTAAAAATCACATACCTATGTAAAATTTTATAATCAAAAAATACGTAGAATTGACATCTAGAATCTTTAACTAGTACAAATTTTGCTACTTTAAGAAATTATACATTTTTTGTAGGTATTTGAACTTTTGAACAATTTTAAGTGAATGGTTAAGAAATGTCGAAAAACTAATAAAAATAATTTCCTAAACGACGAAACGCCTACCATTACGGTGACATAATGTGTGACAGGAAAAAGAACAAAATCCTAGGACACTTAAGAAAAATAAAGAAAAATGAGGCTTTCTCTAAATTAAGAGGACAAACACACAGGACACGTTTTGTTCCCGTTAGTTACACTCATATATCACCCATCTACCCATTCAATTTGATTAATCGAAAAACCTATACGTATGGTAGATGTGTATGTATGTACATACGACAAACGAGACGACAAGATGTATGTATGTACGTACGTATGATATGAAACACCACACAGTACGCCGCGCCCGTACGGTTAACATTGTACCTACATTTAACTTCATTCTGAACAATCTGAACAAAAAGAAAACCGAAAATCTTTAATTGGATTTTTGCTGCTCCACAGAAATGATGATTGCCATCATAAAACATCCTACGAAACAACAAAAGTGACGTTAAGACTTTCCGAACCAAAAGCAAACTTTAACTTGAAAATATATCTCCTAAATCCCATGCACATCGATATGTTATCCTATCCAACATACATCTATCCCCTCGCATTACCCCCTCCCCTCGCCAAACCCTATCAGCCTCTATCTAAATAGCAATAATTCATAGATAAAACAAACAAGAAGCCAAAAACAGAAAAATAAAACAAAACTGAAAACAGCACCAAAACGCCATTTGGCACTTGGACTTGGAATTGGACTTGGATATCTTTGTATCTTTGTCCAGTTTGTTGTGGTGGGATGGATTTTGTGCGTGACAAGTGGTAAATCACGTACCGGGTGGGCTGTGGCTCTAACTGTGGGTTTTTTGTTCTTTTTTTAGGAGACTGGATAAAATCCAGTAGCAAGAGTTAAATAAAAAGATTGTTGGTCAAAGATTACACAATACACATAAATGCAAATGCGAATTTTCGAGGCCACTCACCTTTTTCCCTTGAATGCCAGCAAGTACTTCTTGTTGGTCGGAAAGTTATTACTCTGCACAAAGCCCGTGTTTCCTTTCCTCAATGGAAACTGTTTATGGAACAATGGAATGCTAACATCGAAGTTGTCACGCATTTGCTGGATACTCATACTCGCCTTGGCCAGTATCGCCTCGCCCGGATCGAAGCCCAACGAGTTCTCCACGTAATCTGGCCACGTTCCCGAATACAAATTGAATATCAAGTGATTGCGACCGTTATTCCAGTGCGAGAGGCGGGCTAGACGCGACGGAACATTTCGCACATAATCCTCCGACAGGGAGTCCCTGTCTAGAGTGTCAATGCCGAGAACAAAGAGACACGCTTTGTCCGGGTCGGGGGTATAGTAACGCGACTCGCGGACAGCCGTCAGTATCTTTTGATAATTCGAGCTAATCGGAGGCGCGGCACCGAGGGAATTCAATGGCTCCGGTGGATAGACGTAGACGAGGAACTCATCAAAGCACCGAGTATAATCGAAACAGGTCTCCATTCGGCAGGATTTAGTTCTGGATTCGAAGAGGGCGGTCTGTTCGACACTAACATCATTGCGGAAATTTGTTAGGTAATCCACCTGGCCATCACTTAAGTCCACATCGACGAAGGTATTGAGTTTCTCCCGCGACCGTGTTACTGTGGACGGACGTCGAGCTGCTTTCAGGCGGTAGCCGCCGAAGTAGCAATAGGCGAGGAAAGCACAAGAAACAAAAACCAAGATATAACGCTTTTTTGCTTGCATATTTTAGTAAGTTAAACTTCTTTTTTCAATTATTAACTAGATGGCACGCATTTTTATGGGGGAACAACACAATTTCGAACTTAGAAACATAAAACAGGCAGTCGACGACAACAACGACGACGACAGGGATTGGATGAGAATGGCGACGACAACGAAGAGGACGACGACGACGACAACATTTGGGGTTTGCACTTTTAGATAATCATCTTCGCTTCACTTTTGAGTTGATATTTTGTAGGTTTTCACTGATAAGTTGCACATTTATAACAAATTTTCTTGAAATTCTTAGGAATTTGTTGAAAAACAAAAATATTTTGACATCAAATGTCAAGCTAAATGCACTTGTCACAATTTGACAGCGAACAGCAATACTCTCGAGCTATGAAATTGAGTGAGGTGAGAAAGAGACGGCAGGTAGAACTTCGCGGCCGCTTTTGCACAATTTTTCTTTTGCTTTTACATTTTCTTTTTATTTAATCTACCCACAAACTTTAAATTTATCCATTTAGATTAATCCTAGCTTCTTGTTGTTTTGTTATTTTGATTCGAAAATTTCAATTAATTTGAGTTATTTTTGTTTTAATTTCGACGAACTTTGGGACACAAAAATATTTCACTCACGACGACAACGACGCACCCTGCGACAACCGAACTCGTTAACCAGAAAAGTGTTTCTGTTTTTAATGGAAACTGCTTGGACTGGAGGGAACCAGTTTTGCTTTGCGTTGTCACAAATGTCTTCCAGTTTGGATTTTTGGAAACTGGGATAATGAAGCGGAGATGGTTTGGTTCTTCTTTTTCTGGTTGTTCTTTGTTGGTGGGCTGCATGGAGTAAAAAGGAAAACCGATGTGAATTTTGTTGTTTATTTACGAGAGAGATGTTTAATTGGATACTGGAAGCTACGAAGAACTGGAAGTTGTATGTCATGCGCATAGATGGAATAATTAGGAAATGTCAGATTTTAATTCGAGTGAGGCGACATCTGGTAGTGGATTTTGGTGTGGTGAGTTTTAAAAGTTGAAAATGCTTTGGGATGGGTGGGGAGTTTGATTTGAATTGTTTTATTTTAATAAATACATGTATTATTTTATGTTAATGCAAATGTATCATTATCAAAACTATAAAACATATAAATTGCTTGGGAAGTTTTTTATTTGGTTTATATCTCAGATATTTCCGTAAAACAATATTTATCGTTATCGTTTCTTTCTTGTTTTTCTCCTGTCTAGAGACATTTTGTACGATTTTAGAATCATGTTATGACAGATAAACCAGTGCTTTGGCAGAAGACATATGAAATAAATAAAATATATTTGAAATAACACAAGTGCAGAATTGGCTTCGCCAGCAAATTATTGTCTTAAATCTGGACTTAATTGAGAAAAAAAATAACAAAACTAACCTGTTTTGTTTGTTCATCAAACAATATAATTTATTAATAAAGTTAATTTTAAGTGAAATCAATATACACGCATAGAAAATCATTTCGGGAACGCGTCCTTATGTACAATCTTCAACAACAAGTCCAAAATATGATTGAAAAATTTAGGGTATTTAACCCCGGTCATTTCTTAATACACCGTATTTTGTATACAAAATCTAGTTTAAGAAAAGATACTAAAAGATTATTTATTTTTAACTATAAAAATGCAAAAACAGTTTGTCCGGTATCGCACAAGTCATTTCAGTGAACATAATCGATAATCGATCAAAAATAATTTTGAGTAAACGCAGCCATTCGGTGTCAAACGTCAGTCGAGGAAGACCACAATAACAAAGCCAGCTCTCAAAGTATTTATCGTAAAATAATTCATTATTCGTAGAGCGTACCTGGCTCAAAATCACCAAGGTGTAGAATTGGCTTCGCTAGCAATTTAATGTCTTAAATCTTGACTTATTTAAGAAAAAAAATTAATAAAATACTAAAACTAACCTGTTTTGTGTGTCTATCAAACAATATAATTTATTAATAAACTAAATTTTAAATGATATCAATATAGACGCATAGAAAATCATTTCGGGAACGCGTCCTAATCTACAATCTTCAACAACAAGTTCAAAATATAATTGAAAAATGTAAGGTATTCAACCCCGGTCATCACTTAATACACCGTATTTTTTATACAAAATCTAGTTTTAGAAAGGATACTAAGAGATTATTTATTTTTAACTATAAAAATTTCAAAAATAGTTTGTCCGATAACGCACAAGTCATTTCAGTAAACATATCGATAATCGATCAAAAATAATTTTAAGTGAACGCAGCCATTCGGTGTGAAGCGTCAGTCAGAGGTAGAGAACAATATCAAAGCCAGCTGTCAAAGTATTTATCGTAAAATAATTCATTATTCGTAGAGCGTACATCAATAGTCTGTCATTCCGTGAATGTATTTATTACATTTAATTATTGTTAAAATTCTTTTCTACGATACGAAATTTCAAAGTTACCTCAAATATTTTCCTATTGACAAAGTCAGGTCGCATTTAAGATGACCGCCGCCCGTATAATCTCGCTTGTTTGAAATCGTCATTTCGTGAACGGTCATTTCGGGAACGTTCCCGGATATGATTTGACATATTTTCCTTGTAGAAAATTTTGTATGTATTGTTTTCATTATTGCTTATTTAATATAGATACATGCAGTCTTATTTAAAAACGCTGTATAATCTCTATAATACCGTTTTAATCTCTATAATACCTCTAAACGCAAAAATGCTATTTATAAAACTTATTCAAGGTTGCATAGTCCCATAATAAGCTAAATGCGTTTTGAGGTTGAATAGAGCCTAGAGCTCGTTTATTAATGATTTAAAGAATTTAAATCGCGTTTTACCGACTCCAAGAAGGCGGAAAGTTTATAAAAAAGGTTCAACCAAATGAGCCTAAGTAACGAAGAATTTTAAACAAATATATAGATTTTGGAAAGAGAATATCATAAAAATAATTGGAATTATTTTTAAAATATTTTGTTTGTTATGACAAACAGCTGATTTGATAGACAGATAAATGGAATAGATGGCTCCATTTTGGTACTTTTTTGATATAAGCATTTTATAACTAAAGTTTATATCAGAATTTATAGACCCTATATAAATCCTTATGCACTGCGAATTCTATTAAATAAGATATAAGACTGATATTAAACAAAGCTTAAATTATGTGCTAAAATACTAAAATATAACACTAAAAAATATTACTACAAAAGTATAGAATTCTGTGTGCTGCCCTGTCAAAGTTTATTAATATACAAATTTTAAAACAGTATAAGCTTAAAGTCATCATTATAGCTTGCATTTTTTTTTTTTGTCATAAAACCAATTTTGTTGAAATTTACGACCTTGGTGATTTTAAGCCTCATACGTTTTGTATTTTTTATTCGCTAATTCGGATTTACTGATTTAAAAAACAGAACATTTATTACAGAAAATAATGGGTGATTTTTTTGAGGTTAGGATTTTCATGCATTAGTATTTGACAGATCACGCGGGATTTCAGACATGGTGTCAAAGAGAAAGATGCTCAGTATGCTTTGAGATTTCATCATGAATAGACTTACTAACGAGCAACGCTTGCAAATCATTGAATTTTATTACCAAAATCAGTGTTCGGTTCGAAATGTGTTTCGCGCTTTTTTTTGTTCAGCGATGAGGCTCATTTCTGGTTGAATGGCTACGTAAATGAGCAAAATTGCCGCATTTGGAGTGAAGAGCAACCAGAAGCCGTTCAAGAACTGCCCATGCATCCCGAAAAATGCACTGTTTGGTGTGGTTTGTACGCTGGTGGAATCATTGGACCGTATTTTTTCAAAGATGCTGTTGGACGCAACGTTACGGTGAATGGCGATCGCTATCGTTCAATGCTAACAAACTTTTTGTTGCCAAAAATGGAAGAACTGAACTTGGTTGACATGTGGTTTCAACAAGATGGCGCTACATGCCACACAGCTCGCGATTCTATGGCCATTTTGAGGGAAAACTTTGGAGAACAATTCATCTCAAGGAATGGACCGGTAAGTTGGCCACCAAGATCATGCGATTTGACGCCTTTAGACTATTTTTTGTGGGGCTACGTCAAGTCTAAAGTCTACACAAATAAGCCAGCAACTATTCCAGCTTTGGAAGACAACATTTCCGAAGAAATTCGGGCTATTCCGGCCGAAATGCTCGAAAAAGTTACCCAAAATTGGACTTTCCGAATGGACCACCTAAGACGCAGCCGCGGTCAACATTTAAATGAAATTATCTTCAAAAAGTAAATGTCATGGACCAATCTAACGTTTCAAATAAAGAATCGATGAGATTTTGCAAATTTTATGCGTTTTTTTTTTTTAAAAGTTCTCAAGCTCTTAAAAAATCACCCGATATATTTCATATAAAAATGAAAAATCAGCAACTGTCAGTTTTACTGTCTTCAACAACTAAATCTTATAATTTCAAAAGTCCTCTGATAATGGCTAGCAATGACGTTTTCTGACAATATTTTTACACTATGTTCATACTATTGTAAGACATTACTAGAAGACTGGCATCTAAAAATATTGTATATAAGAAATTAAAACTATTTAATTCAACACGACAATTTAAAACACTTTTACGAGTTTTAACAAAATTGAAAAACTACTTTCATTGTAATCGGTTTCAATCAAAATTTTCTGAAGTATTTTCTATGGTACAATTAAAACTATAAAGAAAGGAATACAGAAAATACAAATTCAATTTAATTATTGGGATGTGAAATTCGTTTTATATTTTTAATGTTCATATTTGAAAAAAATGCCTCAGAAATCTTTAATATGGTGAATTTAAATTGTGTTGCCCTTTGAGATCTGCAGAAAAAGAGGAGGTAAAATATTAAAATCGTATCAGTGGGATAGAGGTAGTTGAGCAAAAATGAAGAGATCTTCATAAATGCAGATTATAGGAAGTGCCATAATGCAGATATAAAAATGAACAAGTTCATCTTCCTGGAGTCACTCTTTCACACATTTTGTTTTTTTTGGCATATTATATCTATCCCACTTTAGTTGTATTAATGGTTGCACAAGCATATATGTACATGTAAGTCTGAAAAAAAAGTAGACAAATATTCTCGATAATGAATCTTGTCATTAAGTCCGTTTCTGACAGTCTTTACATTGGACGTTTTTTGAGGTGATTCTATTTTACTTTTTATTATTGTATCTCCAATATCTCTATCCAACTTGTTAGTTTAAAAGAGACAGGAAACTGAAGTTAATATTTTGATTTGTTATTTTGAAAGAGTAAAACGAGAACTTTTCTTCCCACAACTGAAATTCAATTCCAAAGTGTATGATGTATAAACAAATTTACTAGTTTATATTTCTAAGAACTCCTAGATAGCTGTCATAAATATGAGAATAGAACTTTTATGATTGGAATGTGTGAATTAATTCAGTTTATATATATTTCATTCTTCTGCTATTTCAATCTGGTTTATATTTATTTTCAGAAATATTATAAATAAATATAAACTGAGAAAATATAAAAGGGCTAGGCCTTAAACGATAAAACATAAGTACTCTGGTGAATCTTGATTTCCAGCAACATTAAGATTAATAGAACAAGAGGAATGTTAAAAAAATCTTTGCCATAAAGTTTTTTTTAGATATATGGACGAGAGAATACAAAGGCATCAATTGTGACAAATCGTGTAAATAGTGATTTTTAAAATTTAAAAGAAAAACGTCAAATTTCAGACATCTATCAAAAGGCTGCAAAGAAAAACACGATCCAGGCATAATCGGTTTTTGAGTTTTTTTTTTAACTTTGGTTTGTACAAGTTAGAAATAAGCTGCTGATTTGTGAGAAAAAGTGAATGTCTCATTAAGTCAAATTTCATAGCGTCAACAGATCTAATTACCCGTGTTTTGTTGGAAAATCTATCCATAGTATAGTAGGATTTTACACGAATTACAAAAACAATATCCATAGTATGAATAACACCGATAAAAGTAGATTAGAATCTTACTATAGATGGGTTTTTGACATTTATACGAATCTCGAATGGATCTTATGTGATTTCGTTCTCAAATGTTGGTACGATTGATATTGCATTTGTATCTCGATGGCTGTGTTCTTTGAGTAGTTGTGCATTTGAAATCATGTGTATTTTCCATTGGGGAAAAAAATCAATCTATTACTGTTGATATTATTTAGTTTTGTTAGTGAAAATGGATTAACTGGTCTTATTTTGCAAGAGAAAACAATAGAAAAGATATTTATGTTTTGCTATGTTTCCACCAAAGGTTTATCTCATTTTTTTTTGAATTTTACTAAAACAAAACTATATTGTTTGTACACAAACATGCAAATAAACAGACCATAATGCATTATCTGTTAAACCAACTCCTCCAAACAGGTTTTTCTTCTCAAATTTTGACTCGACTCCGATCTCCGGCGGGAATCGAGTCAAATTAAGCTCATTTCAACTCGATTCGAGGCGATCTTCGAGCTCGCTTCAACACCACATGTTAATGTAGTAGTCTACGAACAAACCCCGTCCTTGAAGCAATTGTTAAATGAACTTTCCAGATATTTTCTTACCATTTCTTCTTGAAAATTGTCTATTTTATTAGTTTTAGTTAGTTTGTTTTGCTAAGTTAATTTTAACATTTGATTTTCACAAAACTTTCTTCTATTTTTGTTTTTTTTTAATTATTATTCTGACAGATCTTCTTTCAGTTGTACCCATTTTTAAATACAAAAATCTGGCTACTGCGGATCGTTTTGTTGGGAATTTCTCACTGTACTATATATGGAATACCAAAAAAAACGCACTTATTAAAAAAAAACATAATTACAGGAAAGGAAGGTTTTTGTATTAATAAATTATTAATCTGTTGAATTTTGATCGAATTTAAGAAAAAAAAAAGTGATTGAAGAGGCTCTAATCACTATGATAAGTTATTTGTGGGGGGAAGGAAAATTTCCGCTAAGGCAAATTGTTTTTAAATGTAGTACCTAGAAGTGAAGTCGTATATTGTTTTTTCAAGGAGTAAACAGGTTGATCAATTAAAGTTACCTCCTGACAGATCTATTTAATAAATCAAAATCACAAACAGTTAATTTCAAATTTATAGGGGACTAGCTGTCATTTGTTAATTGACAGCAAAGAGTTCTGCCGATTTAAGTTGAACTATCCACAATTTATTTCAATTATTGATACATTTTTTGTTTGGGATTTTGAAATACATATATGAATTAAGGATTTTCCGATAAGAGGTTTTATTTTGAATTACCCCTTGTTTGGGAAGTTGTCACTTTTGAAGGTGTCATCTATTAACATTTTATATGTTCAAATTACGCCACTACTAAAAATGGAGCGATTAATGCTTTAACAACGCATTGATGTTGTTAAGACTCCTTACTAAAATAGTAAATATTTTGCAATCGCAA
This sequence comes from Eupeodes latifasciatus, assembly GCA_920104205.1. Lineage (NCBI taxonomy): Eukaryota > Metazoa > Arthropoda > Insecta > Diptera > Syrphidae > Eupeodes > Eupeodes latifasciatus. The sequence goes on from OV049924.1 coordinate 90,759,631, forward strand.
TGCAAAGCCTTCCAAGAAAAGATTCCTGATGGTTTATTACCATTAGTCTGTTTATTCTTTGGGGCCACGTAAGAGATGAAGTCCAAGCTACTTTTTCACAATCGATTCAACATCTTAAAGATGGAATCAGTGAATACTTTAAATCTAATTTGAAGATCATAATCTTTTCAGAAATTCTGACGTTCTTTACATCAAATTCAGTTGTTATCTCTGAATACAATTAATTGTGATTCGTTATTTGTTTGATTATTAAAATCGTTATTTAGTTTTAAATCAATAAACAACAAGATGGTTGTCTTTTTCTCAAAAACAATTTGTATGAGAATTTGACAATTGCACTGACAATTGTTGAACTGTTAAATGTCAAGTAAAAACCTATTTTTAATAGTGTTTCATTTTCCAATTTTTTTTTTGAAATTGAAATTCTCCGTCATAGGGGATTAGTGCCAAATTTGTTAGGTGTTGTGTCAAAATGGATTTGGAGTTTGAAAAATGACATTCAAAATAATCGAATTTTATCTATGTATGTAAGGTGATAGTCAAATTGATAGCTAAAAAGCGTCACAACAAAAATTTGAAAGTCTTTTCCAACATATAGTATGTCGTTTCTGAACAGAGCTACCAGGTCAAATATCACCTTAACCGATACCCCAGAACTTTTCTTTCAGTTTATTTTTAATTTTAAGGGGCCAGTTATAGCTATCATTGAAATCTATCCGGAAAAATGTTTGAATCGATATTTGACGGTGTTTCTCTTTGATTAGAAATGCCAATTATATACTGATCGATCGGAAATACCATACAGAATTTTTTTTGAGGCAAAAATGTGTTATTGCGCATTTATTTTTCTCTAAGAATGTATTTTTCTATTTTCCGGACGGAAATTAATTTTCCTGAACAGCTGATACTTTTATGTTCAAAAGCGAAACGAATCGTTCCACTGATTTGTGTTCCAATTTCACACAATTCCAATGACAGATTTCTGTCAGTAAAAGTTTTTCGGTGGATTTCAATCAGGATTTTTTTTTCAATGACAGACATTTTTAATGATAGCTATAAACGACCTGTCAACAAATTTCCAATGTTTATTTTCAATGAATAAAACCAATGATAGCTATAACTGGCACCTAAATGATGAAATCTGTTCAATAAACAGCTGATTGTTGATTTCACATTTCTGTACAAATTCATTCCACTGAAATCGTTTCATTTTGTTTGTGTTCCCCTTCCCACCTGTCACTTTTACTTTCAATGAACAACTCTAACTTGAAATGATTCATTCCAGTCAGGAATTGCTTGATTCCAATGAGGAAATCTTTGTCCATTGACATTAATGTTCAATGATAATAAATATGTAGATAGATTATTTAACAAATTACGTGGCGTAACAGTTCGTATTCCTGTGTGCTAATAATTTCGGGGATGGAGAGGACCTACACTTTATATATTGAATCCGTGAAAAACTTTAGGTAGCACAGCAGGAATTACACCCAAGACCTCTGGCATGACAGTTCTACACAACATTAGCCCTATGATATGATTCAATGATAGCTATAACTCATCTGTCAAAAAATTCAATGATTGGTTTCAATATGATTGAGCTATAAAGACTCCCATTGGAATAATACTCTACCCAACCCAAAAGATTTGTTCTGAATTGTATATTTGAAAAAAAAAAACCCTTTCCATGAGAATATTGTTCCTCACAATCACAATTTTTGGGAAATATAATTACCAATAAATATAAACTCACATAACTGCAACTAATTCGTTAAATAAAAACCGCCACGAATTTTGGTCGGTTTCGCATTTGCGGTGGAATTAAAAAAGACCAAAGAAACAACTAATTTAAATAATTTTAAGAGCTTCATAATGAAAAATGCAGGTATCTATATATCCTGACATTCTACCTTTCTATAAAGCGTTGGCATTTGAAAGTGAATATGAGAACTTAAAAATCTATACGTACTTCTTCATCATTAATAAGAACTCTTCTATTTTTGATGAAAACAAATAAAGGTATTCCTTAAATGCTCTTAGAGTAAATGACCTAATTAAAAAATGAATAGCAAGAATCAACAACCATGCCACATCAATGAGAGCAATGTTGTCTTTTCCAGTTAACATTAGGTACTTAACTAACTACCCAACTCCTTCCCCTAAAACGATACACTCTTAAAACTACCCTTTTTGCAAGTTCTAAAATCAAAACCCTGTACCACAAGGTTTCTATTGTTTTTAGTTGAATTTAGACTTTGGTGATAGGGCGGGGCGGGCTGGAGAATGGAGACCTTGTATTCCTACATAGGTAGGTACTTATTAATTTTTTTTTTAAAATCATTTGCAAAATGTTGGTTGAACTCCATTTGGAAGTATGTTCATGTACCAAAAGCATTATATTCACCTACTTACCACTAACCAGAAGTTACCCCCCCCCCCCTAGACCATCATCCTTCCTGTTCCCAGCTTCCTGCCCTCACCCGCTTTGGGCCAAAAGCTTCACATCACATATATTATCTGAGTAGCATAGTGTGTACAGAGTGTGGTGTTATCTTTTTTCCTTACCAATTTTATGGTTAGTTATTTGTGGATGGAGGGTGGGAAGGAGGATGGGAAGGGGGAATTTCCGCTTAAGGCAATTAAGTCAAATTGCTTTAAAATTCCATTATAAGCACTTTGTAAACATTGAAGGACTCCTTTCATTGGCTGTTGTCGAGATAGGTACTGGTGTTATTTGTTGTTGTTCTTGTGAATGTATAAAAGGCGGGAAAGCGGGAAGTCGACCAAAACGGAGGTGGCGGCGTAAAAAGAGGAAACATAGGTACATATAAAAAACTACCAACAGTTCTGAGTTAATTCGTTGATATTATTTTTCAAAGAATATAAGTAGCTATATACAAATATAACATACACACTTTTAACTCAAACAAACCCTCCACAGTCCACATCCGTCGGCCCCATTATAACACGGTTTCTTTAAATTTGAAGTTTATAAAAAGTGGGATGATATATAAAAAAAAATGAGAAATGAACAAACCGCATTCATATGGTAATTGTTGAGCCAGTCCTTGTATACATAACACAGGTCCTTTGTGTGTTGTACAGAGATTTGTTTTTATTATAACTGGAAAAATAAATTGGGACCACAACCATGCATCGCACAAAAACAAACACAGAGATACAACAAACAATAGATACTTGGATAATAAAAATAAAGAGACTTACGTAATAGTCTTGTTTTTTTTAGATTCATTCTAAAAAGAACAAATTTATCTCATTACTTAGACATAGCACACACACAGTGCCTCCACTTCGGAGGACATTAAAGGGATGTTACAAAAGGTAGACCAAGTTGATGATAATACTGTAATTAATTTGCTAATAAAATAAATCAGGTTGACTTAAATTCTGTGAGTGTTGATTCGTAAAGGACGTCTTAGAGAAGACAGAAGGTTTTTTTGATAACTGAAAATTTGATTTTTTAAACCTGGTTAGCCAACAGACCACCAATATCTTTTTTGAGGTATATCCATATCCATATCCATATTCATATTCATATTCATATCCATATCCATATCCATATCCATATCCATATCCATATCCATATCCATATCCATATCCATATCCATATCCATGTCCATGTCCATGTCCATGTCCATGTCCATATCCATATCCATATCCATATCCATATCCATATCCATATCCATATCCATATCCATATCCATATCCATATCCATATCCATATCCATATCCATATCCATATCCATATCCATATCCATATCCATATCCATATCCATATCCATATCCATATCCATATCCATATCCATATCCATATCCATATCCATATCCATATCCATATCCATATCCATATCCATATCCATATCCATATCCATATCCATATCCATATCCATATCCATATCCATATCCATATCCATATCCATATCCATATCCATATCCATATCCATATCCATATCCATATCCATATCCATATCCATATCCATATCCATATCCATATCCATATCCATATCCATATCCATATCCATATCCATATCCATATCCATATCCATATCCATATCCATATCCATATCCATATCCATATCCATATCCATATCCATATCCATATCCATTTCCATATCCATATCCATTTCCATTTCCATATCCATATCCATATCCATATCCATATCCATATCCATATCCATATCCATATCCATATCCATATCCATATCCATATCCATATCCATATCCATATCCATATCCATATCCATATCCATATCCATATCCATATCCATATCCATATCCATATCCATATCCATATCCATATCCATATCCATATCCATATCCATATCCATATCCATATCCATATCCATATCCATATCCATATCCATATCCATATCCATATCCATATCCATATCCATATCCATATCCATATCCATATCCATATCCATATCCATATCCATATCCATATCCATATCCATATCCATATCCATATCCATATCCATATCCATATCCATATCCATATCCATATCCATATCCATTTCCATATCCATTTCCATTTCCATTTCCATTTCCATATCCATATCCATATCCATATCCATATCCATATCCATATCCATATCCATATCCATATCCATATCCATATCCATATCCATATCCATATCCATATCCATATCCATATCCATATCCATATCCATATCCATATCCATATCCATATCCATATCCATATCCATATCCATATCCATATCCATATCCATATCCATATCCATATCCATATCCATAACCATATCCATATCCATATCCATATCCATATCCATATCCATATCCATATCCATATCCATATCCATATCCATATCCATATCCATATCCATATCCATATCCATATCCATATCCATATCCATATCCATATCCATATCCATATCCATATCCATATCCATATCCATATCCATATCCATATCCATATCCATATCCATATCCATATCCATATCCATATCCATATCCATATCCATATCCATATCCATATCCATATCCATTACCATTTCGACGTTCATATTCACATTTTGACATCTGCATACATTTTCGGTTAAATTTTATCCAAGATGAAAGTCTGACGTTTACCTCTTAATTTCAACCCCGGATAACTGCAACACCCTATATTTTCAATTTTCAAAAAGGATATTAATTTAAGTTTTGTGAGTTTTAAAATGATACCTTCTTCCAACAAATGTGTGTTTAATTATGAAATTTGACCTACTCCTGATTGTTGGGAATAAGGAAAACGTTAATAAAAACATAATTTAAAACAAAAATTGTGGCTTTTTATAATATTCCAATAACCCTTTTAATTACCTTCAAAAATGAACTCCAAAAACATTAATGCCACAAGTTGTAACAGCAACAACAAAACTGAGTCATAATAATAAAGTTAGAATAGCCATTATAATATAGAATATGAAAAGAGAAAACAATTTCAACGAGCTGACAACTCAAGCAATTAACGAGCATGAAATACCAAAAACACACAAAACCAGAAGCATATTCCTTTAGGCTTAAGCTATTTATTTTATTACCCCATCATTCTTGTCTTTCTTTCTTCACAAAAAAGGAGACACACACGTACTAACAACAAGTCCTTCCAATTTGCACTAGTCCAAAGTCTTAAGATCCGGTCGGTCGGCTGGCCAGTTGGCCGTTTGGCCAGTTGGGCGTCCAGGCCATTCGGGCTTATATTTGGTCGTTTTTCATTTTATAACAAGAACTATGAAGAACGAGCATAGAAAAATCCATTTAGCTTGAAAAGGCAAGGACAAAACAATGCAATGCAACATCATTTTGTCCCATAACATTCCTGAATTTTACCCTGAGTCAGAATGAAAAGACGAAGGATATACGTATGTATATAGGATATATCTTGGAGAGTTTCCCTTTTGGTCGGGTCTTTATTGAATAAGGAAAATATTTTCATTTAAACTATTCGCTTTCGTCGTCCTCGTCCTTGTCCTTGGTCCTGCTGGCGGATGGTCACATCGTAGCTATATCCCTTTTAGCTCTTCGAAGAAGACGGCGACGACGCCGACGGGACACATCCTTATACAGACTTCCTTGATGGCACAATGAGACAATCTTTTCCTCTTTTCTTGAAAGCAAGCAACCAAACCAAACCAAAGCATCACCATCATTGCTTGACAACGACCAACCAACGACATAAGAAATATGATGAAGATGGTAATTCTTGTTGTCCTTTCAAAATCAAAAGATTTCACTTTAAAAAAAAGGATCCCATTTGATGAAAGAGTCTAGTTGAATAACGATGATTATTATATGGTTTGTATGTATGTGTGTACGAGGACGAGTATATAAAATGAGTGTATAATATATGTGAATTTGTTATGGAGAAATAATATAAATTTTCCTTGAACAAATAAGGATCCAAGCTTTAAAAATAAAAGAAAAAAGGACAACAATTTTCTTATTAATAAGGAAGCGCTAGAGCACTGATTATTATTATTGGGGGAGAAAAATGCAATTTGTTTTATACGCATTTGAGACCGACACCATGCCCACCGTAGACGTAGAGTCCTTATACCTTTCTTTCAGTTGCCTTATTAAAAGTGATGTGAACAAAGTTCTGAATTATGACTTTCAAAATTTTAAATTCTTCAAGCTGCAAGAATTTCGGTAGAAACCCCTATGTATTTAAAAGTATATCAATGAAAAAATGTCACAGCCTTTAAAAAAAGGAAAAATACTTTTCGAAACTATGTAGATGCTAGTTTAAGGAATAAAAGTCCTAAAGATGATGGACTTTGATTCGTTTTAAGGGCTTCACCGAAAGGAAATAGGGCGTAAATCCTAAATATGAAGATTTTATTGAAAATTGCAAGCTTTATTATAAAAGTTTTAGGTAAATTAATGCAATCAACAGTGGAAAATAGAAGGAATTGGAAAATGCTCAAAATCTATCTATATAAAAATGAATTGCTGTTCGTTAGTCCCACTAAAACTCGAGAACGGCTGAACGGATTTATCTGATCTTAGTCTTAAAATGTTCGTGGAGGTCTAGGGAAGGTTTAAAAGGTGAGAAAAAATCGAATAATTTCCGGGAAAATCCTAAAAACAGCCCTTTTCTATTTCCTATACAAACTTTTTCTAGAGTCAAATTGAACTTTATTGATATTCAATAAAGTTTATATTAAATTATAATCAAATCACTCACTGTTGTCTAAGCAATTTAGGTGTGTTCCTAACGTCAAAGAGTCGATTTCAAAGTCAAAGTTCAAAGTTCAAATTCAATCATATCTATGAAAATAGTCTTCGCGTGCGCTTTGGAGGATCTAATGTCGCGTTCCGAAAATAAACAAAAGTGAATCGCGAACGCGACAAAAAATGTAAGAAACTATTAATAGTACTGATTTCCAAATAATTTGGTCGGCTTCGCGAAACTTAATTTTAGCTAACTTCAGTTGTAACTGTATCAGATTATTTTTTAAGTTTGATAAATCTTAAGTTTTGTCACAAAAAAAAAAAAAATAAATAAAAAAATCAGAACACGGAAAAAAGTATTACGATTGACGATATTGTGTTACGATCATGGTTACGATATTCTATGAGTGCATCCTTCTATCTTTGTGAGTGGCGATTACCGCTATGTGCGCGAGAACTTTCCTTACTTTTGTGATCTTTTGTGATAGTGACACTTTACTGTTAAGTTAATGTTAAGTGAGCGAGAAATTTTCTCACTTTGATTAATTACTCGTACGTTACGATGCCGAGGAGAAGACGACCTGACTTAGGTCGTCGCAGTCAATCAAATGTGCGAAGAGCTATCTCACGTGTTAACCGCACTGATGACCAGAGAGAGACAGATTCTTAATTTCATTGCTTTTCGCGAGGATCAGATCGCGAAATGATGTTGCTCTAGCTTTGGCTTCATCTGGAATAGCTGCGACTCTGCTGGAAGGCGGACGAATTGCGCATTCTGCCTTGAAATTACCATTAAACATGCAAATCTCCAAAACACCAATTTGCAACATCGCCAAAAATAGCGCAATGGCCAAGATTCACAGGTATGCAAATTAATTGTTTGGGATGAATGCACAATGGCCCATAAGAGGTCACTGGAGGCGCTGAACAGAACATTGAAAGATCTCCGTGACAACCAAAATATTTTTGGTGGGGCCATGGTTCTGTTATCAGGTTATTTTTGTCAGACTCTTCCAGTTATTCCCCGATCAACTGTTGCTGATGAACTAAATGCATGCCTAAAATCATCGAATTTGTGGCAGTACGTAAAGACACTCCAATTAACAACTAACATGCGAGTATTTCTGCAAATGTGTTTGCGAAGCGGTTGTTAGATATTGGAAGAAATAAAGTTGCAATAGATTCATCACATTACCCACAGATTCCTGTCACATCACAGATTCAAAAGAGGAACTTATTCAGCGTGTTTTCCCAAATATAGCGCAAAAGTTCAATAACCATAATTGGCTGGGTGGACGAACAATATTGGCAGCGAAAAATAAAGATGTCGAGGATCTCAATGCGACCATTCAGAATTTTCTTCCAGGATAGTTGGTTTCCTTCAAATCAGTCGACACCGTTATGAACCAGGATGACGTAGTCAACTATCCCACGGAGTTTTTAAATTCACTGAAATTGCCTGGATTACCACCTCACAATTTGCAGTTAAAAGTAGGATCAGTTGTCATCATACTGCGTAACATTAATCAATCTCGACTATGCAATGGAACAAGACTGGCTGTGAAAAAGCTGATGAATAACGTCATTGAGGCAAAAATCATAAAAGGAAAATACAAAGGAGAGGATGTCTTGATCCCGCGAATACCGATAATTCCAACGGATTTACCATTCGATTTTAAACGCTTACAATTTCCAGTACGTCTGGCCTTTACGATGACAATAAATAAATCGCAAGCACAGTCTTTAGAAGTTTGCGGAATCAAATTGGAGTTTCACTGTTTCGCGCATGGACAATTATACGTCGCATGTTCGCGCGTCGGAAAACCGTCTTCTTTGTTTATTTACGCACCACAAAACAAAAAAATTAGTTTATGAGAAAGCTTAAAATTGATTAACAAACTGTACCATAACAGTGTGTGTCTGTTAATAAAAATTTAAACCTTATAAATAGCCAGTATTTCAGGAAAACTCTGTTTTTTTTAAAGTAAACAACATGATGTGTCGAAAATAATAATAAAACTTCATGCTTCATTAAAAAAATGCTTTTTTATTCAATACGTTTTGTTTGTTTTGAAATTATTTTATACAAAAGTTTAGGTCTTTTATTTATCGATTGAGGCAGTACGAAGTCTGCCGGGTCAGCTAGTAATTTATAAAAGTTCTGAAGCTTAAGACGAGCCCTCTTGTATCCCGTAAAAATTTCGTTATAGTAAAATACAATGTTATAACATAATTAAAAGCCATGTGGTAGAATTGAATTGGGTAAATATACAGCTGTCAGCGTTCAATAATTATTTTTTGTTTTTGAAAAATCACATTCAGAAGATAAAGATTTTGGAAAACATTTTTGAAATAAAAGAAATAGGAAAACTTAGGGTCAAAACAAGTATTATTAAAGCAAAATCTGCAAAGTTTACTTTGTTATGATATAAAGGATTTTGACAATAAGAGGTTTCACAATGGCTGCGTTCAATATCGTGTTGGATATGGTATCTTGGATAGGTGGATTCTTAGATACCTTGTTGAACGAGTTGGATAGCTGTATTGAGATTTTTGTTTACCAACAAATACAAAAAGCTGAAATTAATTTTCAAGTTTCTTGAAATTCAACCATGTGTTGAATCAGCTGTTCTGTCAGATACCTACATACCCCAGAAATTCTTGGATACCTTTGGATTCCTTTTTTGACATCTCAGCTGTTACTTTACACGTAAAACACTAACAAAAACGTATCCGGATACCCTATCCGTCTGAGATTGAACGCAACCAATTTAAATTGCCCGCTATATTTGGAGAGCTGTCACTTTTGAAGCTGTCATATTTTGATATTACTAAAAATGAAACGATACACACTTTAATAATGATTATAAATTGTTAAAATTTACTACAAATTTGACGACATTTTTGCACTCAACAATTTATTTCTGGGAGGGGTTATCACAATTTGACACTTTTTTTATTTAACTTAAAGTGAAAGATAAGGTATATGCCAGTGATCCACGATTTATCCAAGACCTTAGAGATGGAATGCGTGATGCTATCGGAAACATACAACCAGACAACTATAGCCGTGGCTGTGAAATGTTAAACATCAAAAATTGTTTTTCTCCTTCATAAAAATTATTTCGTATTTTTATAAAAATAAGCAACAAAAAAGAAATCTATTCAATAATTATATGAACAAATCGCTTTAAATGATTTACTCAATTTAGAACTATTCGTAAAAAAATTTAGGTTTGTGTATTTCCTTTAACAAAAGTGAAATTCTTGTTATTAAAAGTCATACAAATTTGGATAATTTTATCCACCAAAATCCTTGGAGAATTTTTAGCGAATTGTGTAAAATTCTTATCCAAAATTTGACAGTTCATTTACCAATTGATAAACCTATCCAGTATTTTACATCTTTATTTCCCTATTATAAATTTATAAAATTAGAGATTGAATTGGAAAGGAGCTTTGAAATTCCCCAAGGTCAAAATATGAACTAAAGGGTTTTTCAATTGGTGCGGGTAGATTTTGGCGCCCCCTGTTGGCCATTTTGTTTTGGTGACATCTTTCAAATCTTTTGTTTATTATCCAATCGTTTATGCCAAATCATCATGGCAAGTCACACGATTGAACAGCACGTTCAAATGATAAAACTTTATTATCAAAATGAGTTTTCGGTAACGCTAACGTTGCGCGCATTGCGCCCATTTTACGGTAGATGTGGTGGTCCTTCACAGTCGACCGGTTCAGTAAACAATCAGCCTACACGCAAGATCGGCCGTGAACACCGCCGCAGTCCGTAAAAGTGTACAGCGGAACCCGAAGCAGTCTATTCTTCGCCGTGCACAAGAACTCGACTTTTCGCAGACTTCAACTTGGTGAATTTGCGCCGGGACTTGGGTTTACACCCGAACAAGATCCAACTGACCAAAGATCTCAAAGTTCATGATCATAGACAACGCCGTTAATTAACTAATTTCTTATGGCCTAAATTGTACCATATGGACCTCGATGACATGTGGTTCCAGCTGGACAGCGGCGCTACGTGCCATACAGCAAACGCCACGACTGACATTTTGCATGAACGATTTGAGGGTAAAGTTATCTCTCGCAGGGATGATGTGAATTGACCAACAATGTCATGCGATTTGAGCCCGCTAGATTTTTTCCTGTGAGGTTTTTTGAAGTCGCAGGTCTATGCAAATAAACCATAATCGACCGATGCCCTAAAGGTGAACATAACACAGGCAATCGATAAAATTCAGCCGGATCTATGCGGAAGAGTCATTGAAAATTAGACCACTCGGATCCGTGCGTGTAAAAAGCCGAGGTGGGCATTTGAATGATGTCATATTCCACACTAGCGCCTTTCAAATAAAAACAATAATTTTGTTAATACCTCACACATAGCTTGTTTCCTTCCATCTACCTGGCCTTATTGAAAAAAGTTCGCCCATTCTTAGATCATGGGAATAAAAGTTGTAGCCAACGGTCCGCAAAGGTTAAACTTTTGTTTACCCGAAAAGACAATGCATTTTCATTCAATGCTCCAAGCGATATGTTCACTTCCAAAATAGATCTAATGACTAGTGGACCTTTTTAATTTTTTTCATATCTTTGTGGATCAGAAAGATGAATGCTTACAACTCTCTTGCATCTGTTACAAGTCTACTTGCTAGTTCACGTCTTGATAGTCCTAAGTCCTTCAAAACATCTATTTTTGCTCTTTCTGTAGTATTTCCGGAACCCATGTGTGTTTCAAATTGAATCAAAACAGTCTTGGATATTTTATACAAAAGTCTTTAAAAAACGTATCTACAAATACCTACATAAGTGAAGTAACAAAGAAAACGATACAATTTATGCCGCATCAATAAACCAACATAAAACTTTTGTTGTAAGGGTCAAACGTAGCCATCAACCCATTTCTGTAATGGTTTTATTTAAAGTCTAACAGAAGACCCCCATTTCATAGATGATGAAGTGCAGCTAATGCTAATTCCTAACATCGGAACCTTTGTTAACTATGGTTGCTAAAAAAGTGATTTTTCAAAATAAAAACACAACAATGTGCCATATTTCCTTTATTCAAAGATCAATAACCACATTTTTAAAGGGCAACAAAAGTTTTTTGAACTCCAAGTATTGATGAACAGCACTGTAAATAGTGCATAAAATCATGTGTACACGAGTACAATATATATGTATGTAGGTCTTTGTAGTTATTTTCTTCCCTATATTCGAATTCTGTTTTGTTTTTTGTTTATCTTCATAACCTATATGATGTCCTAGATTTTATTTTTCCCCATTATCCTCATTTTTATTTAGATCCCTATGGGGGAGGATATAATAAAATGCAGTCCATTGCTCGTTATATGCTATTGTTCTCTCATCGTCCTTTTAGAAGAGACGAATCCCATATATACAAAATAAAACACGCAACAACAAAGTATAGAAAAATATATAAAAATAATAAAAACATATATAATAAATATAACAAACAGCAAATTACACAGTGTACTATTATATTCGCTGTACTATATTCTATGCTCACAACAACAAAAAAAGGATAATAATAATTATAAAAGGAATCCAGTTCGAGCTTTTGTACGAGTTCGCGGGGCCAAAAAGAACCACAATGTTGAGACAGGCTATTTGGCTTTGTGGAGCGCGCAACATAAAACCGCCAAAGTCCTCTTTCTCTGATGTTTATAAAAAGCATAAAGTGGCCACTGGAATTCCTTCACTTGGATTTTTCGTGTTGCTATTATTGTTGAAGTTGTTTTTTTTTCAACTATATGATGCATACAAACATACAACACGCCAAACAGGATCGCTTCCTTGAATCCCTTAGAGCAGTAAATTCGTCTGTTTTCGTGTATATGGCTTTTGTGATAACCATTATACATAAAGTTTGGTATGGTGTTGGAAATTCGAAAAGTAAAGCCTACGTACTCAGTACTCATATATGTAAATAAGGATCTCTTTGTTATTTGAATACCACACTCGGCATTGTAAAGGAGCAAAGTCAAATCCGCCTATTATTTGAGGCCCAATTATAAGGAACACCATATAACCAAGGTGGCCATTTGTTTTTGTTTTAGGAAGGACAAAATGTTTAAAAGACTAAGACTAAGACTAAGACTAAGACTAAGACTAAGACTAAGACTAAGACTAAGACTAAGACTAAGACTAAGACTAAGACTAAGACTAAGACTAAGACTAAGACTAAGACTAAGACTAAGACTAAGACTAAGACTAAGACTAAGACTAAGACTAAGACTAAGACTAAGACTAAGACTAAGACTAAGACTAAGACTAAGACTAAGACTAAGACTAAGACTAAGACTAAGACTAAGACTAAGACTAAGACTAAGACTAAGACTAAGACTAAGACTAAGACTAAGACTAAGACTAAGACTAAGACTAAGACTAAGACTAAGACTAAGACTAAGACTAAGACTAAGACTAAGACTAAGACTAAGACTAAGACTAAGACTAAGACTAAGACTAAGACTAAGACTAAGACTAAGACTAAGACTAAGACTAAGACTAAGACTAAGACTAAGACTAAGACTAAGACTAAGACTAAGACTAAGACTAAGACTAAGACTAAGACTAAGACTAAGACTAAGACTAAGACTAAGACTAAGACTAAGACTAAGACTAAGACTAAGACTAAGACTAAGACTAAGACTAAGACTAAGACTAAGACTAAGACTAAGACTAAGACTAAGACTAAGACTAAGACTAAGACTAAGACTAAGACTAAGACTAAGACTAAGACTAAGACTAAGACTAAGACTAAGACTAAGACTAAGACTAAGACTAAGACTAAGACTAAGACTAAGACTAAGACTAAGACTAAGACTAAGACTAAGACTAAGACTAAGACTAAGACTAAGACTAAGACTAAGACTAAGACTAAGACTAAGACTAAGACTAAGACTAAGACTAAGACTAAGACTAAGACTAAGACTAAGACTAAGACTAAGACTGATCTGCCTAATTGTAGCCAAAATGCTGCAGTTAGTACAGTTATTATCTCCAACACTCCATAAAGGCCTCGGCCTCACATTTTCTCCGTCTGGCAAGAAACGGGGAAGACATTGTCCTGATCCAAGAGCTATGGATTGTGAGATCCGTTGTTCGAGGACTCAGGACTCCTGGGTACTACACACTGTGTGTGACAGATAAAGGTGAACTTAGATCTTGCATACTAGTGAAACGTAGCATTAATGTATTTTTACTCCATAATTTCAGTGACAAAGATACCACCGTAGCTAGGCTGGAAACAACCAAAGGAAATTTCTGGCTTGTGTCAGCGTATCTTGGCCATGACCACCTTGGCCCTCTACCTGGAAAAACCCTTTAGAGAATCGTCGCTGAAGCGGAACGGCAAAGGATCCGCCCAATTAATAGGAGCGATGTTAACGCTCATCACACGGTATGGAGAAGTACGAATATCAACGACAGAGATCAATCTCTTTTTGATTATATTCTTGGTACTAACCTCTTAGTAAGTAATGTTGGAAATGAACCAACCTTTATCACTAAAACTCGACAAGAAGTCCTAGACATAACTCTTGTCTCAGATACTATACACCATATGATCTTGGACTGGAAAGTATCCAAAGAACACTCGTTCTCTGATTATAGATATATCCAGTTCAATATCAATGTGGATGATAACCCGAGTCCATATTCGAAATTATCGGAAAACTTACTGGGCTTCATACAGGAACTCATTATAAAGTTTACTAAAACCTGGACTATCTTGTCCTTCCTCTAATGCTAATGAACTTGACAACAAAGTCAAGAAGTCCTAGACATAACTCTTGTCTCAGATACTATACACCATATGATCTTGGAATGGAAAGTATCCAAAGAACACTCGTTCTCTGATCATAGATATATCCAGTTCAATATCAATGTGGATGATAACCCGAGTCCATTGACTATTCGAAATTATCGGAAAACTGACTGGGCTTCGTACAGGAACTCATTATAAAGTTTAATAAAACCTGGACTATCTAGTCCTTCCTCTAATGCTAATGAACTTGACAACAAAGTCAATGACCTCACCTCAGCTATGAACAGATCGCTAGAAATTGCTTGTCCAGGAAAAAGGAAATGGTGGGCCTCAGAGCTTGACTCGCTCAGGAAAGAATGCAGGAAACTCTTAAACGGAGCCTCTTACTGGGATTCTTATAAAGAATCCCTAAGAATTTCCACGAAGGCACTAAGGAAATCTAAGCGATCTTCCTGGCTATCCTTCTGTGGCACGATAGAAGGAACTCTAGGTTACGGAAAATTCTTTTAACTAATCCAGCTATGCCAAACTGATTGAAAATGCAGACGGCTCCTGGACAAATTCAAGTAATGAATCGCTGAACTTACTATTGGACACTCATTTTCCTGGTAGTTCTCTTACCGAAATTTGCAACAGTTATATACGTTCAAGTCCCAATACAACATATCCACAAGGTCTGATCATAAGGGACACGCTACAATGGTCTCTCAACAGCTTCAAAGCATTTAAATCTGCAGGACCAGATGGAATAATACCAGGCGAGCTACAAAAGACTTCTGACATATGTAATTGCACCAATCCTTGAGGCAATTTTTACCTGCTGTCTTTACCTGGTCCATGTTCCCTCGGCATGGCAAGAAGTTAAAGTTGTTTTTATACCCAAGGCAGGTAAATGCTCGCAAGTCAATCCTAAAGATCTACGACCTATAAGTCTATCATCATTCCTTCTTAAGACCTTGGAAAGATTGATTGATATCCATTTATGCGTACGTATTGACACAAGACTTCTGTCTTCGTCTCAACATGCCTACTGTAAAGGTAAATCGGTGGAAACAGCGTTACACACCTTAGTACGCACCGTCGAATATTCCCTTCATCATAAAGAGTTCACTATGGTTGCTTTACTTGACATCGAAGGTGTCTTTAACAACGTGGACACATCTGTAATCACATCTGTACTAACAACTCTAGAGAGTTCGCTTCGGAAGCTAATTCATTTAATGCTGACTAGCAGAATACTTAACTCAAAACTGGGCAACTCTTCTGGCAGACGATTCGTTAGTAGAGGTGGTGTTCTATCTCCTCTCCTCTAGAACCTAGTGGTAAATCAAATCCTAACTAGTCAGAATGCGGAGGGTTTCAGAGTGATCGCCTATGCGGAAGACGTTACTATAGCAGTTTCAGGCAAGCATCTTAACACCTTAAAAGAACTCTTACAAAATGCCTTAAATAGACTAATACTTTGGGCTGATCGCTGTGGACTGGGTGTTAACCCACACAAAACTGATTTAGTCTTATTTTCGAGGAGACACAAAATTCCATTTATCAACACTCCCTATATTAAACATATTTAATGCAACATGGTGGGTCATCTATTTTGAAATCATGGATTATTTTGACACTAACAGTCGCTTCGCACCCGAAATATTGACAAAAAATCAGTTTAATAACTTCAAGCAACGAAATGAGTAGTTATACGCTTTACCAACGTTTTGAAATATTGAACAATTGAAACAGACGAGAATGTGGCTGCCGCAACCGAGGGTGTCTTTAGCATAAAGATGATTTAATGCGGATTGTGTGGGCATCACTCGAATTGTTTTTTTTTTTCGAAAACAACGGACATTTTTTCTCCGAAAACATCGTTACGCTCAACAATGGGTGGTGTTACATGGTAGTTAACAGTTGCGAAAATTCAGACGTACAAAAATGAAGCTACAACAGTTTTACTTTGTAGATCTCTCGATTCTGGTAAATCTTTTTACTTCGCATTTTAATATTAAACATGGTCACCAAATTTATAGTACAGCTCCAAAAAGTGCAAAGAGGCTTAAAAAGAACAAAACTACGTTAAATTAAATTCAAGCTTTATACAAACGGTTTCCGGGCTATAGAATATCATTCTACGAGTGTAGATATGTTTTTGTGCAACGTACAATATGTAACAAAACAAAATGAAAATTGCTGAAATAAATGAAAACTATAGCCAGTCGTTTCTTGTGCATATTTTATTACCGAAATGAAAACATATAAAACTCATATGAAAGTATCTAGATACTAGGATATACAGTAGAAGTAAAAGTAGATACAAAGATAAAAAAGATATAGACACATTTTCATCCACTAGCATTCCCCGAAAATATTCCAAGATTCCCATATACAATATTGTATCTTTTAAGTTTCCGAATATGTAATGTATCTAAGAGGAGTGTGTCCAAAATTCACCACCGAGCTGTGTGGAGTTTTGAAGATTGGCAGTGGCCAGGCCAGGCCAAGCCAAGCCAAGCCTAGCCATAGCCATAGCCAAACCAAACCATAGATACTACACTTTGTAATGAAGGATTGAAAGCTGTCCGTGTGTTTGCTTGAATTTCAATTTGAAATTCAATTTCTTCGTGTGATGTTAGAGATACATACATATTTATATACTATAGATACAGTTAGAAGAGAGAATGCCATTGGGGATGACGCAACTTCTCTAAGTTACAGATGTAGGTATCTATATAGCTCAAGATGCTATATAGCCTAGGAAACGAAAGGGTTGTGATATATGTAGTTAAGATGGAAGGAGATGACTTTTCCATCTGAAAGTTTCTTCTTTCGATTTCCCTTACCATCAGTTCTTCATATACATCCCTCTTTACTTTTTACCTATACTTCCTCTCATCTTTGTCTTCATCTCATTTAGTTTTGGTTTTCTTGCTTCGACTGCAAATTGTTCATGTGAACGTTTTTTGATGTTTAATGCTTCTGCTGCTGCCCTCTGTTGTCTAAAATGTGCACTGTGCAGTGCATCAAATGCAATGAAAATGCAGTTTATACTTTTTGTGATGAGCGCAGTGGGGAAAAACAAGGAAAACAAAGTGCTGATGATGAGAAGGACTATATTTAAATTGAATATATACTATTATATGTATATATCTTCTATAGCCTATCCTAGATGTATGTACAATGTACATACGTATGAATGTATAGAGAATTTTATCTTAAAAAAGGAATTATATTCCCAAGAAAAGAAAAGGAAAAATTATCTTTTTAATTAAAAAATAACAAACAAAAACTACTCCTTGAGTATATATTTGAATAGACAATTTTTGAAAGCCTTGGGTAAGAAAAACTAAAATAATTCTTGAGCAATGTTAACAATTATTTCTCTGAAGAAAAATAATCATTATCAAAAGAAAAGACGTCTAAATGCTTTTTTATAAAAAAAATAACAAATTTTAAGAAATGTTTTGAAAAAAAGGTCAAGAGATATTGTACTTTTCACAGCTAGTGCAATATGTTCCTGATAGATTCTGTAGTAAACTTTAATATCACACCATATGCTACTGAAATACTTGATAGCAGTGACGGATTTAGGCTTGCTGCCGCCCTAGGCCCAGTTCGATGCGCCGCCCTTATTGTTAAATTTTATTTCATAAATTTGTATCCAATATTTTTTTTTAAATAACTTTATTTTATTGAAGTATAATTTATAAATATAATTAGTTAACATGAAAGATTAATAAGTTATAATCCTTAGATGGACAAATAATAAATATTTTTTTTTTATATTAATCAATTCAAAAACTTTCAAATTTGGATAAACATCTAGAAGACTCCGGGAATGCAATACATGGCATCTTCTATTTTTGCTAAGGAATCTTTGATTTGATAATGGAAATTAATACATTCATTGTCTAACGTCTCTTCCAAATAGTCATGATACTTATTGCTTAATTTATTGGCAAGATTTTTCAACTCGTTTGTATCTATTTCACATTAATTGTCGAAAAAATTGAAGTATTGGTAAAGTGTTTCAGATGCACTTTTACGCCCGGCTAATTGTAGACTAAGAGTGTCTAAAATAGAGTAATAAACATTTGTGCGAACAATTTCTGGTACAGAAAAAGGTGGTCTTTCATTTTCCCGTGAGTCATCTGGCTGCATTTTTCTGGTGGCGACGAGTATCATGACGATAGTAATCCTGAACTCCAGACAGTGCTTTTGCTTTTTCTTCATATTCAGAAAATTGTCTGTCTCTCATATCTATAGATCTGCACAACGGATGATAAATCAGCTTGAGATTCTTGAAGCTTCTTACTAGCAGCATTTAAACGACCTAAAATTACATTCCAGACAACGACTTGGATTGCTCTTTCTAAATGTTGTAATTTTCGCTGCAATCTCGTAGCTTCAGATCGCGTAGTCGGTTTCTCATCTCTGCTTTCGGCAATAAATTCCAGTGCATCAATTATTGCAGACCACTCTTTTTTTAATGCGTAACATGCATCATGTCGAGCAGACCAACGAGTTTGAGAAAAACTCTTAATTCTTCAATTTGTACGCTGCACCAATATTTCCCAACGATAAGCAGATAAAGTAAAGAAATTGTATAGTTCTTGTAAAGCATTTCTAGATATTTTAACAATACATCCTTAATATCTTTAGCTTTTTGGCCGATATTTAGTAGAAATTCTAGAAACCTTTTAACAATTTCACCGTTATCACGTACATCCATGCATATCGTATAATTATAGTAAGCTGATCGACATGTGCTAAATCAGGCGTAGAATCTACAATTATACCAAAATACTTAGCAGATTGCACTTCACTAGAAATTTGTTGTAGTACATTATTTGGAAGCAACAGTATAATTTTAATATTTGCAATTACTCGGTATTTAATTTTTATCCAATAAATTAATTAGATTTTAATTAACACGCCCGTGAACTACTGCTCAAGCTTTAAAATTACAAACTTTAGTTTTGTGAAAGTCAGAATTTTCATGTTCTTCGATGCGTGCTTTTGATTTTTTCCAGTCACGGAATCCTTCGTCAGTAAAAGCATTTATTACAACTTCTACCAAATAATAAGCATGGAATACAAAATACGGAGCCTTTAGTTTCTGAATAAATCTACCACTCACGGCGCTGAATCCTTCCATTTTTACGTACGTTGAAATAAACTTTTGAAACAATACATTGTTTTATCACTATAAACATTTCTAAAATTTTTAAAGTCTGCATCATCAGTATTACTGTACTGATCCCTGCAGATACTAAAACAAAGAGATGAGATGAGATTTTTCTATCTTACAGTTCTGTTTTGTTTGTTTTCGCAATTTCAAATTTAACGTAGATTTTCTAGATTGATTTTTTAAATTGGCAAACAGAAGTTATGATTTTGGATGCGTTCAAACGCTTTCAAGTGTTAAGCATTTCATAAATTTTGCCGCTCTTTAAATAATGCCGCCCTAGGCCTGGGCCTCACGGGCCTAGGCGTAAATCCATCACTGCTTGATAGCGTTTAGACATTCGTTACCTTTGCTACTGAAATTTTAATAAATAAATCGTTTTCATTACACAATGAGCCCTATTCTTCTAAAAAAATTGTTAAAATAACAATTTTTCAATATATTAAAGTCCGGTAATACAGATTTTAGCACTTGGATTCGAGAAGTCCAACTAAAATGCTTTAACCGACGATATTTTCTGCTGAATTATTAAAAGCAGCAAGCGATAACTTGGTAAGGAGTATGCACTATCTCATCTGGAAAATATGGTCAAAAGAAAACACACGCGATGAGTGGGATCTCACTATAGTTTTTCCAATACTCAAGAAAGGAGACCCTCTCCTAAACATAGTGCATAAGACCATTTTACCGTATTATGTGAACGTCTGAGCCCTTCGTCAATAACCTTAAAGGTCCATACCAGTGTGGATTCAGACCAGGAATGGAATATTGACCATTCACATTAGGGCAAATCTTGGAAAAAAAGCCCAGGAACTTCAAATCCATACGCACCATCTATTCATTGATTTCAAGGTAAGGTATGACATCATCTATATGGAAGAGCTTTACAGAGCAGTGTTTAGTTTATGGCTTCCTCGTTAAAATTGTTCGTTTGTACAGAATCTATCAAGATCGGTAATTTTAGACAAATCTTTGCACTGTCATGCCACTTTTTCAGCAACATTCAAGAGAGAATTGTGCAAAACTCTATATCGTCAACAACAGAGGCACAATCTCACAAAGGACCGTCAAATAACTCGGTTACGCCGATGATATTGACATAATTGGAAGATCAAAGCGTGATGCCAGTGAAGCGTTTTTGAGTATTACGACGAAAGCGGAAAAGATGAGTTTAGTGGTCAAGTAGCGCAGGACCAAGTATAGTCTGTCATCAAGAAAGGACATTGAACGAACGGCGTCTTGGACAAAACGTCACCATGAACAGACGTAACTTTGAGGTAGTTAAGGCCTTTGTCTACCTGGGCTTCGTTATGAATGCAGAAATTAACAACAGCGGTAAGATAAAACTGGGCCTGGGAAGTCTTAGAAACCTCTCCCACAGGACAGCGCAATAGAGAAATGCCACGGATCAGGTGGAGTGCGCAACTGGAGACATCTAGCTAGGCACCGGGCTAGATGGATGAGTTTGTTGGGTAAGGCTCTAGTTCACACAGCGCAATCTTAAGTCTGGATCTGGCTATACTTTTTTCGGAGCTATTTTTTTTTACAGCTGTCACTTGAATAATGTCCAGTTTGGTTTGCTAATTCATTATAAATAAACTAACTCCTAAAGAAACGTTTGCAAACCCTTCAAATTTATTACTAAAATAAGGGTTTGGTTAGCGCGACGCAACTCAGCAATCAATTTACTGAAGGAAATTTTTAGTGAGCGCATTACATCGCATCCCGGGCCTTGTGTACGATTTTCCCTATTTTTTGTGGGGCGAAGTCGATTGTCTACGAAATACATACGGCCTCAAACAGTGGTCGAAAATCGGAACGCTGGCTGATTTTTATTTGAGCAAGAAGTGGCTGCAACTTGTCTGAAATCTTTTTTAGAATATAATGGCAAGCCTTTAGCTTTAAAATAGAACTAAATTCCTGGTCACATCATTGAATTATGTATATGCTTAATATTTCTTATTGAAAACTACATGTTTAAGAAAACATTCTTTCGCCAACGCTACTATCAATGGTTGGCACTTTCATCGAGGAGACTTGACAGTTTTCAGTTTTAGGTAACTATACGCATCACAGATCTTCTATTTTCATAGACAGTGCTCTAGGCATATAGCCGAGTTTGCATTTATTCTCTCAAAGAATTCAACCGTAATACCCGTGATTCTTGGAATGCTCATCAATATACCAATGAGCCAAATTTCAGATACATATACAGAGAATTTGTTTTTAAGCCGTACTTCAAGAACGTTTAATATTTTACCCAGTGCAATTTTAACGAAGATGTCGAGACATTCCTACATAAGTCACTTAATTGAACTTCAATTAAATATTAAAATTTGTAAGATCAAACTTATGGCAAATAAATCTACAACGAAGACAGGCTTTGAAATTGAAGTAATTCTAGATATAATATTTTCAATAAGAGCACTACAAAAGTTTTTATAATACAAAAACGGTTTTGGATATCAATGAGATTCTTTATTCTGGTGAAAGAACGTTTAAAGCCATTATGTATGGAACTCAATTTCTTTTGCATGGCCATCACGGGCACGCTTGCAAAAGTCCAGACGCTGAACCCAATTTTCGACGGTTTTCAAGCATAAATCAGCCGATACTGTTGCAATTTCACTTTCGATATTCGTACGAAGTTCATCAATCGTCGCTGGCTTGTTGGCATAGACCATAGACTTGACGTAGGCTCACAGGAAATAGTCTAACGGCGCGGCGTGATACCATTTCGTGATATAAATAATACGTTTTCCAAACTTGGTTTCCAATAAATTGATTGTGACAACCAGAAATGAGCCTCATCGCTGAAGAAGATTTTTCAATGAAAATCCGAATGATTTTTAAGTTGTTGCTCAGCCCAATTCACGAACATAAGACGCTTCTGGTGGTCAAGCGGCTTCAATTCTTGCGTCAATTTGATCTTGTAAGGAAGTAGATCTTTTCGCAAAATTCGCCACAACGACGTCACAAAGATGCCCAACGCTTGAGAAAGACGTGTGAGAGACACATTTGGGCTTTCTGCAACTGAAGCCTCAGCGGCAGCAATATTCTCGACACTACGGGCACTTCTTTGTCTCACTGGTAGGAACATTTTGTATTGTGCCTGTGGATTCAAATTTGTCCACAAGACGCTCAATCAATTGTTGATCTGCTAGGACGATTATGACGACCATGAATTAAACGTAGCGCTCTTTAACGTTGATGCCACTGACTCTGGATTTCTGTAGTAAATTTTAATAATTTCGACTCGTTGTTAGCTGATACATATATTTTTCCATCATAAAATGGCAAACCTTACTGAAGAGAAATTTCAAAAGAGCGGCAAGAAATATGGCGTCGTCATAATCCTAAATGTTCCTTTCCTAAATGTTCCTTTCCTTCCCAGAGGTGAACTTCCCCATTTTCTTAACTCAAATTTCACCAAGAAGTAATATATCTGTCATAACCTTGAAGCTTCGCTGTACTTTTCAGGCTTCCCATTCCTAATTTTAATCCAAATCTGTTAAATCACCGAAATAAAAAATGTTTGTGATTTTTCATCTAAAAAAGATAAATCGTGTTTTCTTTTTTGTTTCTTAGATGATACAACAATTGATTTAGGTTATGTAAATGATGAGAAGAGATTATATCTATAAAATTGAGAATATAAATTGAATTTACGGGATAATTCTTTCTTTTTTTATTTGAAAACAATAAAAAATCAATATCTATTGGTATTAAGCGTGATTTTATACTTTATAAAATATGAAGAAAGATTTGTTTTCTGTATAACTAATTGGTTTAGGTTTTGGATAATCATATTTTTTCTTCTTTGATAATTTATCAAATTGGAAATGTTAGAAGTCTTTTTAGGACTTTTAAGATACAAAAAATTTCAAGTGAGGATTTCAGAAGGTTATTTGTTTTCACAGAGCAGTTATGATCCGTGTAGCATCCTTTAAAAGCAGCCTTGAATAATGGGGCCAGTTATAATTACTTTCGGGATATGTAATAAGATGGTAACAATTCTTTGAATTATTAGCTTTGTAACGAAACAAACTTCTACTCTATCACTCGGAAACTGAGTTCATAAACGTAATACCAGCCATTATAGTGGGCAAGACCATTGAATACGCATATAACGTTGCCGAGGAAATATTATATGGTATGGGGTTTGTATTATTAGTCGAAGTAAAATACGAGTTGTCTTATTTTAATAATAGCTTGGGAAATATTTGCAATGACTTTTTGGTCTTAGCTTTAAAGAAAAGGAATTTACCAATATAATATAAAATCTTATTATAGTTTTAATTATCTTTTAATTAATTTTATTAATTTAAAAGAAATAAAATTGGTTTAAAATCGGTGTTCGAATACTCTAATATAAAACATTTTCTCTCTTTGGTAAGAACCCTGGAAACCGTCAAGTCTTCCTTAATAATGTACAAAAAGAATCACAGATTTTCTTACAATAAAACAAAACAATCACATCACCATTAGGTCTTGATGTTGAAACAGCATATTTTGCTTAGATGTCATCAAAAGACATTTGAGAAACTGATGTTATATTAATATCTTTAGTTATCAGCTGTTAATGGATTTTGACAGAATTCAAAAAGAACTTATCCTAAGGTTGATGAATTTCAGGAAAACAAGGCCACAAAGATGATATATTATAATGTTGTGAAGATATTACCACCTACTCTTTCGGCCATCAAACTTTTGAACTCCGTGAACAATATTTTTGATAAATTAAAGTAGGTTCATATGCTATAGGGCAGTTTAAAGATTTCTTAAATTAAAAAATAATACTCGAGATAAGGTTTCCGTGGCATGATGGTAAGTGCGTAGGTCTGTCACCCTAGTTTTATTTTACGGTACCACCTGTTGCGAGAAATTGACAAATCATCTAATAATATCAGACCTTAGGATTTGGTATAAGAACTGTAGGTTCCCTCCATCTCTGACATGACTTTCACACAAGAATGGTTCGAAGGTGTAAATCACAAGACTCTGAGGCCAATTTCATAACTATTGACAAGAGACAATTCTACAAATTTGTCACACTTGTCTGACAAGTACCGTGGCATGATGGTTAGTGCGTTGGACTGTCATGCCAGAGGTCTTGGGTTCGATCCCTGCCTATGTCACCTAAAAGTTTTTTCACGGGTACTGCCTCTTGCGAGGAATTGACAAATTCTCCAAGAGTAATTCTTGTCATGAGAAGTGCTTTCTCAAATTTGCCGTTCGGATTCGGCTTTAAACTGTAGGTCCCCTTCATTCCTGCCAACATTACTCGCACACAGGAATGGTTGAGAGTTGTCAGTCACTAGGCCCTAGTTCTCAAACGGACTTTTGCGCCACCTAATTTATTTATTTATGTCTGACAAATCGGTTTTGCATAAAATATTGAGAAATTTGTCAGACAAATACAATTAAAAATTTGCCTTGGCAATTTTGTTATTGTCATAAATTGACACATTTTTCGCGACAATTTTGTCACTGTCATGTAACAAATGAAAATTTGCAAAGCTCGTGAAACGTTGTGCTACAGAAATAATATTTTCTGGCCAGCGAATTTATTCTCTCAAGAGTAATTCTACCATGTAATTATAGTAATCCCCGCTTAGTTGCACCTCGCTTAGTTAAAATTAGCTTCGAAAATGTTCCGTATTAGTAGCAAAGCTTTTTAGACGGTTAATTGAACCCCGCTTAGTTGAATTACTCGCTTAATTGATCTTAAAAATATGCAGCAGAAAAACTAAATACATGGAAATTTTTCGGATAATTGGATGGACAAAAAAATTATTGTGATTGGGAAAACCAAAGCGCCAAGGTGTTTTAAAAATAAGGTTGTACCTTTGCAATATTTCTCCAACAAAAAGGCATGGATGACCCAACATTTATGGGCCCAAATTTTATATAAATTTGACGAAGAAATGATAAAACAGAACACACAAATAATTCTTTTTGCCGACAATGCTGCCTGTCATAAGAAGTTGGACGATTTAGAAAATATAAACGTGCAGTTTGTACCCACAAATACAATGTCCTTCATTGAGCCCCTTGACCAAGGCATTATTCATTGTTTCAAAGCTTATTATCAGCAAAATATAATGAGGAAACAAATTACAGCCATCGAACGTGGCAAGACTTTCGAAGAATTTTCGAAGTCGATCACATCTTTGCTTCTAACACCTTCTACTGCATTTGCAAGTTCTATTTTTGAAGGCAGGCTTCATCCAACAAACAGAACAGCCGGAAAATGATCTCGTGGTTATAGATAACGTTCTTGAGGACAATGCAGATTTCAATCCTTTTTTGGCATGTGATGACATAACATATCATGTTATGGCGAACTAACAGACGCCGAAATTAAGTTGACACTGAAATGTTTATAGAGTAAATTTCTGGGATGAATATTTCATTTTTTAGTTGACCTACTCGTGCAATTATAGGGGTTTCGCTTAATTGAACAGATATGTCAATTGAGCGGGGTTTCGCTAATTAAACCACCCGGATAATTGACCAAACAATCTCACAAAATGGTCAGTGCAATTAAGCGGGGAATACTGAACAACCATTTCTGACACACCGAAGAATTGATGATTACCAAATGCAAAGACACTCCATATAAAGATAGGAATCTAAGCACTAAACAATTTATTCTTCGTATTTTCTCATCAATTCGTGGTGAATTGACTTTAGCAGTGGTGAATTAACTATAGCAGTGGTGAATTGACTTTAGCAGTGGGAAATTGATAATAGTTTGCATAGTTTCAGCCTGTAGGCAAACCAGAATGACAGATTGGTTTCTGATCTTTATATAGAGTGTATTTGAACACATTGTTTATCCGCAAGTACATCTTACTGAGTTCCACTTTCAAGCCAATAATGTAATGCACATAGATCCAGGGAGTAATTCCTCTTTGTGGTATGCTGTAAAAGTTCACCAATTCTTGATAAAATATATTCTGCCCCTGTTTTTTTGATACAAAATGTTTCTTAAAATTCTAGGCCATTTTACTCTACTGAGAATAGTCATCACTTTCACTTTCGCTTAAAAATATATCGTTTATCATTTCATAAAATAATTATCAGTAAAAAATTTGTCAAAAAAATCTTGACAATTGTGGCAAAATACTTAACAATTCATTGTCATGACAATTCCTTTATGAAACGAAAAAAAGACAATTGTCGGGTATTTTCCTACAGTTCTACAAAATTGTCAAATTGTTTTTGGAACAAATTTTGACAATTGTCAAATTGTAAATTACCTAATTTTCACATGTCCGAATTGTCAATGTTTATGAAATATGAATTTTTGACTTTTTGTTTTTCTATTAGATTTTGTTTTAAATGTAGCGAACTGAAAGGGTTTTGTTTGTGCCAAAGACATATTACGAGCGGAGTGAGTGGAAATGAGGTGTCGGTGTACCTTGATTTCGAATTCTTGAACATTGCAATGACAGGGAAGGATAGAGCGTGCCAAGGCCATTCACATTCTCGTAGTATGGCTACATAACGAGTCGTACTTCATAATACGCCCGAATTTGGGCTCAAGGAGGAAATTTGGAGGTACAGTATTACGACATACAGCGCTGTGTTCATACGGAATATTATCAACCCAATTATTGTTTAATA
This sequence comes from Eupeodes latifasciatus, assembly GCA_920104205.1. Classification (NCBI taxonomy): domain Eukaryota; kingdom Metazoa; phylum Arthropoda; class Insecta; order Diptera; family Syrphidae; genus Eupeodes; species Eupeodes latifasciatus. The sequence continues at coordinate 90,787,443 of OV049924.1, forward strand.
ACAAAATGTAAGCTATTTGAAAATTGAAACAACGTTTTTTTTTTCAAAAATAAAGTCCAAACTATAACAATTCGTTTTAAAATCACACACATTTAGGCCAAGGAAGTCTGCTATCATTTCAATGTTTTGAAACTGTTTTCCCAAACACGAAATCCGAATTAACTAAGTTAATGAAAAATTAGTTGAATATCCCAAATATACAAAACACCTATGTATCCGCCATACCTAACTCACTCTCATGCAATCTACGAATTGCAATTCAAAACACCTCTAAAAACTCCAATAAAAACATTTCGTTCCTTTCGGGGAAAAGTCAGGTGCCGATATTTTAATTTAAAAATCCTACAAAACAACCTCCGCTCCAATACCTTCTACCTACAGCTACAGCTACAGCTACAGCTACAGCTACAGCTACGTATCCGTATCCAGATCTAGACAATATAATAGAGAGATAGACATGAGTTTTGAAAAGGCATGCAACAATATGCTGTTATCCCAATATATGAACCTAAACCAAAGCCTATAGATCTAGCATACCTATCATAGCTATTCAACACCTCATTGCCAAAATCTGCGCGCAACTAAAACTCTTAACCACAACAACTTTACTTCTCCTTCTCTCTGCTCTGAGGCTGAGCTCTGAGGCTGGGTTGGGTCTGGGACCTGGGTCTGTTTCGGATGAAAATAAAATAAAAAAGAAAGGAATTATAATGCTGAAGCATATAACCTCCATTCTTCGTCGTCGTGTATACTAGTATTGTGAGAGTTTGGATGCTTTTCGCTTTTGTGCAATCCAATATACCGAAACCGAAACTAATATCTGTGAAGCATGCACAAAAATATCTATGGCTTTTCGGCACTATGGCATTCGTTTCAACATGGAAAGTATTTAGACATTTGGTTAGAGTAGATAACACTCTGGATCGTAAGGTTATGCATTATAACTTTTTTAAATCAACAATTTGAAGTCCGAAATGTTTCCATTCTTTATTTAATTTAGGAAGTATTTAAATCTGGTGGGTTAAGTGTTCATATAAGCTTTTTAACTTCCAATAGGAAAAAAAAACATTAAAAATAAAATGAAAACATGAAATAAGAAAAAAAAGGACAACAAAATAATATGAAAAACAAAAAATGTTAGATAGTTAGTTTTGCTGCTGTGTTGTTCTACTGTGCTTTGTGTATTTTACTGTTATTTCACAATTAACAGTTAAGATAATTATAATTTTTGATTTTAAAACATTTAGTCTGGATTATTGTCAAAATGAAAAAAAAAATTGTAAAACTATTTTTTTTTACTAAAAAGTGGTGAATCATCTCGCGAAATATCAAAACTCTTAAAACTTTCAAAAACTTCTGTGGTTAACATTAAAAAAGGCAAAAATATCGATGTCCCATCAATAAAAAAAGGACGGAAACGATTACTTACTGACTTGGATGCTAGAAGAATGGAAAGGGAGTTGAGAAGTTGTGGATCCAAAATTCCTAAGCAGGCAGCCAAAAACATAAAAAAGTCAGTTAGTGAATGGGCTACACGCCGGCTGTCGTGCATTCAAAAGAATTGGCCAGGTTAGCTTTTTCTAAAAAGCACAGACAATTACCAAAGACCAATGGAAAAAAGTCATTTGTTCCGACGAGACGAAGGTCAATAGAATATAAACAGATGGTAGAGCTTTTTATTGGTCACGTCCTGGAGAAGGACTTCCACTGTTTCCACAACATTAAGTTTAAAAGACCGTGAAACATGGAGGAGGCTCCGTGATGGCTTGGGGCTGTTTCTCGTGGAACTCTACCGGACCTTTAGTAGAAATCGATGGCATCATGAACAAAGAAAATTATTTGAAAATTTTGAAGACAAATTTACCACCTTTTACTGCATCAATGGGCTACAATGAGTGTGAAATAACTTTTCAGCAGGACGGAGATTCCAAACACACTTCGAAAATTGTCACAGAATGGTTGAGAAATAATGGTTGAGAAATAAACAGTCATGCCATGTCATCGTCATGGCCAGCAAAAAGCCTTGACCTCAATCCAATTGAAAATGTATAGTCAATTGTAAAACGACGCACGGTTGGGGCAGTACAAAAATCACCCATCGAATATTCAGGAGCTTTGACAACGAATGGTGTTGGAATGGAGTCATATTCCAGAAGAATTTCTTCATAATTTGGTGGAAATTATGACTTAGCGATGCTCACAAGTAATAAAATATAAGGGATTATGGACTAAATACTAAAAGAAAGAAACATTATTTTTTAAGTGCATAATTGGACAAGTCGAAAAATGAATTAAATCATTTTTGTTTTGTATAATATGTCCTTTTTTGAAAAAATATTATAAATAATAAACGTAAGATTAATAATCTAAATAATAAAAAAGTTTTAATTTTAGTTTTAGTAACAGTTAACATCCCCCGTTTAGGCGGGAGGGGCAATTTAAAAAAAATATTATTTAAAATAATGGAAAAAAATAATTGAAAAATAACGGTAATACTTACAATTAAGTTGTATACATTTCTTTAAAGCCAACATTCTGTTCTATTAGCCAGTTTTTAAATCAAGTCAAAACTATGCGTAGTTTTAAACTCAAAATTTGAGTAAAAAAGTTAAAAAAGGTTTAAAGTGTATTTTTTCAATACTTCAAGATTATCTACCATTGTTTTTATTTCAGAATTTATTGCTCTTCTTTGTTTTTGATCAAAAACTAAAAACTAGATGATTTTATGGCTTTTAGTTTTTGAGAAAATTGAAAATTGAACAAAACGTCACCATGGACAGTTATAACTTCGAGGTAGTTAAGGACTTTGTCTTTGTTAAGAATAACTCTTGCAAATCACTGCTTCTTTGGACTTAGAAGGCAATTGAGAAGTAAAGTCCTATCTCGAGCATCTAAAATCACCATCTATAAGACACTCATCATCCCGGTTCTCATTTATGGCGCTGAGGCCTGGACCCTGTCAAAAAAAGATGAGAATGTCTTAGGATGCTTCGAGAGAAAAATTCTTCGGGTGATTTTTGGTCCCGTACGCATAGATGGAGAATGGAGGAGAAGATATAACGACGAACTGTACGGGCTGTACAGCGACACTGACCTAATTAGCAGAATTAAAGTCCAACGGCTTAGATGGCTGGGTCATGTAGAGCGAATGGACATCAACGCTCCAGCCCGGAAGGTCTTCGAATCCAATCCCGAGGAACGCACGGCGGCGTAGTAGAGGAAGACCGCGACTCAGGTGGAGCACTCAGGTGGGTGAAGACCTCTACCGACTTGGCGTGTGAAACTGGAGACAGATAGCTAGGAACCGAGCTGGCTGGTCCGCCCCGGACTGTAGCGCCACCTTAAGTAAGTAAGTTTTCAGTTTTTGATCAAAAACAAATAAGAGCAATGAATTCTTAAAAAAAATTGTTGATAATCTGAAAGTTTTGAAAAATTACACTTTAAACCTTTTTTTAACTTTTTTTTTTTACAAATTTTGAGTTTAAAGCAATTTTTTTTGAAAAACTATGCATAGTTTTGACTTCATTTAAAAACAAGATAATAGACAAAAGTGTTGGCTTTAAAAAAATGTATAAAACTTAGTTGTAAGTATTGCCATATTTTTTAATTATTTTTTTCCATTTAACGTACATATTTTTTAAATTGTCCCTACCGCCTAAACGGGGAGAGATAGAACCCCCCCCCTCCATAGTAAAAAAATGCTTCTTTTGAACTGTTCTATACAAAACCATCATTAAACTTTGTCGCCTGAGTTATCGTACTCTACCCTAAATAATTGTGTCCCTATTTTTTCGTTTTGGGACATTTCATCGAGTTGCTAAATGGAAAAATGTTTATGAAAACATTTATTAACTCCGTAATTCATTTTTTATTCAAAGATTTTAAGGGAATTCCCTTTATCAGTTATTGACATATTTGCATTCGTCTGTATCAACCTGACAGAAAAGTCCAATTTTCTTACAATGCATAATAAAACAACTTAATGAAAGGAAAAATAAAACCTTAAGACTCTTGGGCTGAATCCCACAACGAACTCTTGATGTCAACAGAATCTATTACATATTTAGAAATTCACTTTATAATTCATAGAAATAGATTTGAAAAATGTATCAGACCCAATCATGTGAGTTGAGGTTTACACTTTGATATGTCAGAAAATATAGTTATACAGTGAGTGTATGCTTCTGGTATACAATCAACAGAGAGAAGGCACAGTCACATAACCTACATGGTAGCGATTTGGCTTGTGTATCGTCAGTACGTGCCTTAAATTCAAATAAAATCAAAGGAATCTAATAATATGTATTTCACAATATTCGTATGCTTCTCGTACAATAGCGGTCGTTGTTCGTCGTTCGTCGTCATTGTGGTGGCTGGCGGGTGGTTTGAGTTCTAAATACACCCTTTTTTAACCCTATGCGCCTACATAGTATGTACATAGACCTATAGAGCTTAGGCCCATAAGCCAAAATACAAAAGTTAGTTCATTTTACTTATTGCTCTTGATGGTTGTTGTTATATAGTATGTATTTATATGTAACAAATACACACAATATTTATAAGAGTAGCAATTCAGATTTGTTTCTAAAGTATACCGGAAGTTTAAAAGGGATCTTTGAAGGAATCCAATTGAGATGTTTAGGTCATATTGACATGCTTTCCCAATCTTTTTATTTCTTTCAGAATGTTTGTATAGGATCAAAATGGTAGTGCCTTTTCCGACGGATGTTGATTACCACTTAAGTAAATAGAAAAACGATAGTAAAGTATCAAAAAAAGTCCAAAAAATTGATTTTCATAGAAAAGGCACAACAGGAACCTATTAATCGGGAAACATGAATTTCTATCGTTTAGAAAATACGCACACTTTTCTTTACAAAAAATCAAAAAGGTGGGAATAAATTACAACTTTTTAGAGATATTCCAAAGTGTATTAAAAGAACAGAAAAGTTTTTAACCTTTTACAAAGTATTACTTTTACCACTACCTCCATTTTTGTATGTATATTCATGTTTTTCAGAAATAGCTTCAATGGGTTTGGAATCATTTAAACCTACCTTAAAAGACATATAACTAAAATAAACCTCACAATTAGAATAATAAGATCCGCCCACCGCCACGCCCACTTGTGTCTTATTCTTCAAAAAACCTTAAAAAACTTTTCACGTCTAAAATTGTATAGAATATAAGGTTCATCATTGTGAGTAGCCCTTTATTTGGGCAGCTGTCACTTTTGAAGTTGTTATTTTTGATAACCTTTATTTGGACATCTGTTACTTTTAAACATCTTGCACATGAGCTACGAACTGCGAACTGTGGATGTTCGCATATTTTGACTTTTCTTTCACATAAGCTTTATTTCTATTTGCAGACAGCGACGAATTGTCAACCCTTTTCTCCATATTTTCCTCAGCCATGATCTTTCACACAAAAACAAAACAAGAGTGGTATAATTTTGATTTATTCGTTGGCGTTGCAGTGTGGATGGTATGTGGAACGCGAATAGAGTTTGACAGTTCGTAGCAACCACATTGCAATTCGTTACTAACAAATTGTTTTTACAAAATTGTTTTGTTTTAGAGAACAAAATGCAAATTTTATTATCCTAACATTATTATCAAATGGTTTCTTATAATTTAAATGTGTTTTTGTTTGGGATTGACTTTTTGAAATATGTAAAATCACGTTTGTTCGTCCATTCGTTCATTCGTTGTTCGCTCTCATGTGCAAGGCCCTCATCTTTTGGTATTTGACATGTAGAAACTACGCTATTACCAAAATCGAATTTTGTTAAAATTTGCTACAAGTCTTCAAAATGGAATTTAGTTTCTTGAATCAAAATTTGAGGAAGGTGAAATGTAGAATTGGATGATGTTTCCAAGAATCCAGATTTAAATCCCAAGGTTACAAAAATTGTAGCAAAAAAATCAGGGGTGGCAATAATGTCAATTACAATACATTTTTGTATTCAGTATAGTTTGACTTAAAGGTGCAAACACACAATGACAGCTGTTGATGCTTTGCAATTTTCACACAGGAATCCACACTTTTCGCATGTTTGGGACAGTATACACCATACACAGTTATGTCCCATAGTTGTTTTGTTGTTCATTATTGTGCCATTCCGGTTGGACTGAGTTTACTAGCTTTGATGTTTTACCTTTAACCCGCATGTTCATATCAACACGTAGGGCTGTAACATATATGTCAGTGCATGTGACTTTTTGATTGTCAGCTCTGCGTTTTGATGACTTCTTCCATAGTCATGCCTCTGAAACAGACAATGCCACCGCCGCGCCGCGCCACCGCCACTGCCACCAGCGCCATTGCCATCGCCATTACAACCGGAAAGTCTGTTTTGTTTTCCATCCATTTACAATGGCGTGAATACCCTTGCACCATATAACAGTTGGTTGGTAGAATGATGGCGTATGGTGTCTCACTTCGCTCTGTGAATTATTGGGTGTAAAGCTTAAAGGACTGTATAAGGACACAGCATAATTACAAATTCATTAGTGTCTTGTGTTAATTTCCTAACCACGTCAAAAATGTGTTATAAATGTGTTTCTCGTTGTGCTTGTTGTTATGTCATCGTTCACAAAATTTCGAGTAGGTGCCTCGTATAGCTACAAACAAAACATCACCATCATCATGTGATGGAATGATGATGCTGTCAGAGGATGTAAAATAGATGTTTTTGAGCGCTACTCGTACCTAGATAAGGAAGCACTTGCCGTTTGACTTTACATCGCCATCACTGTAGGACTACGTTATTCGATGTGTAGTTGATAAAATGTGACGTGAGGGTGAAAACGAAAAGTGAGGAAAAAAGTCATACCTATAACACTCACCGACTACTGTCAAACAACCTTGTTTTACAAAATCTACTCCAATTCTTTCCTTTATGGTGTTTTTGCAATTACGCTTTCAATATATGTAGGTAATATGAAAATCTGAAACAAAGTTCAGAACATGACTCTGGAATTGGTGAATTCCAGAGTCATGTTCTGAACTTTGTTTCAGATTGTGTTATATTGATTTTTAGCACTTTTTAAAGTAAACTGTCATTAATAATAACTGTGAAGCTTTACAGAATTTTCTCCACTTTCATTGTGAACGCTCCCTTTAAGCAATGGTCGAACTGTCAATTTCAAAATTTCTATTAGATTCAACATTTTCATCATTATGAAGTTCATGGACATATTTCTATAAGTGCTATAACTTTGTTGTACAATTAAATTATTAATAAATAATTAATAATAATTAATACATTTTAAGCGACATTGGTTCATCAAAAAACAGAAAAATTGTGATTGATCTTAAATGCTTCAAAAACACAACTTAATTGACAAGCAAACATTTCTTGGTACGTTTGTAGATTCCTGAACTAATATTTTCATAAAGAAAATAAAGCAACTTAACACTTATTAAATAGAAAGTCTTCAAAGGCTGTTACGTGTTTAAGCAGAAATATTAAGCATTTGCTATTTGTGTAGTCCGCCTTAAAATGGGATCTCCAATATTATGGTAAAGGGTAAATTGGTGAGCTTTCCTTGAAGTACGGGTACTACCGTTTTTTTTTATAGTTTCCAGGTACTCAAGAAGTTATTAATACAGGTGTACATTGGTCTTAAAATTTTGAATATTAAAATGGGAGGAAAATACAAAGGTTGGTTAAGCATTCCACATTCTGGATGTGTGGTTAAAAAAATAATCTCTTTACTTGACTCTACGTCCGAAATTGAGCTCAAGGGTAAACTGATGAGCATTCTTGGAAAAGCAGTTATTACGGCTGAATTGTTGAGGGGTAGGGGAGTAATGCAAGCGGCTAGTTTGACAGAACGTTGTGTGTAAAAATATCGGTAAAACAATGAAAATCAAGAAACATTGAGGGCTAGTTTAAGTTATGTAAATGTTTCGGTTATACATAGTTCTATCACATATTATTTTCAAAGCTCTTTTTTGTATCCTTAAAATTGTTTTAGGGGCACCTGCACTGTGTCGAAGAGATCCTTAGCACCTAGTTGCATTTTTGGCAATGTCGAATATGTGTTCATATTATAAGAGGTGATCTGTGATGCACATATCGAGAACTGAAAGTTGATAAGTTTCCTGGAAGTAAGTGACACTCATGGATAGCGGCATCGAGGGTGGGTTAGGCCTTAACGACAGGAGACAGCGTTGAGTTTTTGAAGTTTAGATCGGAATCTACGCTTCCGTTGAACGTTCACATCCGAAGGTTAAGGATGTGAATCTAGAAAGGAATGTTAAAAACTGAGGGTACTGTCGAACCAGTTAAATGGATTAGAAGTGGCAGACAAGAGATAGTTAAGGAAAATCAGGAGGAAAGTTAAGACATAATGCAGCCCTGGGGAACACCAGCATTTTTCTTAAGAATTTCAGACTTACAAGCATCCATTACTACTTGTATTGAATGGTTACAAAGGTAATTTCTAATCCAACGAAGAAGATTTGGCTTGTTGCCAAACTCTATCAAATGATTTTGAAATATCAAGTGCAATAATCTTACTTTCTCAAAAACGATGTAAAAATGTGTTCCTATTGCTATGAAAGCCAGCGTTTAACACCTTAGTACGCACCGTCGAATATTCCCTCCATCATAAAGAGTTCACTGTGGTTGTTTTCCTTGACATCGAAGGTGCCTTTAACACCGTGGACACATCTGCATCTGAGTTAATTTATTTAATGCTTACTAGCAGAATAATTAACTCAAAACTGGGCAACTCTTATGGCAGACGATTCGTTAGTAGAGGGACACCGCAAGGTGGTGTTCTATCCCCTCTCCTCTGGAACCTAGTGGTGAATGAAATCCTAACTAGTCTGCATGCGGAGGGTTTCAGAGTGATAGCCTATGCGGACGACGTTGCTATAGTAGTTTCAGGAAAGCATCTTAACACGTTAAAAGAACTCTTACAAAATGCCTTAGACAGACTAATACTTTGGGCTGATCGGTGTGGACTGGGCGTTAACCCACATAAAACTGATTTAGTCCTATTTTCGAGGAGATACAAAATTCCATTTGTCAACCATCCCCATATTAAAGAAATCCAATTAAAATTCTCAGACGAGGCTAAATACCTGGGTATTGTCTTAGTCAAAAAAGCTACTGTAGCTCTCTTTTCTTGCAAAAAAGCCATCGGTAATAAATGGGGCTTACAACCCAGAATCACGCATTGGCTATACACATCGGTAATCAGACCGATTTTAATGTACGGTGTGGCAGTATGGTGGACTGCTTTAGAGAAAGGTATAAACCGGGATAAATTAAATAAAGTTCAACGTTCAGCTTGCCTATGTATAAGCGGATCGCTTCGCACGACCCCATCTGCTGCACTGGACACCTTACTCTACCTAACACCTCTTGACATTTTTAGCAAACAAATAGCTGCAAGCTCTGCTATTCGCCTCAAAGCTTCGTCGCAGTGAACTAACAACAACATTGGTCACTCCGTAATTCTTAGGTATATAGAATCAATTCCAAAGCACACAGACTACACCATCCCCCAACTGCAATTCGACAGAAATTTCCAGATTTCTATACCTCCCAGATCTTTTTGGGAGGATAGGACATTCCTGGAAGATGAGTCAATCCATTTCTATACAGATGGGTCAAAAACAAAAGAAGGGGTTGGTGGAGGAGTGAACTCTGAACGACTATCTCTCATTCCGCCTTCCCACTCATTGTAGCGTGATCCAGGCGGAACTTCTGGCGATAAAAGAAGTATTGTCCTGGCTTAAAGAAAACGTGATATCAACATCTGATATCCGTATTTTCTCAGATAGTCAGGCCGCTATCATATCTCTGGATTCTGTCTCTACAAACTCTATAACAGTCCATAACTGTCGATCATCTCTAATGGAGATGGCACAACAGTTTAATATTCACCTTTGCTGGGTGCCGGGCCATAGAGACATTCCAGGTAACTTTAAGGCAGATGAACTCGCCAGGAATGGTACAGTACAGCCCATCCTACCACGTTTGGCACGTACTGGCATACCAATCGTTACTTATAAACTGTTGCTAATGCAAGACGCTGTGAGGAGGGCATTCACCAGGTGGAATAACATCACCACGTGTCAAGTCTCAAAAAACATCTGGCCAACACTGGATTTAAAACGTTCAAGGTGCTTGCTCTCTCTAAGCAGATCGCATATAAGCTCGATAATATATGTCATAACCGGACACTGTCTAATAGGAACGCCACGAGATTAGGCGTATTCTCAAATGACTTGCAGAAGCTGTATGGACGAGGAAGAGGCAGAATCAGTTCTTCATCTTCTCTGCACATACCCTGCTCGGGCTCGAAAACGCAAGAATTACCTAGGAGAATTCTTCTTTAACGATCGAAGTGATCTAAATCATATCAATATAATCAGCCTCTCACGTTTCGTAAGGGACTCAAACTGGTTCCATTGAGCTTAGGAGGAAGCCTCAAGATTCATGTGGTATCACAATGAGCCATTAAACTGGCCTAAGTGTGTCCGTTTCCATCTTGGACAGCCACTATAACCTAACCTATGAAAGCCATACCTACTGCCGGTCACTAAGCAGCTTTCGTTCTTAGAGATATTTCTCAAGTTGATAATTAATTAGCTTTTCCATTACCTTGGAAAGAATAGACATGAGTTCTATTGGTTTTTTTTTTAGGGACAGTCTAGACAAATGCTGTTTTCAATCCGCTCGGAACGAGACCTGGAGATTAGGAGAGATGAAAAAGTTAATGCAATAGTTCTGCAAGTGTTGAAGAACACAAGGGGGGATACTATTCAGGTTCAGGCCAGCAGATTTGTGTATGTCAAGCTCTTTCAGTACTCTTGCAACTGTACGAGTGCGAAAGAAGATTGGTTCCATAAAATCGTTTACGCTTTCAAGTACAATACGACTCATGACACTCTCAGGTAGCGTTTCCTTTTGTTTCTTACAAATATCCAGACATTTTTACTACTCGTACCTATGGGACATTATAGTATTCTTTGATTTGTCAAATATGACCGTAACCTGGTCTTTCTAGCTTGTTTAAATTTATTCCGGTTTTCCTAAGTGAGGTTAGCCTTTAAACAACTAAAACTCACATCTCTGATCCTAATAACCTCTTTACACCTCGAATCAAAACATGAGTTCTCTTTGGGTTCAAGAGGAGAAATGCAACTTGTTATTTCACTTTAGCATTTTTATGAACAATAGTAGTAAAACAGTGACTAGTAAATTTCAGTTAAGAATTAAAATAAGAAAACCACGCTTACAACTTGCAGCCATTCCCTTGTACAACTAAATTAAGGAAAGAAGGGGCCCTACAGTATTTCCGACTTTTTTATGTAAACAAGCTATATATATTTCTGTTTTCAGAGACTCCTACACAATTGTTCTACTAAAAATCAACTACATACCTAGACTCTTAAAGGATTGCCTGTTTGGTGTTATTTACATACATAATAATCATTTTTCGGAGACTTTAAAAATTCTCATGAACTTATCAAGACAAACAAAAATTTAAAGATTAAAATGTCAACAAAGTATTTAAAACAAAACAGCTAACAAGAAAACAATTTGTCGGTTATTTAACGTGGCTTGATTTAGGACACTACTTTGTCTCGTCTTGCTTAAGATTTAATCCGCTTAAAAAATCATTACAAAAAGCTCAAAAAGAATCAAATGGGATAGCGTTTTGAAATCATTGGATTCAGGTTCCTTTAACTTCCGTGATGAACTTTAGAAAAGTAGCTTACCAAAAGATTCCAAAAGTTATTTCCTTTTCACTGACCGTATTTTCTCATTGACATCATGCTCTGTGGGTTAAGCGGTCCCGATCCCGAAATCCCAAGACTTCTTTAATCCTGATGATTACTGTGTGAATCATCGAACCCATCTAGATGATAGTTGAAAAAAGAAAATTAAATGAAAAGCCTTGAAAATATATATATATATGTATGTATGTACATAGGTCCATATTGTACATAGCTTTTCTTGGCAATTTTGTGCGTTTTTCGCCCAATCCCAAAGAGAAAAAGGCAAAAAACAAGAAAAAAGGAATGACATGAATAATTGTACCAAACGTACAAATGGAACTTCTATTCTAAATTTTCCTTTTTTTGTTTTTCAATTTTCCTATAGTATTTTGGCGAAAATTCAAGTTTTCATTCTTTTTAAAATGTTCTTCCATGTTTTGTGTTTTTTTCTATTTTATGGATTCTTGTTTTTTTTTGGTTGCTTTTGTTCGTTTTTGCTTCGACCTTCTTTCATTTTCTCAGGCTATGGGAATATTGCCAAGCAACAAAAGCTTTGCCTTTTCCCAATGGAATAATTACCACAAAGTGATTTACAGACGTAGATATTTATACATTCTATAGGTTAGGTATGTATGGACTTGTACAGTACACACCTACATACATACATATACTTAAATATCCTTTTTACTATGGAAAGTAATGGCAAATTTATGGTGGGAGCAATATTTGTAGGTTTATTTTTTAAACCTACTCTTAGTCGTAATGTTTTTAATCACTCAGCCAAATAGAGATTAGGGAAAGTACCTACCTGCTCATTTCTTTTTATATTCAAGGATGTGTGTTCTGACGCATGAAAATTTATATATAATTTTGTTGGGTATTAATTTGCAAATAAGCTTGTTCATGCTGGTATAATAAATAAATACACAAGACTGAATTAATCGGTACTTAAGGACACCTTAAAAATGAAACCAAAATTAAAGAAGACGCTGGGCGAACGGGCCACACTGATTATTTCCCACTAGTGTCCTTCTGTCGATATTTCTATCGAGGTTCCGTTCCGATAAGCATTTAAAACAGAATCTTCCGAAAAAATATATACTAGGTGCAATGCGAATAGTCAACCAGCTATGGGCTGAAATTCGACATCTGTCAAACCAATTTTTTTTCACTTGAAAGTCTGACATTTACGAAAATGGAATTTTTTTTTTTTTAGTTTAGTTTATTAGTCAATCAGAAAACTCTTACAGACTAGAAATAACAATTATTAAATAAATAAATGCGAATAACAAGATTTAAATAAATGCATAAGAAATTTAAATTAACAAATAGCGATAGTGAAAAGTTATTTAAATATTGAAATTAACAGATACATATTATATATTATTCAATAATAGAGATAAAATTTTATGTTTAAAAGTCTCTCTTGAGCAATATTAAAAAAAATCTAGGTTTTGACAAATTGAGTTTGCCGCCTTGATGCAACGAGATATTGGTTCATTATAACCATAATTTGTTCGATGAAATTGTACATAAAATAAAACAGTGGAACGAGTATCTCTTGGGGGAATATGAAAACCAATTTTTTCTAACAGAAATGAGCATTCAATTCGAGATGTGAGAATGTCCCGAACAAACATAATTGAAAAGAACTTACTGCGAAGCTCGAGAGAATTAATCCCAATTAATAAACATCGACTACTGTAACTGGGCGTTTCCAAATTCCAATTAAGTTTGGAGATAGCATACCTTGTAAACCTTTTTTGGACTTTCTCGATTCTAACTACTGCCGTTAAATAATATGGGTTTCAAACCACAGAACAATACTCTAAGATCGACCTTACCATTGAGAAAAAAAGACTGCGTAACGTAAAATTGTCTGAAAATTCACGGGCATTTCTTTTTATGAACCCTAGCATAGAGTTCGATTTACTTACTGAAAAATCAATGTGCGATTTAAAAGTTAATTTATCATCCAGGATAACACTTAGATCTTTTTTTTTTTGAATGACTCGTTGCAGAGTTTCATCTTGCAAACCGTATCTAAAATGAATGATATCTTTTTTTCTGGAGCAGGAAAGAACTTGGCATTTGGATACATTCAAATGCAGAGAATTTAATTCACACCATTCGGAGAGTCTAGAAAAATCGTCTTGAAGAAGGATACAGTCTTGACAAGTATCTATTTTTCTATAAAGCTTTAAGTCATCAGCGTATAAAAGGCACTGAGAATTTGTAAAAATCTCAGAAATATCATTAATAAATAAAAGGAATAACAGCGGGCCGATGTGGCTTCCTTGCGGAACTCCTGAAGGAACATGAATATAGTCTGAAAAAGAACTCTCAATTTTTACAATCTGCACTCGATCTGTTAAATAAGATTCTATCCACTTAAGGAGGTTCGAGTGAAATCCTAGACATCCAAGTTTATGAAGAAGAAGCTTGTGGCTTACTCTGTCAAAGGCTTTAGCAAAGTCCGTAAAGATAGTATCAGTTTGGGAGTTTTTCTCAAAGTTAGATAGAACATAATTGACAAAAATTGTATTTGTTGAAGTAGACCTTCCTTTTATAAATCCGTGTTGGTAAACTGATATGCTCACGCACAACGAAGAATATCTTGTCGGAAATTAATTTTTCGAAAAGCTTAGGTATAGTTGAGATCTTACAAATTGGTCTATAATTAGAAATATCTTGTTTGGAACCCGCTTTAAAGATAGGAGTTAGAAATTATACTTTCCATTCATTCAGAAATAATCCACTTTGAAGAGAAATATTAAATAATATTGATAAAGGTTCTGCTAGAGAAGCAGCTGCATTTTTTAGCAGAAATCGTGATAATCCATCAGGTCCAGGAGACTTGGAGTCATCAATTCCCTTTAAAGCATTTAAAACTTTCGCTTTGCTAACATGAAGGTAGCCAAGACTAAATCTTTGAGGAACAGTTGGCAAATATTGAGACGGAAATATCGCAAACAAATCACAAATTTCAGAAATGTTACTTGTCGAAGAACCCAAATAGCTCATACAGCATGGAAACCCTGTAGTTTTTCGTTTAGAGTTTATAAATTTCCAAAATTGACTACTATCATCCTTGATTTTAGCCTCAGCTGAAGATATATACTCTTTATAAAGAGTAAGGTTTAGATTATTAAAATCACGTTGGAAGGAGAGATACAAATTACGCAGAACAGAATCATTTTTCTTACTTTTATATCTTTTATATGCTTTGTTTTTTTGATTTTTAAGTCGAGATAGCCTTTTATTGAACCAAATTGGATTTGAATTACAAAAAACTTTCCTTTTTGGAACAAATCTTTCAACTGTGCTATTAATAACACGTTTAAATAAGTTATAAGCAGCATTAAGGTTAGGCTGATTCATCATATCACCCCAAGAAAAAGAGCCTAGATACGCGTTGATTGCACCAAAGTCGGCATTTTTATAAGAATGAACAAATTTTGTATTATCTTTCCGATTTCTTTTTATAAAACTGTAAAGACTAAGATTAATCTCCAGTGCATAGTGGTGAATAGAGTTCTGAATCATTGTCAGCTGATACATTTAGATGTTTGTCAACAAATATGAGATCCAATATGCGATCCAAATCATTAGTATAACTATTAATCTGAATGGAGTCTAAGTGGCTAAAAAAGTCTGCTACCAGTGCTTCGACCTCAGTTGTGATTATAAATGGAACTAAATTTTTTTCTTCCGGATCAAGAATCCATTGTATTGCTCCAAGATTAAAGTCGCCAGCATATAAAAAATGCTGTGAACCAGAAAGGTTTTCAAGAATACTTAAGCAATTATTAAGATGTATATCATACATATAAATGTATAGAGCTCCTAGGTGGAATATAACTACATATTACAAAAAGTTCGATCTCATCAGTCAAGGAAAGTTGTATAATAAGTTGATCAACATCAAAATCGGAGCTATTAGGTAAGGAGTCAGTTTCGATAGGCCTGCAGGACAAGCTTGACCGGACAGCTATAAGGACTCCTCCTCCTCGCTCTAATCCTGTTGTTTGTGAACACCTATCCTTTCTAAAAATAGTATAATTTGAATTACACATTTCAGATGTTAAAAAGTTATCTGTCAACCAAGTTTCAGTAAATATGATGATATCGAACAATTCGGCAGAAAGAGCTAGACATACCTTATTAAGCTTGGTTCTTAAACCACCTACATTTTGATAGTATACAGATAAATTATATAAATATGATGATGATGTTTCATGATGATGTTTTATGGGTGTAGAATCGTTGGGAAGAAAAACGTTGGACGTTATACAGCTTCCGATAGGATCGAGGCATTTTTCTCGTTTTTTGAATTATTAAAGAAAGGTTTAACTTGAACTCCATACGGCCAAATTGAAGAGTCATTCAATAGACAGTCAACGTTCCCAGCAGGTATACATAATTTAAAGTTGACATAATTTATTTCGCTCAAAGGTAAACCTTTTTTAAGAAGTTTGAAGCATTTTAATAAGTTTGCAGGAATTCCAGTCTTGGATACAATATGTTGAATTATATCTTCAGTTTCAGTGTTGCGGTGAAATTTGGAGATGTGAATGTGCTGCCGAAGACCCGAATGTGTCGATTTCCGTCGTTCTCAGGAATTAGGACTGTTTTACGGCACATTATGGCGTATTTTGCATTTGGATATTGGATCTACACCTATACGTCGAATGGGTGCTTGAACAACAGACGGTGGGCGGCGATTTTTCAAACTAAATTTTCTTTAACGAAGTAACACATTTCTCACTCGGTGCCGGTGGGTATGTTAATAAACAAAAATGTCGTATTTGGGGTTCTCAGAATCCTCAAGTAATTGAAGAAAGGTCATTACATCCAAAAATAGTCACTGTTTGGTGCGCTCTTTGGTCCGGAGGTGTGATTTTACCGAAAACGACGATGGAACGACCAACTTTGTTTGCCTGCTATTGAAGAATACGACTTGGAGAATATTTAGTTTCAACAAGACAGTGCCACATGCCACACAACTCGAACGAATATGGCTTTATTGCAAGAGACACGCGTAATTTTTTTACGTGGCGATATCAACAGGTCACGGAAGTCATGCGATTTGATAACGCTGGACTTATTTTTGTGGAGCTAAGCGAAACACATTGTTTATGCAGATAAACCTTTAACCCTTGAACACTTAAAAACCAACAAATATGTGTCAAAAAGTGGTCGAAAATTACCTCAAAAGAATCAATTCGCTTGGTGGTCATTTAAATGATGTAGTGTTTCACATGTCAACGTTCAAACTTTATAATAAAAAAGATATATCATGAAAAAATATATTTAATATGTGTTTTATTTACGTTTACTTTTCAAACGCAAAATGTATAACCCGTTATAAAAAAACGAAACCAACATCATGAAAAACTTGTAGAGACTTTGTCAACGAAAGAAGATGCAGCTCGCTAGGCCACTAAAAGGCCTCTAGATGAAGTTGCGATTTCTTGGCAAAACATTTCGGATGAGGTCAACTCACTTGGGCCACCAATGCGGGACGTTATTGGTTGGAAAAAGGTTTTGAAATTTAAGTAGTAGATGACATCAATCTTTTTTTAGGTCTGGAGTGAGAGGCTGGTATGCGACCCACACTGATAACTTCCCATCCCATCTGTCGATTTGTCTGGCTTAAAAGGTTTGTAGGTTTTTGTGTTTTGTTAAAAAAGGTGTCAGTTGAAATATTTAAAAAAAAAAGATTTTAATTACCAACAATATTTTGCATATGATGAAATAGTTTGGTTTCAAAATCTATTTTTGTTAGAAAACCAATTGTTAAACAAACACAAATAAGAAGAATAAAACTAATTTGAAGTCAATGTCTTCTATATTGTTCACGAAATATCGAGAACCGAACATCAATTTTTAATTATTTGGCGTACTGTTTTTTGTAGATTTTATTTTTTTATGAAAAAAACGGACTGTTAGATTTTTATAAAAAAAATTACTGAATGTCTAAATGAATATTTTCTGTGAGATAAAATTAGTTTGAAGCCAATATTTTTAATTTTTGAAAAGATATTTGAGTCGGAAGTAAATTTCTACTAAGTATTGTTTTTTTAGGTTCTTATTTTTTGGTAAAAAAAATTCGATTTTTCTCAAAATGTTAATGAATGTTGACAACAATGTCAATATCTTTAATTTTTGAAAAGATATTTAAGTCAAAAATCAATTTTTACCAACTTTTGTTAATGTTTTTTAGGTTTTTAATTTTTTGTAAGAAAACTGTCAATTTGGTATTTCTCAAAATTTTACTGAATGTTGAAAACAATATTTCTAATAAGATAAATTAGTTGGAAGCTATAATTTCAAATTTTTGAAAAGATATTTGAGTCGAAAATCAATTTTTACCAACTTTGAGTATTGTTTTTATTAGGTATTTATTTTTTGTAAGAAAAACTGTCAATTCGATTTTTCTCAAAATTTCACCAGATGTCAAAAACGTTATCCCTCGTTGAACAAAATAATTTTTTAGATAAAATCATTTTTTGTTCGTAAAATTTTCGAGGTGACAAATATTTTTCTTTCAGTTTTTTTTTTTATTTATATAAAAATTGTTACTTGGATTTTTTCCAAAAATATATATAATATAAAATTTAATTCAAGTCTCTTACAAACCAATTTTTACCAATTTTAAAATTATTTTGTATATAAAAAAATACAAATTGGATGAATGAAATTAATTTGAAGTCAATATCTTCTATTGTTCACGAGATATCGAAAACCGAACATCAATTTTTACCAATTTTGCGTATTATTTTTTGTAGATTTATGTTTATGTTTATGAAAAAACTGGTCGTTGGATTTTTTTCAAAAATGTACTGAACGTCGAAAACAATATTTTCTGTGATTTGAAATAAGATTGAAGCCAATATTTTAAATTTTTGAAAAGATATTTGAGTCGAAATTAAATTTTTTCTAAGTTTTAGTCTTGTTTTTTTTTTTAGGTTTTTATTTTTTGTAAAAAAACTGTCATTTCGATTTTTCTTAAAATTTTACAGAATATTGAAAATAATATTTCTTATAAGATAAAATTAGTTGGAAGCCATAATCTTAAATTTTCGAAAAGATATTTAAGTCAAAAATCAATTTTTACCAACTTTGAGTAATGTTTTTTTTTAGGTTTTTATTTTTCATAAAAATACTATCAATTAGATTTTTCTCAAAATTTTATCAGATGTCAAAAACATTATTCTTCGTTGCACAAAATTGTTTTGGAGATGAAATAATATTTTAGTCATAAAATTTTCGAGGTGACAATTTTTTTTTTTTCATTTTTTTTTCATTTATAAAAAAAACCGTTAATTGGATTATTTTTCCAAAAATACAATTGTCCAAAAATATAATTGTTTTGTATCGCGTTACAATATATAATATAAAATTTAATTTAAGTCTCTAGCGTCATTGGTTCATGAGATATTTAGGTTTAACCAAAATTTTCACCTTTTTTTTAAACTGCTATGGTAAAAAAAACACCCACGCAATTTTCTTGAGAGCCCTTTTTTGCATCTTTCTGCCTTATTATCTGTATAACAAAATTTATTTTAAGTCGATATCTCTGCTGGTTCTTGAGCTATGGACGACGAAAAAACATCGCGAACGTACGAACGTACCTACGTACACACGCACGCACTATCTCTCTAAAATCTTTTACTTCGACTCTAGGGACCTTAAAACGTCGAGAAATGTCAAAATTTTCAATTCGAAAAATCGGACCGATTACAATAACTTCCTATGAGAAGACGCGCTCCGTCCGAAAATAAGAAAGAAGAAGGATCAACTTGTGGTGTAAAAGATAGTCACTGCCATCTTACCAGTTTCTTAAAAAACAAGTCAAGTTTCAAGAAAATAATTGCAATAAAATAATTTCTAAGCTGACTTCAACCAACGACACAAAACAAGATGTTGTCAAGCATTTCAAAAGAGTAAGCAGATCCCTAATAGTATGCTTTCCCTTCATTACGTTTATTATATTTAATAGACGAAATTAGTGAACCTTCTATTACATGAAAATCAATTGGTCATCAATGATATTGAAGTTATAATTGTTTTATCGATAAATAGAAATTAAAAGAAACTCAAGAGCATAACGCTCCAAAGCATCATTTTATGAATAGAGAATTGGAATTGAAAGTGCAGATTCTTGAAATTGAATTTCGAAAAACAAATCGCTTTCTGCAGTCATTTTGAACGGTGTCATAAGCTATGGTTATAAAGCGTAGAGAAGAAATAAAACAAACCATATGTATATGCCTATTGGTAGAAAGTTTGTTGTCAAAATTAGCTATGTAACTTCTACCAAAACATTCCAAATTAAAAATGGTCTTCAAAAAGAAGCGGTGAATCCGCCCATTCTCTTCAGCATTTACACCAGCGATCTGATAGGTAGTCTAACTGAGGCAATTGCGTACGTTGAAAGGTTGAGGTTAATTGAATTATTTTACAGCGTGATTTTGACAAGATTCAAAGTTATTGCGACGACTGGAAACTCAAAATAAACGTCCAGAAGTCGAAAGTCGAAGTCGACAAACAATTTAATTTTCAGAGCCCGTTCTATCCGATTGACGAATATTTTGAAAGAGCACGCTTGAGCGGCTTCATTCCACTAGAGGCATTTATCTTTTTAGACAAATGCGGATTGATACATAATAGATTGGTAATTCCGCTAATCTACCACGTCAGACGAAAAACCGTGGATTGGTGACTCATTTATAATCGACTCATCATGGCACAAGACGAAACAGAGCTCTTTCGTTTTAGTAAAGGGCTGTGTCCGAAAGGGACCGAAGAGATAGGATGGAACAAGAGATCTAGTTTTTTCACGGGTACTACGTCTTGCGATGAATTGACAAATCCTCCAAGAGTAATTCTTGCCATGTCAAAGCGCTTTTTAAAATTAGCCCTTGGGATTCGGCATAAAAACTGTAGTCCCCTCTATCCCTGGTTGAGGGTTGTAAGCCATTGTAGGCTCTAGTTCTCTTCGGACTGTTGCACCACCTAATTTATTTTTATTTACGTACTGTCCAAATATCTGCTCAAGTTCTGAAATACTTAAGAATCTGGTATACTTGTATCCAAATACTTGAACATTTTTCACTATTTTTCAAGATAATCTTTATCGATGATACATTTTACAATGCATTTTCAAATTCACTTTCTATGAGCCATTTTTTGGAAATTTCCGAAATCTTTGTTCCCCAAAAAAAGAAGAAGAAGAAAAAATTAGCTCTTTCGTCTTTTATAGAAAAATACGAGTATGATAATAATATATAAAAATACAAAAATCTCTTTCGGAACTACTTTGAATTTCACAACAAATGGCACACTATATTCCAAAGGCAGGCATGACAAGCACTTAACAATAAGCTAAGGTCGCCTGACATTAAAGTTGATCTTTGATTCTTGGCACGTTCCACTTATTTCGCTTCATTCACAGTCTACGAGTCGAGATGCGAGATGCGAGGGAGATGAAAATAAAATTGTCATACGTCGGGACGGGATAGAAGACGGCAACGGCGACGGTTTTTTTTTCTTAGTATATTTTATTCTTGTATTTCTCATCTTGTTTCTTATTAAGATGCCTAGAGGATATGTCACTGGGATAACAGATATACCTGCTCTTGCTTTATACGTTGCTCATCATCGTACATACATACATATACCGTTTTTGCTGCATGAACACCCCCACCCAATATACACACGCTGACATTAACCTACCCCTGTCCCGGCCCCCCCGGTCGCATGTCTGTTTTCTTTTGTATCTATACGATATTAGAAAAAGTTACTCCATTTGGATACGATACATAGCTCTCCGACAAACTTGATAGATCCTAGAATGCAAAGTAAACGAGACAATAAATGAGCTCTATGCAGCACACAACATGATGATGATAACACACACCCGACACACGGTACTATACCAGTACCAGGAATTCAGGATATATGGAGGACTTGAAGAGAGGACAAAAAGATAGAAAGAAAAAAACTGCACAACGATATCACATTACCTTCGGGCGACGAACAGAAGGATAAGGTCGGATGCATGGTTTCACATACATATGTACATATATGTTAGATATTATTATTATGTGCCTTGACTTGGTGGGGTTGGGGTGTACAATATACAAATTCTCTATATTCTATTCTTCTGTGGGTTTGGTTTTCTTTTTTTAAGTTTTTGTTGTAGTTGTTATCCTAAAACGACATTGACACGGTTTTCCCGGTTATATTCCTTGGGCACTTCTGCAGTATCAAAAGATTTTCCATTATCGTGTCCTTAATGATATAAGTTTTCCATGTGTGCTTTTATACACAAAGGTCTTTAAATACTACTGGTATGCAAGAAAAGAGAGTAATTATCACAAAGGATATGTGGTGATTGTCCTTTTTTGTAATTTTGGGTTTTTGCGACCCACACTGGTAACTTCCCACCCTGTCTGTCGATTTATCTTGCTTGTAGGTTTTCGTGTTTTGTTAAAAAAGTTCTCAGTTAAATTATACTTAAAAAAATAAAAACTACCAATAATATTTTGCATAATTATAATGAAATAGTTTGATTTCAAAATCTATTTTTGTTAACGAGATTTTTAGTCGAAAACCAATTTTTACCAATTTTAAAATTATTTCTTATATAAACAAATACAATTTGCATGAATGAAATTAATTTGAAGTCAATGTCTTCACGAGATATCGAAAACCGAACATCAATTTTTACCAATTTTGCGTATACTATTTTTTGTAGATTTTAATTTTTTATGAAAAAACTGGTTGTTGGATTTTTTTAAAAAATGTACTGAACGTCGAAAACAATATTTTCTGTGATTTGAAATAAGATTGAATCCAATATTTTAAATATTTGAAAAGATATTTGAGTCGAAAATCAATTTTTACCAAATTATATTAATATTTTTTTAGGTATTAATTTTTTGTAAAAAAACTGTCAATTCGATTTTCCTTAAAATTTTACAGAATGTTGAAAATAATATTTCTTATAAGATAAAATAAGTTGGAAGCCATAATCTTAACTTTGCGAAAAGATATTTAAATCAAAAATGAATTTTTAACAATTTTGAGTAATGTTTTTTTATAGGTTTTTAATTTTTAATAAAAAAAAATGTCAATTCGTTTTTTACGGGCAATCAAGCCAATGATTGAAGTAGGAATGATTGCGTCAAATCGATCGATGCACGATGCATTGAACCAAGAATTAAATCGAGAGCTGCAATACAATGTTGATACATTACAATAATGGAGTTGATTTATTGACCAATTTGTGTACTTATTTTGATTATTGGAATTATAGTTTTCCGTCGGCTTTTTGGTCACTATAGTTTTTGCAATGAAACAATTACGTTACATTAACTTTCCCAACGTTTCGGCAGGGGTTGCTGCCTTCCTCAGGGTAATCAAGAAAGATTTAAAAAAAAACAAAATTTAATATTAATTACATTAATTAATATGAATTAAAAATAAAATTATAAATGTAGTTAGCACTTCGAAGAGTGAAGTTACGTCAAAATTTTTGACGTAACTTCACTCTTCGAAGTGCTAACTACATTTATAATTTTATTTTTAATTCATATTAATTAATGTAATTAATATTAAATTTTGTTTTTTTTTAAATCTTTCTTGATTACCCTGAGGAAGGCAGCAACCCCTGCCGAAACGTTGGGAAAGTTAATGTAACGTAATTGTTTCATTGCAAAAACTATAGTGACCAAAAAGCCGACGGAAAACTATAATTCCAATAATCAAAACATTACAATAATGTACCGTTGCTGAATGAATAGCAAAAACAAGTATACGAAACATTAATGCAAGCGTTGGACAATATTACTGGTGGTCTATTCTTCCTGGACGCACCTGGAGGAACAGGGAAAACATTTGTCATTTCATTGATTTTGGCCACTATTCCATCAAGATGTGACATAGCTTTGGCGTTAGCATCATCTGGAATTGCGGCAACTCTTCTAGAAGGCGGTCGTACTGCACATTCTGCGCTTAAGTTGCCACTCAATTTAAACACAATTGATACTCCAACATGCAATATTTCCCGATTCAGTGCAATGGGAAAATTGTTGATGCAATGCAAGCTCATTGTTTGGGATGAGTGCACAATGGCACATAAGAAATGCACTTAACTTCACACTGAAGGATCTTCGACGAAGTAACAATATCTTTGACGGCTTGATGATATTGTTGGCAGGCGACTTTAGGCAGACATTGCCAATAGTCCCCCGTGGAACGCCTGTAGATGAATTGAATGCTTGCCTGAATGCATCACTTTTGTGGAATTACGTAAAAACATTATCGCTAACCACTAATTGAGAGTTCAACTTCAAAATGATCAAAGTGCTGCACAATTTTCCAAACAATTGTTAGCTGTTGGAAATGGAAAAGTGCCAGTTGAAGCGACAACTGGATTTATTACTCTTACCAACGACTTTTGCCGATTTGTAGACTCTCAATAAGCTCTTATTAAAAATGTTTTCCCAAACATTATTGAGAATTATCAGAATTATGCTTGGTTAAGTCAACGAGCAATTCGCATCGCAAAGAATTATGATGTACATGCACTGAATTTGACCATTCAATCAAAAGTCGCTCGCGATGATGTAGTTAACTATCCAACAGAGTTTTTGAACTCTCTGGAGTTACCAGGATTTCCACCACATAACTTGCAACTCAAAGTTGGTTCAGTTATTATGACATTGCGTAGTTTGAATCCACCGTGACTTTGCAACAGTACTCGACTTGCGGTGAAAAGACTTATGCCGAATTTGATTGAGGCAACCATTATTAAGGGAAAGTACGCAGGTGAAAATGTATGTATTCCTCGAATACCAATGATTCCGACTGATCTTCCGTTTGACTTTAAACGATTGCAATTTCCGGTTCGCCTTGCGTTCGCAATGGCAATTAACAAGTCGCAAGGCCAATCGCTTAGTGTTTGCGAGATAAATTTAGAAAATCATTGTTTTCCACATGGGCAGCTATACGTTGCGTTTTCACGAGTTGGGAAACCATCCGTTTTGTTTGTGTTAACGTCAGACCAAAAAAACAAAAAATGTGGTTTACCAAAGAGCACTTCAATGAAACGGATAATTGGCGGACAAGTATAACGCTTCGATTCAGTATTTACTTTGGATTCACTTTCATTTTTTACTAAGAGAAGTTCAACTAAATTACACTTCATTTTTGTAATCGAAATGAATTCATTTCTCTTGTGAAATGAAATAAAATGTTTCTTCATCTTTTAATCCCCAAACGAAATGTTACAAAAAACGAAGCCATCTGGTGGCGAAACGGAGTTCGCCGGGTTTGCTAGTCTAATACTAAATATAGCCTATGTTACTCAGTGATAATGTAGCTTTCTAATTAAAAAAGAATTATTAAAATCGGTCCAGTACTTTTTGAGTTTATTCGTTACTTACAAAAATACAAATCATTCCTCTTTACAATATTAGTTTAGATTAAATTTAAAAAAAAAAAACAAAGCTACAAGTAAATAACGAGAAGTTTTTCGACTTTAGAGACCCAAAAATGAACAGTTTTCTTTAATGACGGTGACTCTGTATATTACATTGGCAACACTGTTTTGCAAGTAGATGGAATTAATATAAAAGTGCTCCTTAGTTTTTTTTCAAATAAAATCAGTTAAAAGTCACAAAAAAAAATTACCAAATAATTTCAAGTGATTTATTAATCAGTTGCTTCAAAAATCTACGCTAAAATCGACAGATATCCAGGTAATCTTAATAATTATAAAGGGAATCAGCTGCCCTGAGTCATTTTACAGGTCACATGACCGAAAATAAAAGAAACATCCACCAAACTTCACCTGAAGATTTAAACAACTCGTGTTGCTTATCTAGTCGAACACCAAAAACATCTAGAATAAACTCAATCATGTCGATTTCATCTACTGATTTTGAAAGAATCAAATCAATTATAGACGATTCACTTTGCACTCAACTTGCGAAAGCAATCGATCTTTTGGCGACAAAAGAAGATGTCAACAACACAGAAATTAACGTTCTTCGAATTAAAAATAAAGTCCTAACGCGACAAATAAATCAGTTTGAAGCCCGGTGCAATACACTAGAAGAGGAACTTGAGTCCCAAAATCGTGAAATTAGAGGAAAAAATATTGTTATAACGATCCCAAATGAAAATCACGTCGATCCACAGGAAAAGGTTAAAAGCACAATGAGAATCCTGTGCTTTTTTACATTCTCTACGCAAATGCTACACAGAAGACCTGAAGAGATTGTATTTAGAATCAAATTCTGTGTATAAAAGACTATGGTTCCTCAAAAAAGTTGAATTTCATAACAACCAAGTACGATCGCTAGGCCTCATTAAAAACTCAAAAGAGTTTTGCAAAACAGCCAAGGAAATAAACGGGTCCAACTTCGTGATAGGCGCAACTATATCCGCAGATGATCTCGCTTTGCACTTCAAAAGGTTACTTTTCAACAAATCAAGTTTATCATTCGCATATGCAGAACCTTCAATCTTGGACGAAATTCTAAATTCGGAAATAACAGTTAATGAAATGCAAAATGTTATTATTAAATCAAAAAATGGAAAAGCGCCCGGTGAAGACGGTATACCGTATAAATTTTTAAAAAACGCCTGCCCAAACTTGAACAACAATTTAAAGCACCTTTTTAATACGATATTAACAACAGCTACAATACCAAAAAGTCCGTAATATTTCCAATACATAAAAAGGGTAATTCTAATAACTCTGAAAACTACCGTGGAATCTCATTCATGAACACGATGGCTAAAATCTTTTGCGGTATACTTGTGACAGGCTTGAAAATTGGGTTGACAATCATGAAATTCTTACGGAGTTTCAAGCCGGTTTCAGAAAAAATTACTCAACTGTTGACCAAATATTTTGTCTCACTTCAATAATAAAAGCATTTCAAGCTAGGAAAAAGAAAGTTTACTCATTTTTCGTCGGTTTAAAAGCAGCGTTTGACCTTGTTAACCGAAATGCAGTCTTATAAAAGCTGTTACAAGTATAGGCCTTTCGACAAAATTTACAAAGTCCTGAAAGAAATGTAAACGGGGACGCAAGCAGCAGTATGGGATGGTTCAGATTGCTCTCAGTGGTTTGATACAGACTCAGGAGTTAAACAAGGATGCCTGTTAAGTGCTCTATTATTTTCGCTCTTTACAAATGACATAGTCTCCTGTATACCCGGTGGAATTCATATTACTGACACTAATCTTAATGTGCTTTTGTACGCGGATGACCTAGTTTTACAATCGGAATCACCTGAAAACCGGCAATTGATGATTAACCGTCTTTCAAATTATTGTGAAACCTGGGGTCTCTCTATAAACACTGAAAAATCGAAAATTATGGTCTTCACACATAGCTCCCGAAGTTTAAATAGAAATAAATGGTACTACAAAGGCAACGAGATTAAAGTTACTAAAGAATGACGTGGCGAAAAATATTTTACAACCAAAACATAACTCTTTCATCTAAATATAAAGTCTTCGAAACCGTAGTAAAATCAGCACTCTGTTATGCTGCTCAAATTTGGGGAATAGATGAATTTGAAGTGGTTGAAAAATTTCATCGAAATTTTCTGAAAAAAATGTTTCACCTACCTAAACAGGGTTGCCTAAGATTTTTACTAATACCCTTAAGTTTCAAGCACACTACATTTTAAAAATTGCTTCACATTCTGATACTCTTCTAAAGAAAAAATTGCTGCTCTACGAACAAAGAAACATCGACCGGTGAAGACGGTATACCGTATGAATTTTTCAAAAACGCCTGCCCAAACTTGAACAACAATTTAAAGCACCTTTTTAATACGATATTAACAACAGCTACAATACCAAAAAGTCCGTAATATTTCCAATACATAAAAAGGGTAATTCTAATAACTCTGAAAACTACCGTGGAATCTCATTCATGAACACGATGGCTAAAATCTTTTGCGGTATACTTGTGAACAGGCTTGAAAATTGGGTTGACAATCATGAAATTCTTACGGAGTTTCAAGCCGGTTTCAGAAAAAATTACTCAACTGTTGACCAAATATTTTGTCTCACTTCAATAATAAAAGCATTTCAAGCTAGGAAAAAGAAAGTTTACTCATTTTTCGTCGGTTTAAAAGCAGCGTTTGACCTTGTTAACCGAAATGCAGTCTTATAAAAGCTGTTACAAGTATAGGCCTTTCGACAAAATTTATCAAAGTCCTGAAAGAAATGTATACGGGGACGCAAGCAGCAGTATGGGATGGTTCAGCTTACTCTCAGTGGTTTGATACAGACTCAGGAGTTAAACAAGGATGCTTGTTAAGTGCTCTATTATTTTCGCTCTTTATAAATGACATAGTCTCCTGTATACCCGGTGGAATTCATATTACTGACACTAATGTTAATGTGCTTTTGTATGCGGATGACCTAGTTTTACAATCGGAATCACCTGAAAACCTGCAATTGATGATTAACCGTCTTTCAAATTATTGTGTGGGGTCTCTTTATAAACACTGAAAAATCGAAAATTGTGGTCTTCACACATAGCTCCAGAAGTTTAAATAGAAATAAATGGTACTACAAAGGCAACGAGATTGAAGTTACTAAAGAATGACGTGGCGAAAAATATTTTACAACCAAAACATCACTCTTTCATCTAAATAATGGGTGATTTTTTTGAGGTTAGGATTTTCATGCATTAGTATTTGACAGATCACGCGGGATTTCAGACATGGTGTCAAAGAGAAAGATGCTCAGTATGCTTTGACATTTCATCATGAATAGACTTACTAACGAGCAACGCTTGCAAATCATTGAATGGGCCCTAGAAAAGTTGGCAGAAAATCCGCTTTTTTATCGACAAATTTTGTTCAGCGATGAGGCTCATTTCTGGTTGAATGGCTACGTAAATAAGCAAAATTGCCGCATTTGGAGTGAAGAGCAACCAGAAGCCGTTCAAGAACTGCCCATGCATCCCGAAAAATGCACTGTTTGGTGTGGTTTGTACGCTGGTGGAATCATTGGACCGTATTTTTTCAAAGATGCTGTTGGACGCAACGTTACGGTGAATGGCGATCGCTATCGTTCAATGCTAACACACTTTTTGTTGCCAAAAATGGAAGAACTGAACTTGGTTGACATGTGGTTTCAACAAGATGGCGCTACATGCCACACAGCTCGCGATTCTATGGCCATTTTGAGGGAAAACTTCGGAGAACAATTCATCTCAAGGAATGGACCGGTAAGTTGGCCACCAAGATCATGCGATTTGACGCCTTTAGACTATTTTTTGTGGGGCTACGTCAAGTCTAAAGTCTACACAAATAAGCCAGAAACTATTCCAGCTTTGGAAGACAACATTTCCGAAGAAATTCGGGCTATTCCGGCCGAAATGCTCGAAAAAGTTACCCAAAATTGGACTTTCCGAATGGAAAGCCGCGGTCAACATTTAAATAAAATTATCTTCAAAAAGTAAATGTCATGGACCAATCTAACGTTTCAAATAAAGAATCGATGAGATTTTGCAAATTTTATGCGTTTTTTTTTTTAAAAAGTTCTCAAGCTCTTAAAAAATCACCCGATATAAAGTCTTCGAAACCGTAGTAAAATCAGCACTCTGTTATGCTGCTCAAATTTGGGGAAAAGATGAATTTGAAGTGGTTGAAAAATTTCATCGAAATTTTCTGAAAAAAATGTTTCACCTACCAAGAAACACCCCAAATTATGCATTATATCTTGCAACAAGATTGCCTAAGATTTTTACTAATACCCTTAAGTTTCTACATTTTAAAAATTGCTGCTCTACGAACAAAGAAACATCGACTGGTGGATGATGAAATGGCAAAATATTGCCTCTTATTACAACATTATAATTTAGACTGGAACTTCAGTAACCTAGACTCCTTAAAAGAAAAACTTTACTCCTTAATGCAAATAAATGAGTACTACACTCGTAACGCATTGATTGAAGAAGCACGACAATCTGAAAGCAGAATTATATATTCACAATTAAATTATCACCTCGGCAGTAACAACTACTTTCAGGATAACCTTAGCTACGTAGAAATATCGCTGCTGTTTAAATCGAGATGTGAGCTCATCTACCTTAACGGCAGTCCATACAATGGTGCATCCGACCAATTTTACACGCTGGCTGTGCAACATGAAGGCCAAAGAAGACAACTTTCATTTTATAAGCATTTGTCCAATCTTCAAACACCTAAGACTTGCATATCAAGGAAAGGAACGTTTTACAATGATCAAAACATTAGAAATTTTAAACGGAAGAAACTGGAAAGAATTGTGTAATTTTCTTAAATCTATTATTAAATACAGAAATTTGTTAATACTCAGTCATTATTATTATTATATTTGAAGTTAAACTTCCCTTTTTATTATGTTTATATAACTTTTCATTACCATTATAATATATTGCCATTCAAGCTGACGGCTAAGCCAAAGCTATCTCAAATTCATAACCATAATACTTAAACTTTGTAACCAAATAATTGTTCTAATAAAATGAATTACTTACTTACTTATTAATAACTAGCTGACCCGGCAGACTTCGTACTGCCTTAATCGATAAATAAAAGACCTAAACTTTTGTATAAATTAATTTCAAAACAAACAAAACGTATTGAATAAAAAACATTTTTTTAATGAAGCATGACGTTTTATTATTATTTTCGACACATAATGTTGCTCACTTAAAAAAAACAGAGTTTTCCTTAAATACTGGCTATTTATAAAGTTTAAATTTGTATTAACAGACACACACTGTTATGATACAGTTTGTTAATCAATTTAAAGCCTTCTCATAAACTATATTTTTTGTTTTGTTTTGTGGTGCGTAAATAAACAAAGAAGACGGTTTTCCGACGCGCGAACACGCGACGTATAATTATCCATGCGCGAAATAGGGAAACTCCAAGTTGACTACGTCATCCTGGTTCATAACGGTGTCGACTGTTTTGAAGGAAACCAACTGTCCTGGAAAAAAATTCTGAATGTTCGCATTGATCCTCGACATCTTTATTTTTCGCTGCCAGTATTGCTCGTTCACCCAGCCAATTATGGTTATTGAACTTTTGCGCTATATCTGGGAAAACACGCTGAATAAGCTCCCCTTTTGAATCTGTAATGTGACAGAAATCTGTGGGTAAAGTGATGAATCCGGTCGAGGTGTCCATTGCAACTTTATTATTCCCAATATCTAAAGACTGCTTCGCAAACACATTTGCAGTTTCATCATGTTGCAAAAATACTCACATGTTAGTTATTAATTGGAGTGTCTTTACGTACTGCCACAAATTCGCTGATTTTAAGCATGCATTTAGTTCATCAGCAACAGTTGATCTGGGAACAACTGGAAGAGACTGACGAAAATCACTTGAATCATGGCCCCACCAACAATATTTTGGTTGTCACGAAGATCTTTCAATTTTCTGTCCATCAGGGCCTCCAGTGACCTCTTATGAGCCATTGTGCATTCATCCCAAGTAATTAATTTGCATACCTGTAGGATCTTGGCCATTGCGCTATTTTTGGCTATGTTGCAAATTGGTGTTTCGGTGATTTGCAGGTTTAATGGTAATTTCAAGGCAGAATGCGCAGTTCGTCCGCCTTCTAGCAGAGTCGCAGCTATTCCAAATGAAGCCAACGCTAAAGCAACATCATTTCGCGATCTGATCCTCGCCAAAAGAAATGAAATTAAGAACGTTTTTCCGGTTTCTACGGGAGCATCAAGGAAATAAATTCCACCAGATCCACTGTTCACAGCTTCTATCAAAGTGTCGTACGCAATTCTTTATTGTTGATTTAATTGTGGAACATTTATACGAACTGTTTCGGCTAATGCTTCAATGTACTGTTGTTCCCTTTGCAACTCGTGGTTTAATGCATCGTGCATATGACGATTGGGTTCTGTCATTCCCAAACACGACAATACTTTATTTGCTATCAATAAACACATATCTTCTATCATGATCAATGTCTCATTGTAAATTTCTTCAGTCATTTGTGGTGTAGAATTCAAAGTTTCACGGCGCAGCGCACACGATGCAAAACATCCTCAGACATGTCATCTCTATACTTAACCCAAATATTATGGTTGTGTTCAGAAACTTAATTTGTGACAAAACTTAAGATTTATCAAACTTAAAAAAATAATCTGATACAGTTACAAATGAAGTTAGCTAAAATTAAGTTTAGCGAAGCCGACCAAACTAATTGGAAATCAGTACTACTTATAGTTTATTACACTTTTCGTCGCGTTCGCGATTCACTTTTGTTTATTTTCGGAACCCGACATTAGATCCTCCAAAGCGCACCCGAAGACTATTTTTATAGATATGATTGAATTTGAACTTTATGAAGCGGTAATAAATTGCAAATTGACTCCTTGACGTTAGGAACACACCTAAATTGCTTAGACAACAGTGTGATTATAATTTAATATGAACTTTAGCTTTTAGAACTATTGAACTTTTAGAACTATTGAATAGCAATAAAAGTTCAAAGTGACTCTAGAAAACGTTTGTTTGGGAAATAGAAAAGGGCTGTTTTTAGGGTTTTCCCGGAAATTATTCTATTTTTTCACGCCTTTTAAACCTTCCCTAGACCTCCACGAACATTTCAAGACTAAGATAAGATAAATCCGTTCAGCCGTTCTCGAGTTTTAGTGAGACTAACGATCAGCAATTAATTTTTATATATATAGATATTACATGTACAAGTATTATGTTATATGAACACTTGCTGGTTTATATTTTTCATGATTTTGAATCATGTTTATTAAAATAAACAGTATTCAGGAAAGGACAATTCGACTGTTAACAGTCAAATGCTTCTTTTTCAAAAAAGTCTTATAGCACGGAAATAAAAATAGCTACAGTTTGTCTGTTCTGAAGACTTGAAGCAACTATATAATTCGCAGTTGCTCTATGTAGCTCGGATTATATGGAGTCTCGATTGATTCGGGAAAATATGCGTCAAGACAAGGTGTAATGGTCATCTTCTGATGAGCCCAACCATTGCATTGGGCGAAACGCATATATGAACACTTGCTGGTTTATATATATTTTTCATGATTTTGAATCATTTTTATTAAAAAGTATTATGTTATGTTTGTACTAAAACATAATTATTGCTCTAAAAATCAGTTTTTAAATTTTCTCTAAAGAAAAAGTGGGTTGGGTTCGAAGTCCTGTATGGATCATACTGTATTTAAAATACTGTATCTCAAAATACTGTATTTCAAAATACTGTATGTACAAAATACTGTATGATCAAAATAATGTAGCTCAAAATTCTGTATCTTAAAATTCTGTATACCAAAATTCTGTATTTCAAAATGCTGTAAATAGGCTGACAAATAAAAATCGTTTTGACAATGTAAAAAAGTGCGCACTTTTTTACATTTTCAAAACGATTTTTATTTGTCAGCCTATTTACAGCATGTTGAAATACAGAATTTTAAAAACAGATTACTTTTATAAAGAATACCTACATCATAATATTTTTCATTGACATAATGTTCTAATATACTTCCCTTGAACAATAACATAATGATAATTCATAAGTCTGTGAATTAATTAAAAAAAAAAATAAGTGGTATTTTGGTATTATTTTCTCTTCCCATTTTCTTCTCATTAATTGTTATTTCTCTCACAGTTGTATATGAATTGTTGTTACCACAATCAACAATTCCATAAAAAATTACACCGAACTTATTGATCTGTCAAAACTTCCACGTGTTCGTTCATTTCGTTGATATTTAAAAGCTAACACAAATTAAAGAATTAAGTGAAATTGGAGTTTCAATAAATGATAAAATGTACATACATACATAAATCGAGTTCTGCTTTTGTTGTTCTCTATAATGGAAACTTAAGAGCGGAATTTTTCAAAAATACAGTATTTTTAGATAATGTTTTCCTCATACAATATTTTCAGAAGAAGAATTTTGAGATACAGTATTATCAGATACAGTATTTTGACAACACAGCATTTTGAGATACAGTATATTAACCATACAGTATTATGAATATACAGTATCATACAGTATGATACAGAATTTTAACCATACAGTATTTTAAAATACAGCATTTCGAGTCGCTCCCAGAAAAAGTACGTATACGCCACTATGACTGTTTAAGTAAAATTTGTTTAAAAGGTAAAACAAAGACAAAATGTGCAAACGAAACTGAGAAGAATAAGATAAGAAAATATCTCATATAAGTACATGAGATTCCTTCATAGGAGTTAAATAATCAGAGCTTAACTCACCTCGCTACTGTGCAGGTTTGTGGTTTGATTGCTACATTCTCGGTATTATTTTGTTCTATATTGATTAAAACGCAGAATTATTAAAGCTTTAAAAGATCCTACATTAAATTTAGCATTTACATAAATGGCACCGCATTACATACTATTTCGATATTTACAAAATTGTTTAAACCAAAATCGAATCATTAACAGCATATTTTTGGTTTAATAAAATTTGCCTTTTTATTGACATTACAATATATTACCGCACCCACATACAGTTTAAATAGCAAATAAAAAAAAAAATGCGTTTGTATTGGATTGCTGTTTTATTCATTTTTGTTTAACTTGCCAAGTCAATTATTTTCCACCTACTTACGCATATAAAATAAAATGTACGATATTCGAAGAGTAATCCATGTACGTGCCATTTATTTACCTACCTTGCTTTTTATACCGTCAAGCGAGTCGTTTATGCAGTCATTAAAAAGGATCAAAAGTATTATGCTTTCATTTGCATAGGCACACCACGCTGTCCGCATAAATATCTGACCATGTCCGGTCTTTGGAGGTTCAATTAAAAAACACATACATACATACATACACACCAGATGAGAATAAAAAAAAAAAAATAATAATAATAATAATAATAATAATAATAAAATGCGTAAAATTAATGCAGGACCTTAATTAACAACGACACCGATGATCCCATCATCCGGGCTGGATACGAATATCCTATTTTGTTTATT
The DNA here is from genome assembly GCA_920104205.1 of Eupeodes latifasciatus. Classification (NCBI taxonomy): domain Eukaryota; kingdom Metazoa; phylum Arthropoda; class Insecta; order Diptera; family Syrphidae; genus Eupeodes; species Eupeodes latifasciatus. Next base: position 90,822,245 of record OV049924.1, read on the forward strand.
ATACCCAAAAAGGACCTGTTTTTCATATTCAATATTACCTTTATGATGCACACTTCACGTCACCTAATTGAGGCATGATGCTTTAATTTAATTTTAAATCTCTTTGAATCGAGATAAAGTTTTAAAAGACATACAAATAGGATCAAAACAGCTTTCATGAGAAAAAAATTTCCAAAATATACTAAGCATGGGTATTATTTTAAACGTAAATGCACTTCACAGTTTAATTTCAAGAGTTTAACATTTTTGAAAATTTTGAAAAAAAGTAATGTCTCTTTTACATTTCAGCCATCCACCAAATAGGTAGAATATCATAACTATTTGGGACTGGTAGAATTTCGACCACAGACTCTTCGTGTCAGCCAGAAACATCTAGAAACAAACCTGATAATATGTCCCTTAAAAAAAATATCATTAGGAGATAGATAACAAACTTCAGAAATGGACTGATTTCATGACGACAACCATGACAAAGAAAACTGAACAACGATTAACGAATTTTCTCATCTAACGTAAGATCGCTCTATATAGTGCGAGCTGCAGAACAGATAGCCCTGTCAATGACATAACAACGATACAGGAAATACGTTGGATAAGGAGTGGTTTTTTACAAAACACCATGTGCTCGGAGTAGGCTTCCTAGTCAGCGAAAAAGTAAATTCTACTAAAGGGTTTTTAAATAAGGGCGGGTAGATGTTAAAATGGAATAAGACAAGCTGTGTCTGAGGCAGCGTTACCACTTTAATTCAATAAATTTGAAATCTACTTCCTACTTCGCACCATCATCAAAATATTAAAATAGACTTCATTTTTAAAATTTGTGTTTCTACCTAAACTTCAATTTTAATAAAAATCCCTCACTCTTGTATGTAGTCTCAAAATTTTCTAGAGAATTAAAAATCGCTTGAGTGTTTGCATTTGCGATGAGGTTCCGTTTTATCTATTACTTACTTACTTAAGGTGGCGCTACAGTCCTGTGTGAACTAGGGCCTCACCCAACAGACTTCTCCATCTAGCTCCGTCCCTAGCTAGATGTCTCCAGTTTCGCGCTCCAAATTGGGTGAGGTCACCTTCCACTTGTGCGCGCCACCTGATTCGCGGTCTTCCTCTACTGCGCTGTCCTGTGGGTGTGGATTCGAAGACTTTCCGGGCCGGAGCATTGGTTTCCATGCGCTCTACGTGACCTAGCCATCTTAGTCGTTGGACTTTTACCCTTCTGGCTAAGTCTACGTCGCTGTACAGCCCGTACAGCTCGTCGTTCCATCTTCTCCTCAACTCCCCTTCGATGCATACGGGACCATAGATCACACGAAGAATCTTTCTCTCCAAACGACCCAAGGTGCTTTCATCCGCTTTTGTCAAAGTCCATGCTTCTGCACCGTATAGCAGGACGGGGATGATAAGGGTCTTATATAGCGACACTTTGGTCCTTCGAGAGAGAATTTTTCCACTCAATTGCTTTCTTAACCCAAAAAACAGCGGTTAGCAAGAGTTATTCTTCGTTTGATCTCAGCGCTGGTGTTGTGTTCTGCATTTACAGCGGAGCCTAGGTAGACGAAGTCCTCGACTACCTCAAAGTTACGTCTGTCGATGGTGACGTTTTGACCAAGACGTCGTCGGTGTTGTAGGTCCTTTCTTGATGACTGCATGTACTTTGTTTTGCCCTCATTAACCGTTAAACCCATTTTTGCCGCCTCTGCCTCAATACTCACAAAAGCCCCATTGACATCACGCTGAGTTCTTCCGATTATGTCAATGTCATCAGCATATGCTAGTAATTGGACAGACTTTTGAAAGATAGTGCCTCTGATGTTGACGTGTGAGCTTTGCACTATTCTTTCAAGTACGATGTTAAAAAAATCACATGACAGCGCATCACCTTGTCTAAAACCTTTTTTGACATCGGTTCAGGTTCAGTTAAGTTTTTTCCAACCTTTATGGAGCAGCGTGAATTCTCCATGGTCATCCTGCACAAACGGACGAGTTTGGTAGGGATGTCAAAACTAGACATGGCTCTATACAGTTCGTCCCTGTAGATGCTGTCATATGCGGCCTTGAAATCGATGAAAAGATGGTGGGTGTCGATTTGGTGTTCTTGGGTTTTTTCCAGGATCTGCCGTAATGTGAATATTTGATCGACTGTGGACTTTCCTGGTCTGAAACCACACTGATAAGGACCTATCAGGTTGTTGACGATGGGCTTTAGACGTTCACATATTACGGCAGAGAAGATTTTATAAGCGATGTTAAGTAGACTGATTCATCTATAATTGGTGTAGTTTAGAGGGTCTCCTTTTTTCAGGATCGGGCAAACAATACTGAGGTTCCATTCATCGGGCATGCTTTCTTCCGACCATATCTTACAGATAAGTTGATGCATGCTCCTAACCAACTTATCTCCAGCTGCTTTAAAGAGCTCGGCATTCAAGCCATCCGCTCCAGCGGCTTTGTTAGACTTCAGCTTAGATATGGCAATCTTTACTTCGTCTAAGTCGGGAGGACGGGATTGTTGGCTTTCGTCGTCTATGTTGAATGGATCATCCTGCCTGACAGCGGAATTCGGTTCGTCGTCGCCGTTATACAGTCTGCAGAAGTGGTCCTTCCATATCCTCAGCATTGACTGCGGTTCCACTATGATGTTTCCACTTTCGTCTTTGCAGCCTTCGGTTCTAGGTTTATGTACTTGTGAATTTCGTTTCACCTGTTCATAAAACTTTCGAACTTCATTCCTGCTTTTAAACCTCTCAACATCTTCGACCGCACGCTTCTCATGCTCTCTCTTTTTCCTTCTGAGAAGTCGGTGTTCCTCTCGCCTCTTTTGCTCATAGAGCTCATGAGCAGCTCTCGTCCTTTTATTCAGCGGCGCCTTGCGTGCCTGTTGTTTGGCTGCATTTGCATGCCGACATTCCTCATCAAACCAGAGGTTCCTTGTTGGTGGTCGCTTGAAACCCAGCACGTCAGAGGCGGCTTCTCTGAGTGCGTCTTGGCAATGTTGCCACTGGTTTTCTATACATTGTGTTGGCGGCACAGAACTTCGAGAGAGGTTACTTGTAACTCGGTCGGAAAAGGATTTGGCGATCTCTTGCGATTGTAGCCGTTCGACGTTGTACCTTCTCCCAACATCTCCCTGTTTTGCCTTGGGCCTGGAAACCCGAAGTGCTACCTTGGCTACAACAAGGTAGTGGTCCGAGTCGATGTTAGCTCTTCGGCGTCGATCGCAATATGGTCAATCTGGTTGACGGTAGATTGATCTGGAGATCTCCAAGTTCCTTTGTGGATGTTGAGGTGTGGAAAACGCGTACTGGCTACCATGACGTTTCGCCCCGCAGCAAAATCTATGAGCCTGAATCCGTTGTCGGAAGTGTTGTTGTGCAGGCTTTTTTTCCCGATTATTCCACCAAAGATGTCTTCCCTTCCTAGCTTGGCATTAAAATCGCCCAGGACAATTTTAATATCGTAGCTAGGACACTACTCGTATGTTTTGTCTAAGAGCTCGAAGAACATATCTTTGGTGTTGTCATCCTTCTCATCTGTGGGGGCGTGCGCGCATATCAGGCTAATGTTGCCGAATTTAGCCTTGATGCGGATGGACATGAGGCGCTCGTTGATGCACCTATAGCTTAAGACTTGTTGCCTAAGTCTGGCTCCAATGACGAAGCCGCATCCACATAAGCGCTGTTGGTTTTCTCGGTAGCAGTCACCATAGTAGATATCGCAGTTTTTCATCCTCTTTTTGCACAGCCCATCCCATCGTATTTCCTGGATGGCGGTGATGTCCGCTTTATAGCAGTCTAGGGCCTCTGCTAATTCTTCGGCTGCACGTGGTCTGTTAAGGGACCTAACATTCCACGTGCATATCCGAAGTTCGTTGTCCTTAATTCGTTTGCGTTGGTTGTCAGCAGTAAATCCGTCCGTATCCGAGGCTTGTTGGTGCTTCGCAACTATAAGATTTTTAAGTGGTCAGGAAGTCACCCTGACGGCACAACCCCCAACCTGGAGGGCCAGATCCTTAGTATAACTCCAAGGACGGGGAGCCGGATAAACCGCTCCTTATAGGCCTGGGCTCCGAATAAGTCGTAGAAGCCCTATAAGGTGTTCACTAAGTAGTTCAGCCTTACCGGAACTGTAGACGCCACCGTTGATTCCATCTCGGGAATTCCTCCGCTGCCGTCTGGATAAGGAGAGGTGCCTTAGTGGACGCACCTCTCCCCCCTCTCTCGTTTGCTGCCCCCAACAACTTTCCACTGGGGTTGGAACCCAATCTCCAGTTGAGGTACTAGGCACCCGATGTTCACCACGGGGAGGTGAGAGTAGGAGTTGATAGACAGAGGTTGGTTTTGAGAAAAACCTGTGGACGCTTGTGTCCTCTTGAATGCACATGTCTACCGTTTTATCTATTGTATTCTAGTTTAACCCTTTTGTCATTTTCACTTGGGACATATAGTATCTGTATGGCAAGTTTTGCATTCGTAAACAAATTCGAATTCGAGATTTTGATCAAACATGACATTACGATGGTAGAGAAGTCGAAAAAAGTAGATCCACCGATTTCGTCGGTTTGTCTGTATGCCTTTCCTGTTTTGTTTTTTTTTAACTAAAAATAACAGTAGTCCCATTACAAATTTGTACTGTCAAAAATCGATAATCCGAATTTTCACAAAAACAAACCAATAGATTTTTTTTTATTTTTGCTAAAATTTGTGTTCTTAGTTTGGCTTCGTTCAATATAAAAAAATATTTTTCTATTGCTCCAGGAGCGTACCCCCCATAGAACCGTTATTTTGTTTTTAAGTTTTCTCAAGAACTAAACTATTTTTTTTTCTGCAAAAGCTCTTATACTCAATAATATTTGATAACCAAAAAATATTAATTTTTTTTTCGAAATTTGATATCTTGAAAATGGGTCATTATTTTTTATAATATTGAAATGCAAGACGTCTAATAATAAGTTCAAAAAACTATATCAGAAACATTTTTAACTAAAATTTAAAAACGATTTTCAAATAGGTACAAATTTTAAAAAAAATTAAGGTTTTTTTGATAAATTGATAAATAAAATGGCATTTACATTTTTGAAAACAAAATTTTGTGCAGGTACATTTTAATTCTTAAAATACAAAAAATAGTTGTAAACAGACTTTTTTGGATACATGAGCGAGTTCATGCGAACCAGTCGTGCATTTTATTTCTTTTCTGTTTGTTATTGTTATTTGTGTTCAGTTGTGCTTTAGTGTTATTTTGGATTTAATTTTTTTATTTTCAATATGAAAAGATATTTTCAAGTTGTCCAAAAATAAAGATAAAAGGTGTGTTGCTGTACTGAAATTCTATTACGATTACAATAATTATTTCTTGTAAAACTCGTGCTTTGCAATCAAAACATTATAAAGTCATTTCATTTGACCAACACGAGCCCAATTTTTGCGTTTTCGTTGCCAACAACCAAGAAGTAAGAAATGTAACATTAAAATATTGAGTTATATTATATGAAGGGTATAAAAAAATCTAGTTTTTTTCTAGTTTTTTCATTGAATAATATGAAAAAGTTTATTTTTGAAATCTACTTCCATTTTTCTCAATCTACTTCGCTTTTTTCCTAAAATCTACTTCAACTTTTTTTGAGAAGAGGTAACGCTGGTCTGAGGTATTAACAAAATTATTTTTTTATTTGAAAGGCGCATGTACGCCATTCAGTGTGGAATATGACTCGGATCGGTACCATTTCAATGATCAAATGGTTACGATCCGAGTGGTCCAATTTTCAATGACTCTTCCGTATATATGTATATCCGATTGAATTTGAGCGATGGCCAGTGTTATGTTCACATTTAGGGCATCGGTCGATTGTGGTTTATTTGCATAGACCTGCGACTTCAAGAAACCGCACAGGAAAAAGTCTAGCGGGATCAAATCGCATGCCCTTGGTTGCCAATTCACATCAGCCCTGCGAGAGATAACCTTACCCTCAAATCGTTCCTGCAAAATGTCAATCTAGGCGATTTTTCGGCCAAAATTGGGGTCATCTTCCAAACGATTCGAAGCCCAGTCAGTGGACAAACGGCGGCGTTGTCTTTGGTCATGAACTTTGAGATCCTGGGTCAGTTCGATCTTGTACGGGTGTAGGCCCAAGTCCCGACGCAAAATGCAAAATTCGCCAAGTTGAAGTCTGCGAAAGGCCGAGTTCTTGTCCAAAGCGAGGAGCGAGGAATAGACTGCCTCGGGTTCTGCTGTACACTTTCACGGAACGCGGCAATGCTTTCGGCCGATCTTGCGTTCTTTGAACGTACAAGTGTTGGCTGATTGTTTACTGAACCGGTCGTCTCAAATTTGGCACCAAACGTTGAAGAGTCGACTGTGAAGGGCCACCACGTCTACCATAAAATGGGCGCAATGGGCGCAACGTTTTGATTATAAAGTTTTAGCATTTGAACGTCACCAATTATAGAGGAATCAGTCTACTTAACATCGCTTATAAAACTTCTCTGCCGTAATATGTGAACGTCTAAAGCCCATCGTCAACAACCTGATATGTCCTTATCAGTGTGGTTTCAGACCAGGAAAGTCCACAGTCGATCAAATATTCACATTACGGCAGATCCTGGAAAAAAAACCCAAGAACACCAAATCGACACCCACCATCTTTTCATCGATTTCAAGGCCGCATATGACAGTATCTATAACAGGGACGAACTGTATAGAGCCATGTCTAGTTTTGACATCCCTACCAAACTCGTCCGTTTGTGCATGGAGAATTCACGCTGCTCCATAAAGGTTGGAAACAACTTAACTGAACCTTTCGATGTCAAAAAAGGTTTTAGACAAGGTGATGCTCTGTCATGTGATTTTTTTAACATCGTACTTGAAAGAATAGTGCAAAGCTCACACGTCAACATCAGAGGCACTATCTTTCAAAAGTCAGTGATGACATTGACATAATCGGAAGAACTCAGCGTGATGTCAATGGGGCTTTTGTGAGTATTGAGGCAGAGGCGGCAAAAATGGGTTTAACGGTTAATGAGGCCAAAACAAAGTACATGCTGTCATCAAGAAAGGACCTACAACACCGACGTCTTGGTCAAAACGTCACCATCGACAGACGTAACTTTGAGGTAGTCAAGGACTTCGTCTACCTAGGCTCCGCTGTAAACGCAGAAAACAACACCAGCGCTGAGATCAAACGAAGAATAACTCTTGCTAACCGCTGTTTCTTTGGGTTAAGAAAGCAATTGAGTGGAAAAATTCTCTCTCGAAGGACCAAAGTGTCGCTATATAAGACCCTTATCATCCCCGTCCTGCTATACGGTGCAGAAGCATGCACTTTGACAAAAGCGGATGAAAGCACCTTGGGTCGTTTCGAGAGAAAGATTCTTCGTGTGATCTACGGTCCGGCACCGAGCTAGATGGAGAAGTTTGTTGGGTGAAGCGCTAGTTCACACAGGACTGTAGCGCCACCTTAAGTAAGTGAGTAAGTAAGCATTTGAACGTGCTGTTTGTTCAATCGTGTAACTTCCCATGATAATTTGGCATAGACAATTGAATAATAAATAAAAGATTTGACAGATGTCACCAAAAACCACCTAGGTATGACCTGACACAGTCAGTCGTAACTAAATTGACCACGTGTTGAAAGGCCGTCGCCACTTCTAAAGCCTAACGTATCAAGGTGCCAATATCGACTCGGATCACTATATTGAGGGTATGGTGTTATGACGGGCGACGCACGGCGGATTGCCTTACGAAGACATATTGCATCCGCCAATCACGTAAGAAAGGTCAAACGGCTAAAACAAAAACAATGCCCCTAGAGCCGATAGTATATCAGCGGAGCTGTTTAAACATTGCGGGCCATGAGGTATCACGTACGTTGTAAAGATAATCGCGCCTAAAAGATAATTTCATCTATCCTACAAGATCAGATGGATCCTTAGGCAGGCGGCGGCGCGGCGGCGGTCGCGGCGTTGGAAAATGTCTAGAAATTTATATTCCAACTTACTATCTGTTCACAAACTTTAAGTCCGCCTACGGTAGCATAGCCATGGTAGAACTATACAAAGTCATAATAGAATTTGACATTCCAATATAACAAGACAAGATAAAATATCAACATCTAAAATGGCCTCCGACAATAGAGGATGGCTTGGCCTGCCTCCTCTTCAACCTGGGGTTGAATAAAGCAATACGTTAATTTGGCCGTCAACAAGAGGTTCATCGTTACCAGGTCCAGTCAGATATTGGCCTATGCACACAACATCGACATCATCGGATTCCTTCATCCAGATCGAACAGGTGGCACAAAATCAGGAGCTGCACATGGTGGCGTCGACTGAGAGAAGAAAAATTGGTGAAACAATCAAGATAGCGGAACACGAATTTGAAGTAGTTCAATCCTTCAAAATATCTTGGGTTAAAAGTATAAGGTGATAACAATTTGGAAGAAGAAATACACGGGCGGTAGCTCAAAATCAACCGAGCCTACTTCAGTCTGTAAAAGCTTTCCACATCTTGCCATAACTTCTTAGCTGCTGCTTTTCAGTACGATGGTTCTGCCAGTACGAGTATACACACATATATGTAGATTCCAGACATGGATGCTTAGTTAAAGGCACTTTGATCTCTTGGAAGCATTCGAGAGGAAGGTTTTGCGGAGAATTGTTGGTCCAATATATGGGAAAGGACAATTCTAGAGACGCTATACAATCATGAACTGTATGCAATCTAAATCGAACATTTTATGGTATGCGAGAGCGTGGCAGACCATGCTTACGCGCGCTGGAAAGATGGCGTAGACCTTTTAACAATTCCCAATTGACAAAATAGAAAAAAAAAATAAGAATTCAATCAAACGACTTGGAGTGTAGCATCAATTTCTTTTCAATTAAAGCCGAACTCTCCAAACGACGAAGGAAGCATTTAACAAGGATATATAATATCACACCACAGCTATGCATATACATATAGATTCACTCTCCAGCCAAGCTAGAATAGGCTAATTCCTGATGCTCATCAGTTAAGTCAATGAAGTGAAGTGGATGTGTGTCAGATTGATTGGCAAAAAGATCAGATATATGGATGAGCCAAAAGGATGCAAAGCGTAAAAGAAACCAGGAATCATCGTCGATTAATGGAAGTAAAAAAAGAAAAAAAGAAAAAAACACCCTCTTCCCCACTCCGATGGTTTATTTCCTTATACATCAAAAGCAAATCCTTGAACGCTTTAAACATCACTGAGGAAATTCATGAGGAAGATAAACACACCACACACGAGACGGGCTTGCCTAAGCTTAGAGTCGAGTAACAAAAGTTATGTGTGCTATGCAAACAGAGCGAGGTTTGTTTTCCAAACCATTTTTTATTTTTTTTTTGCTTCTCGTGTTTGGCTTAAATAGCTTTGTGGAAGTGAGTGCTTCTTGAGTGAGTACAGTGTGTGTGTGTGTTTGGGGGGGGGGGGTTACGGTTATGGCACGTTACGTATACCTTATCCTAATGCGTAGGTATATCCTCTCTAAAGCAAATTTGAATATTTCTGGGAGTCTTTTTTTTAATTTCGAGTCCTTCGTTTTGGTTTTATTTTAGCAATAAACCATTCAACCGTAAGGTGTGTTCCAAGGCTCCATGCTGTCTGGGGGGCAACAGTTCCAGAGAGCAGCACCAGCGTTCCTATCAAATGTACTACACACGATGGGAAGTCGATCCGATGGATATACGGAATGGCCGATGGAAGCTTCATGTTTATCCTTATGGAGGTGGACATTTTGTATGTGTCCTAACCAGAGTGTACTGACACACAAAGCACATCCCCGATGCTAGACGACATATGTACATAAATCGTCATTTAGATGGATTTGCTAAAGGAACATACACAGCATATCAAAAACGGATTAGCTTTAGATGAAATTTTGAAGAGAAACAGTTTTTTGAAAAATATTAAACAAACATACATAGTCTGAGGTATAAAAGAAGATACACCAGAAACAACATCAGAAAAATGCAAACACCATTTCGTAATCGGGATTCATATATTCCAGACGGGACTCCCATCATCATCGTCATAGAAATCAAAGAGATAGAACGAGAGACAGACAGAATCCTTATCCCTATTCGTATCCCTACCTACCAAAAGTCTACATTGTACTTTTTGGTTCGTTTATTTTTTGACAGTCATAGTCAGGTCAAACGAGACGTTTTATATACATACATTTTGCTCGATTATTTGCAGATGGCGCTGGCTGTTTTTGTTGTTTTTATTTTTATATTTGTCGGAAAAATCGAAAAATCTGGAAAGTCAGGGATTTAATGAAATAGCTTTGTGAATGTGTCTTTAATGGGAGAGACCATTGGTTTAACGCATTTATTATTATTTGTAGGTTTTTGTTTTGTTGATGTGTTATATGAGGTTATAACAATCAAATAAAACCTGGAAATGACAGTTGATTTTTATTGCTTAAAATAGTTCGAATTTTCGAAGCATAAAAGGGATAGCTTTTATTTAGGTATGGGTATTGGCAAAAGTTATCAGATTTCACATATCTATAGGAATAAAGAATCGTGTTATTATTTTAATCGAAATACATTATCTCGTCTGGATGTTGCTCCAGATGGATGGATGGAATTTTATCAGACAAATAAAATAAATTACGACCATTCCATTCCTGGAACTGAAAATATAGATTCGTTAACTTTTACGTGTGTAGTAGAGTCTGTATACAGTTTGGGAAGTTAAATACATTCATTTTGTTCAGTTCTAGAGAAACGAATTTTTGTTTTGTAATTGAATGATAAGAATTTAACGTTTTTAAGCCTGTTAAAATGTTTCTAATAATTGAAAATAAGAAAATTTTTAAAATTTGATTATTAAGTAATGTAATTAATATTATTTGTGTTAAATATTATATTTCTTCAACCAATGGCTGATCCAGGGAAGGGGGGGTTCGTAGGGGTAATGACCCTCAAGGAAGATAATTTGTTTGCTATTTCGTAGGAATTCCCTTCAATTTAAAACTAATCGTATTGCGTTAATGGATATTTTATTTTGAATTACTAACTTCCCATAGGGAGTTATTGTAATGGGTCCGATTTGTCGAATTGAAAATTTTGACATTTCTCGGCGTTTCAAGGTCCCTAGAGTCGAAATAAAAAATGTTTAGAAAGATGTCTGTGCGTGCGTGTGCACGTACGTTCGTACGTAAGTACGTCCGTACGTCTGTACGTTCGCGACGTTTTTTTTCGTTGTCCATAGCTCAAGAACCAGAAGAGAAATCGACTTCAAATAAATTTTATTATACAGATTATAAGGCAGAAAGATGCAGAAAGGGCTCTCAAGAAAATTGCGTAGGTGGTTTTTTTTACTATATAGCAGTTTAAAAAAAGGTGAACATTTTGGTTAAACCTAAATATCTCATAAACCAATGACGCTAGAGACTTGAATTAAATTTTATGTTATATATTGTAACGTGATACAAAACAATTATATTTTTGGAAAAAACTCCAATTAACGGTTTTTATATAAATCAAAAAAAACTGAAAAAAAATTTGTCACCTCGAAAATTTTACGACTAAAATATGATTTCATCTCTAAAACAATTTTGTGCAACGAAGAATAATGTTTTTGACATCTAATAAAATTTTGAGGAAAATCTAATTGACACTTTTTTTATAAAAAATAAAACCCTAAAAAAACATTACTCAAATTTGGTAAAAATTGAATTTCGACTCACAAATTTTTTTAAAAACTTGAGATTATGGCTTCAAACTTATTTAATCTTATAAGAAATATTGTTTTCAACATTCTGAAAAATGTTAAGAAAAATCGCGTTGACAGTTTTTTTTACTAAACATAAAAACCTAAAAAAAAATTAATAAAAGTTGGTAAAAATTGATTTTCGACTCAAATATATTTTTAAAACTTTGAGATATTGGCTTTAAACTACTTTTATCTTTCAAAAAATATTGTTTACAACATTCAGTAAAATTTTTAAAAAAGTCTTATTGACAGTTTTTTTTACAAAAAATTAAAAACCGAATAAAAATTTATAAAAAAGATTAAAAAACTTAGAGAAAAATCGATTTGACAGTTTTTTTACAAAAAATAGAAACCTAAAAAAAAAATTATAAAAGGTGGTAAAAATTGATTTTCGACTGAAATATCTTTTCACAGATTTGAGATAATGGCTTCTAACTTATTTAAACTTATAAGAAATATTGTTTTTAACATTCTATACAATTTTGAGAAAAATCGAATTGACAGTTTTTTTTTACATAAAATAAAAACCTAAACAAAAACAATTCTAAAACTTCGTAAAAATTTACTTTCGATTCAAGAAGCTTTTCAAAAATTACAAATATTGGCTTCAAACTTATTTTATTTCACAGAAAATATTTTTTTCGATATTTAGTAATTTTTTATAAAAATCCAACAGTCCGTTTTTTTATAAAATAATAAAATCTACAAAAAATAGTACGCAAATTTGTTAAAAATTGTTACATATAGACAAACTTTTAAGCAAGACTAATCGACAGACGGAATGGGAAGTTATCAGTGTGGGTTGCATTCCAGCCTCTTTTTTATTTTTTGTATATGAAAACAACATTTGTATTTTACTTCCTTAAACTTTGTTGCTAAAAGTACTACTTTTGACTGAAGATTGGACCAAGAACATAATATGAATAGGATATTCAGCCCTATTCCAAAAACAGCACAAATTCATCAAATTTTGACCAATGGACACTCCAGGGGGGGGGGTTCATACGAACCATAAAGCTTATACAGTTAAGTTGTATAAGTAAAGATTTCATGTAAAGATTTATTAGTAGGTAATTTAACGACATTCAGGAAATTACAACACTTCAGGGTACCACAATGGATCAACATTGATCTAAGTGTGATGGTAACAACATCAACTGTCAGCCCGTTCAACCTAACCTAACGACATTCATCAAAAAATGGTTTGCTGTCAAAAACAACTAAAACTTTTGTTTTTACTCAATTTAGAATTTGAAAAAAACTTTAGTCATGCTTTAAATTATTTTCATAAAAATTGTTTCCAAGAAAAAGAGCAAATATTCAGGTTCTTAAAAAGAAACCTTGAATAAGAAATCATCAATTTTATATTAACTTGCCTTTAAATTCCTTAAACTAGCCTTCAATTTTATTATTACATTTTTTTGACACACATAAATAGTGATTATTTAAGTGATTTTTACTTGCGACATACATATATCAACTATATTTATATAGCAAGTATTGCATTAGTAAAAAATTTCGAACAAGAGCTTTTAATCAAAAATGACATTACGACGGTAGAGAAGTCGAAAAAAGTGAGTACCCCTATTATTTCCGTCTGTCTGTCTTTCCTGGCCCCTACAGTCCATACATTTGTGTTGATTCAAATTAAGATTTTCATCCGATTAGGTTAGGTTAGGTTAGGTTGAAGTGGCTGTCCAAGATGGAAACGGACACACTTAGGCCAGTTTGGTGGCCCATTGTGATACCACATGAATCTTGAGGTTTCTTCCTAAGCTCAATGGAACCAGTTTGAGTCTCTTACGAAACGTGAGAGGCTGCTTATGCCGATATGATTTAGATCGTTTAGATCGTTAAAGAAGAATTCTCCTAGGTAATTCTTGCGTTTTCGAGCCAGAGCAGGGCATGTGCAGAGAAGATGAAGAACTGTTTCTTCCTCTTCCTCGTCCATACAGCTTCTGCAGAAGTCATTTGAGAATACGCCTAATCTCATGGCTATGACATGGTTATGACACCTATTATCGAGCTTATATGCGATCTGCTTAGAGAGAGCAAGCACCTTAAACGTTTTAAATCCAGTGTTGGCCAGATGTTTTTGTGACTTCACACGTGGTGATGTTGTTCCACCTGGTGCCTGCCCTCCTCACAGCGTCTTGCATTAGCAACAGTTTACAAGTAGCGATTGGTATTCCAGTACGTGCCAAACGTGGTAGAATGGGCTGTACTGTACCGTTCCTGGCGAGTTCATCTGCCTTACAGTTACCTGGAATGTCTCTATGGCCCGCCACCCAGCAAAGGTGAATATTAAACTGTTGTGCCATCTCCATTAGAGTTGATCGACAGTTCTGGACTGTTATAGAGTTTGTAGAGACAGAATGCAGAGATTTAATAGCGGCCTGACTATCTGAGAAAATACGGATATCAGATGTCGATATCACGTTTTCTTTAAGCCAGGACAAGACTTCTTTTATCGCCAAAAGTTCCGCCTGGAACACGCTACAATGATTGGGAAGGCTTAATGAGAGACTTAATTTCAGTCGTTCAGAGTACACACCTCCACCAACCGCTTCTTTTGTTTTTGATCCATCTGTATAGAAGAAGATTGACTCGCCTTCCAGGAATGTCCTATCCTCCCAAAAATATCTGGGAGGTATAGAAATCTGGAAATTTCTGTCGAATTGTAGTTGGGGGATGGTGTAGTCTGTGTGCTTTGGGATTGATTCTAAATAACTAAGAATAACGGAGTGGCCAATGTTGTTGTTAGACCACTGCGACGAAGCTTTGAGGCGAATAGCAGAACTTGCAGCTATTTGTTTGCTAAAGATGTCAAGAGGTGTTAGGTAGAGTAAGGTGTCCAGTGCCGCAGATGGGGTCGTGCGAAGCGATCCACTTATACATAGGCAAGTTGAACGTTGGACTTTATTTACTTTATCTCGCTTTATACCTTTTTCTAAAGCAGTCCACCATACTGTCACACCGTAAATTAAAATCGGTCTGATTACCGATGTGTATAGCCAATGCGTGATTCTGGGTTGCAAGCCCCATTTATTACCGATGGCTTTTTTGCAAGAAAAGAGAGCTACAGTAGCTTTTTTGACTCTTTCCTCTACGTTGCGTTTCCAATTTAGTTTTTTATCTAAGACAAGACCCAGGTATTTAGCCTCGTCTGAGAATTTTAATTGGATTCCTTTAATATGGGGAGGGTTGACAAATGGAATTTTGTATCTCCTCGAAAATAAGACCAAATCGGTTTTGTGTGGGTTAACACCCAGTCCACACCGATCAGCCCAAAGTATTAGTCTATCTAAGGCATTTTGTAAGAGTTCTTTTAACGTGTTAAGATGCTTTCCTGAAACTGCTATAGCAACGTCGTCCGCATAGGCTATCACTCTGAAACCCTCCGCATCCAGACCAGTTAGGATTTCATTCACCACTAGGTTCCAGAGGAGAGGGGATAGAACACCACCTTGCGGTGTCCCTCTACTAACGAATCGTCTGCCAGAAGAGTTGCCCAGTTTTGAGTTAATTATTCTGCTAGTAAGCATTAAATGAATTAACTCCCGAAGCGAACTCTCTACATTAAGAGATGTTAGTACAGATGTGATTGCAGATGTGTCCACGTTGTTAAAGGCACCTTTGATGTCAAGGAAAGCAACCATAGTGAACTCTTTATGATGGAGGGAATATTCGACGGTGCGTACTAAGGTATGTAGCGCTGTTTCCACCGATTTACCTTTACAGTAGGCGTGTTGAGACGAAGACAGAAGTCTTGTATCAATACTTGCCCTTAAATGGATATCAATCAATCTTTCCAAGGTCTTAAGAAGGAATGATGATAGACTTATAGGTCGTAGATCTTTAGGGTTGACTTGCGATCATTTACCTGCCTTGGGTATAAAAACAACTTTAACTTCTCGCCATGCCGAGGGAACATGGACCAGGTAAAGACAGCTGGTAAAAATTGCCTCAAGGATTGGTGCAATTATGTCAGAAGTCTTCTGTAGCTCGGCTGGTGTTATTCCATCTGGTCCTGCAGATTTAAATGGTTTGAAGCTGTTGAGAGCCCATTGTAGCTTGTCCCTTGTAATCAGACCTTGTGGATATATTGGGACTTGAACGTATATAACCGTTGCAAGTCTCGGTAAGAGAACTTCCAGGAAAATGAGTATCCAGTAGTAAGTTCAGCGATTCATTACTTGAATTTGTCCAGGAGCCGTCTGCATTTTTCAAGCAGCTTGGCATCGCTGGATTAGTTGAGAGAATTTTCCGTAACCCAGAGGCTTCCGAAGTTTCTTCTATAGTGCCACAGAAGGATCGCCAAGAAGATCGTTTAGATTTCCTTAGTGCCTTCTTGTAAATTCTTAGGGATTCTTTGTAAGAATCCCAGTGAGAGGCTAGTCTTGCGGCTTTGGCTCGGTTAAACAGTTTCCTGCATTCTTTCCTGAGCGAGTCAAGCTCTGAGGCCCACCATTGTGGTTTCCTCTTTCCTCTTATGTGTATAAGTGGACAAGCAATTTCTAGCAATCTGTTCATAGCTGAGGTAAGGTCATTGACTTTATTGTCAAGTTCATTAGCGTTAGAGGAAGGACAAGATAGTCCAGGTTTTAGTAAACTCTGTAATGAGTTCCTGTATGAGGCCCAATCAGTTTTCCGATAATTTCGAAAAGTCAATGGACTCGGGTTATCATCCACATTGATATTGAACTGGATATATCTATGATCAGAGAACGAGTGTTCTTTGGATACTTTCCAGTCCAAGATCATATGGTGTATAGTATCTGAGACAAGAGTTATGTCTAAGACTTCTTGTCGAGTTTTAGTTATGAAGGTTGGTTCATTTCCAACATTACTTACTAAGAGGTTAGTACCAAGAATATAATCAAAAAGAGACTCACCTCTGTCGTTGATATTGGTACTTCCCCATACCGTATGATGAGCGTTAGCATCGCTCCCAATAATTAGGCGGATCCTTTGCCTTTCCGCTTCAGCGACGACTTTCTCCAGGGTTTTTCCAGGGAGAGGGCCAAGGTGGTCATGGCCAAGATACGCCGACACTAGCCAGAAACTTCCCTTGGTTGTTTCCAGCCTAGCTACGGTGGTATCTTTGTCACTGAAATGATGGAGTAAAATTACATTAATGCTACGTTTTACTAGTATGCAAGATCTAGGTTCACCTCTATCTGTCACACACAGTGTGTAGTATCCAGGAGTCCTGAGTCCACGAACAACGGATCTCACAATCCATGGCTCTTCCCCGTTTCTCGCCAGCCGGAGAAGAAGTGAGGCCGAGGCCTTTGCGGAGTGCTGGAGATTAATCTGTACTAACTGCAGCATTTTGGCTACAATTAGGCAGATCAACCTCCACCACAGTTTTGTTCTGATCCTCTGAGTCTGAGGATGAACCCAAGAGTTCGTCCTCACTCAAAAGGATCATGTTGAGGTCGTCCTCAGTCTCCATTAAGGATGGACTGTCTACGACTTTTGTAGAGGGTGGGGTCGCTATTGGAGAGGGCATTGGTGCATCGTCACCTTCAGTTAAGAGAGAAGACGATGTCCCAGGCGCACCAACCGCTAGTTCACCCTCGGTTGTTTTTGGAGGCCCGCTTTCCGCGTTAACCTCATCTTTTGTATAGACTCGAATTTTAATGGTTTCGAAGCCATAGTTTATGGAGCCCTCGTTTATGGCTAGAGGAGCCAAAGATTCCTTATTGAGTACCAAAATGGCGCTCCTATAAAGATTCTTTACCTCCTCTAGCTTGGCTATCTTCCAGTTGTGCGTCGGAAGGGACGGGTTGCAAACTCTGATCATCTCGAGAATTTCATCGATACCGGCAGGTTCCATTGGGATCCAAATGCGGGCTCTGGGTCTGCTAGGAATGTCTTTCTTAGCGACTACCTCGAGCTTCGCACCTGGCCAAACTTCATCTAACCGGCTGATAGCGAGCTTATACAATTCACAAGACCTCTGATCGCCACAAACCATGAGTTTTACGTGGCCTTGATGCCAACCCCCATCGCTTATGGAAGGAAGTGGTCCTGGAAGCTCCCTCAAAATGCTTAAAAAGCCACCCGAGAGCTTAACCTTGACCAACTGCCAACGATCAGCCGATATTGTTCCATCATCATCACTCCTGTCAATAACCGCAACCACGACTTTGCCCTTCGCGACGTCACTGAAACTGGCTTTCTTGATGGGATTGAGGGGAGTGCTGGTGTTGTGCACCCGAGGCCGTTTTGGTGTCGGTACGGCCCCCTCGAGAGACCTTTCTCGTTTGGACGTAGAGTCCTTACTGGTCTTAGTTGTAGCAAGTATGCTTTTTGCCCATTCGACGCTAGCGGTTTGCTGTGGTGTCCTTTCAGCCCCCGATGATGCACCAGAGGCCTTCAGGATTTTCGCCGCTTGCCGCCTTTGTCTATATTGGCTTTTAGAGAGTTTCCCCTTTCTCTCATTAGTAGTGGTAGGGCCATTTTTCACAACCCTGCCACTACTGAAATTAGGTATCGCTACCTTCTTATCCTCGTTGCTACCAACTGCAGAGGAGGGTCCATGGTTAGCCACTACTCCCTTTTCTGTGTTGGCCGCAAGAGATACGGCAACAGGCTTTGACGCCAAATTGCCGCCCGGTCCTGAAGAGATACCGGTCTCATCATCCTTTAAATTTTTGTTTTTGTTTTTGTTTTTTTGTTTTTTCCATTTTAATCCCACGAGATGCGAAGAAAAGAGGTCCGTCTGCATAGAGATTCGCATGTTCAGATAAGGCTAGTTAATCCGGAGGTCGTCAGGTATCCGGATACTCCGTTAGAGACTGGGCTATTTTTGAATTGGGCCCCCAGCCAGGCTGATCATCGGCACGGGTCGTTTAACACCTTAGATCCAGCCCAATAAAGATAAGAGGTGGTAGGGAAGGAAGAGATAGGGTTAGGAATCAGTTGATGTTAATTCATCATTCTGATATGGGAGGAAAAGATTGGGATTCGGTAACAGCAATTCAGCTAATTTACCTAGAGTGAGAAGGAGCATAGGAGATAGGAGCGCTGTCTAGCTTTTTCGCCATTACAACGTGGGAGGTGGGATGGGAGTTGGTGACATAAACGTTGGCTGGTATGCCTTGTTTATGTGGGAATGGATGATGATTTTGGGAAAGGTAGAGGGATAAGAACGTCCTTTAGTTTCAGGACTCATCTGGAGAAAATTCTCGAGAATCATTAACCCTACTCAGCTTCTACAACTCGACAAGTTCGACGTTCAGAGTAGAAGTTTCATCCGATTAGTGTAAGGCGTTTTTTTATTTTATTAATACGAAAAATAATAACAGCAGTCCCCATACAAAGTTTGTGGTTCAAACATGTGATTCTTCTAAAACTTTCTCTAAATTTTGTGTTCTTAATTTGGATACTTTCTACAAGAAAAACGTATTGCTCCAGAAGGGTACCCCTCAAAAAACCTTTATTTTGTTTTTAAGTTTTCTCAAGAACTAATGGACCGATTTCAATAATCTTCTCTTTCTGTGCAAGCTCTTGTCAATGATCAAATGATCAAATTGATGATGAATTTTTATGATCAAAAATGTATTTTTTTTATTTAAAAAAAATACTTATTTTGTTTACAAAACTCGATATCTCAGAAAGGGGACAACATTTTTTGGAGAAATTTAAATGTGAAATGTACATATATTTATAAGTTCTTTATTTAGTGCGTACCAAAAATATTTTTAAGACAAAATTTAAAATGATTTTCGAAAAAAAAAATAAGAAAAAATGGCATTTAAATTTTTGAGAAAAACTTATTTTGCAGGTACCTACATTTTTAAATCTTAAAATATAGGAAATATTTTTAAACACAGTTTTTGGAAGAAATTAGCAAGTTCTAGCGACCAAATCGTGCATTTTTTTATTTCAAAATTGGTTTTCTGTTAAATACAAAAGATCTTAAAAAATTAAATAAATCTACTTTTGAAGTGAATTTGCTTTGGATGCTTTGGATAAACACGAATTTCAATAATACAAATGTCCCAAAAAAATCAAGTAACACTTTTGTTAAACTAATGGCTAAGTGAAAAACATAATAAACGCTTCATATCTATTGATATAAAAGCTTTGAAACGTGTAATTTGTGAGTACTACGAGTACAAAAACTTTTCTTCCCAATTTATTTGTTTGCCTACCTTACTTTGTTTTAATTTAATTTAATTTTTTAGAGAAATAATGTACTTAAATGCAACTATTTCCTTTAATTCAAGAACCAAACCTTTTTATCTTTACAATTTTTTAACACCTTTAAGATCAAAATACGAGTAAGCAGATTGATAACGATAGTAATAAGAGACTCCCGAAAATTGAATTCGAAAAAACTACGTCAAAAAAAGTCCGACATTTCTTCATATCAGATCCTCTCTCATTTTCTGGATTTTTGAATTTTTGCAGCGTTCTTGGCATTAATAGAAATGAAAACAAGAAAAGTGTATTGGGGACGCTCGGTGACATACTTAACATAAAGATGAGTTTTTACTCACCACTTAAAAATGTTCTTTAATGTTCTATAAAGGAGGTTGATAAAATTAAAATAACATAACATGCATCTTAACCTTACATTAACACATTTCAAGGGCTAAAGTGACAACTTCAGTTATAAAATTATTTTAGAACACTGTTGTCCAGCAAGGTTTGGTTTAACTTTTTAATTTGACGACTCCATACATAATATGAAAGCATTCCAAGATTCTAACAGTTTTCTAAATATGCCATATTCAAGAGCTATAAAACACAATAGTTTAGTTAGAGGGTTTTTGGTGCATTTCACGCAAAAATGTAAGAAATTGTTTTGAAACGTAGCTTTTGTTTCAAAAATAATATATATACTTTTCTTGTTTCCGTTTCTAATAATGCGAAGAACGCTACAAAAATTCCATAACCCAAAAAATGAGAGAGCATCTGATATGAAAAATGTTCGTGTTTTTTTTGACGTAGTTTTTTCGAACTCAATTTTCGGGAGTCTTTAATTACTATTGCTATCGGTCTGCTTACTCGTAGATGCTAGAAAATATTTTGATCTTAAAGAAAACTTACAAATTGTTAATTGTAGAGAGAAAAATGTTTCTCTCTACAATTTCAGGGGCGTCTTTAGACTTTTGGGAGTCTTTAGGATTTGGGAGCCAAATTGGTGCATATAATATTTAAATTTTTTTTAATTCTTTAGGGTAAAAAAATAATTTTGTTTACATACATAAGACGTATTGCTGCGCTGTTGATTTATAAATATATGTATATGTATATATATGATATAAATCGAGTCGACTTATGTCGATTGAGTCAATTCTTAATTCTTATCGCGAATTAAAATAAAGCAACTCAATCGAAAAAAGTTGACTCGATTGCCTATCCACAACCACAATGCGGGTCATAGTTAAACATTATTTATTATTATTTTACTACTACCCAAATTACAGGTACGTCGATGGAAATACATTTGTTCTGTCAGAAAAAGAATACGATGGCGGGAATAAGCTGATAATGTTGGGAACGACCGAACAACTTCAACTTCTCGGGTCTTCAAGTGTCTGGCTGATGGATGGCACTTTTGAAGTCGTTCCATCTATCATGCGACAACTGTTTCCCCTGCATTGCATGATAAAGGATGAAATTGTCCCAGTAGTTTTTTGCATCATGAGTTCAAAGTCGAGGCCCGCTTATAACATTTTGTTTTTAGAGATTATTAAATGCTCTTTAGAAAATAATATCACACTCAATCCATCCATTATTATTTCAGACTTTGAAAAAGCCAGCTATAAATCAGCCCAGTTTTTTTTCCTCGAGCTCAATCAAAAGGATGCTATTTTCATTTAGGACAAATCCTTTATCGAAAGATCCAAAAAGAAGGCTTGGCCAAAAAGTCCGGAAAGGATGAGAACTTCAGTATGCAAATGCGAATGCTGAAATGCTTGGCTTTTGTACCTGCCGATGAAGTTCGTGACTACTTCAATTCATTGAGTGATCAATTTTGCGAAAGCAGTAAATTAATAATAAACTGGTTTGATAGAAACTGTATTGGCACCAAAAAATCGAAGCCAATGTATTTTCCCTCATTTTGGTCGTGTGCGGAACAAGTAAAGCGGAGCCTCCTCAGAACTCAAAACAAATTTGAGTCCTGGCACAGAAGGCTTAAGGTTTTAGTTGGAAGGCCTCACATTGGCCTGTACAAATTAATTGAAATTTTGTCGAATGAATCTGTTCATGTTAGGTGTCTTGTTGAAAAACTTCAGATGGGAGAGGAGACTAGAGTTAATCGGGAGTACTTACAAAAAGAAAAACGTATCTTGAAAGTCCTCGACGAAAAGGAAGAGAAAAGTTATGTTGGGTTCCTAAGAAGTCTTGCGGCTAACACAATATATGTAATACTTGTATTAAGTATTTGTTTTTTTTTTTTTTTTTTTTGTTTAAAATACATATTTAATTTGTGTTTGTTTTTGTTTTCTTTTTTTGATTTTCTTATTGTTTGCAACTATTTTTCTTGCTCCGAAAATAAAATATTGGGTAAACTGATGTATTTGTGTTTTATTGAGATTTAACTGTTAAAAATACAAAAAAAAAATCCGAATTTTTATTTTTTTTTTCGAGATTTTTTTCTAGATAGAGTCTTTCGAGATTTTTGTTAATTCTGGATTTTTGTGGATTCGAGATTTTTGCGTTCTAAATAATTTTTTTTTTATTTTCGAGATTTTCCGCATTCGAGATTTTTGGCATTCTAGATTTCGTCATGACCCCGTTCGTGATAGTATGGCCAGTGGCGTCTTTAAACTTTTGGGGGTCCTGGGCCCAATAGGATTTGGGGGCCAAAAAAAGTAGGTATAGTATTTTTTTTTAATTTTTTAGGTTAAAAAAATCATTTTAAAATTAATTTGTGTTTTTATTTTACACTTTTTAAAAAGAACTAAGAAAACATAAAACAGATGTTTTTTTATACTTTTATATTTTTTTTTGACGTGACAACGTCTTAAATTAGGTTGCGGCTGGGAGTCACTTATGAAAAAGTGTAACGCCCGGTAACGTTACGATGAGTCACCGAACGAGAGAGAGGCCCGCCGAATGCCTTGCGTCTCTCTCCCACTCAACTATGATCGGTCTGCCGCGCGCGCAGCACTAGAGAATTAGGCGCATTGAATCGGCGCATGCTTGTGTCTCTGTCTTTGTCTTTCTCGAACGTTCTTGGCGTTGGAAAAACAAGAAAGCGTCATAATACAAGTTCACACGTGTGGTTAAAGTATCGTCAGCTGTGTCTGTAGTGAAAATGTGGAGTGCTTAGATTCGTCATTTACAACAACTACAACAATAAAGGTAAATAATTGTACACTGATATTTCATTATCGTAAACTATGATTGATTGATTAATTGTTAGATTGACACAAAAGTTGAGAAACTGAGTTTATAGGTTATGTCATACTATTGATAAATGTTGATAGTGTTAAGTAAATTATTAGTTTAAAAAATTTGTGCAATTCTTATTTTCATTCAATTCCTTGTTCCTATTGTGCAATTTAATTATATTCATATCAATAAATATTCTATTGAGAAAAAGACGTTGTCACGTAAAATCTTCGCCCGTAAAACCGACTTTACAGGCAACCATTTTTTTTAATTCACCTTCAATAGTTGAAATGTGTTCCCAATTTCATCCACTGTAATTAGACTGTACAATTTTGATATTGTAATAAGATCTTCACTTACATCTTTATTGAATTTTTTAAATACTGTACGAGGTGCAGGCATCCTACCTCAAGTTCTTCTGCATTAACATCTCTATGATATTTTTTTGAAAACTGTTCGCAAGAATTTTGCAACTCCATTGAAGTCAAATATTGCAATCGACAAAAAAAGCCAAACAATGCATTAATTTCTTGATAGCAATTGGATCGTATTTTTAATTGCAAAGTAATGCCCATCAGTTTACCCTTGAGCCCAACTTCGGCCGTACTATGAAGTACAGAGATTCATTTTTTAGCCGTACTACGCGAATGTGGAACGCCTTGCCACGCTCTATCTTTCCCTATCATTGCAATGTTCAGGAGTTCAAAATGAATGTACACCGACACTTCCTATCCAACCCTTCCCTCTTTTCCTAATGCTCACACTGTGTCTTTGGCATATTAAAGGTATAAAAAAACCCTTTTAGTGTTCGCTAATTATAAAAAAAAAAAAAAAATAGTGTCAATAATTGGAAATATTTTAGACTTTTTTCCCAATTAGCTGGAAGGATGGTGCAGGACCATCAAAATGTGTGGCACGCAAACTTCGTACTATTTTTCACTGCAATAGGTCTTTATAATTAGCATCCGGATTCTGAATTTTGGCACACGCTTCAAATTTATGAAAATTCTACCTTATATCATTTATGAAAGAACAAAGCAAATTGGCAGCAACGTCAATCGTTATTGTTTCTTTTTGAAGGCTCTTGCTGGTTTTATGAATTCTTTCTAATATTGTGCTCCGAATTTCTGTTAAAATGAGGAACTCCAGTTTTGACATTTTCTTAGACAGGCTTAGCGCTTCGCTTTTTGTGTCTGGAGCTTGCTCTAGATCTCTAGAGATAGATGTCAAGGCTTCAGTAATTTGCTTTTAACCATGATGGAGCGCGTGAACTGCATCAGCTCGTGCAGACCATCTTGTTTCAGAAAGGCTTTTGAGAATTCTATGTGAACCTAAACATACATACATTCAATTTATTCCAGCGATGGGTAGAAGCAGAAAAAAAGTTGTATATTTTTTGAACCACTTGAAAGAAACTTGTTGCCTCCTGCACACAACCAGCCGCATGAAGGCC
This sequence comes from Eupeodes latifasciatus, assembly GCA_920104205.1. NCBI lineage: Eukaryota > Metazoa > Arthropoda > Insecta > Diptera > Syrphidae > Eupeodes > Eupeodes latifasciatus. Next base: position 90,846,799 of record OV049924.1, read on the forward strand.
TACTAAGTACTAAGTTAAGATAATTTGCCGCACAAGGTACAAAGGTAGCAAATTCGCACTTCTCCTTTAATCTTGCTTGCAAACCAGAATATGCAGGTGTATGATTAAAGATTCATGTTGCCAGAAGTTTAAGATGTTGAGGAGGAGAATTTTAACGGAACGGAGAGTAAAATGAAACTTGTTTTTCTGTTACTGTCTAATAACCTTATTTCGTTTTCTATACAATTCTTGTATAGATTCATTCATTTTGAGTTGGTGAATTTGAGGGCCAAATAATTGCGGGGCCCTGGGCCCTGGCCCAACGGGCCCATGCCTAAAGACGCCACACTGTGTGGCTAAGGAGCCGTCCACCTCAAGTCGTTATCCTGCCCCACAATTACACCTCTCACGCTCGTCGTTGATAAACATTATGCATAAAGAATTGTATTTACACGCCTACGGGGTTCAACTGTTTCAAGAATTAAAGCCTTTTTGACCATTTAAAGGGATGATAAATTTTAGAAAAAAAAAAAAATATTTTCAGTGATGGGCACATTTTTACCCCAGTGGATTCGTCAATAAGTAGAACTGCCGCATTTGGGCGAATGATAATCCAAGAGTGCTTGTCGGAAAACCAATGAGTGTATGTTACTGTGAATGGTGTTAACTCACGTGGTGGATTCCAATTGGCCACCAAGACCATGTAATTTGACACCTTTGGACTTCTTTCTTTGGAGTTATTTGAAAGAAAAGTTGTGCGTCGTCGATAAGCCAGCAACAATTCAAGACCTAAAAGATGAGATAATTCGGCACATTAACGGCATAGAACCTCAATTATGCCTCAGTGTCATCGAACGTTTGGACCATAAGATGTACGTGTGCCATTTGGCCGATATTTTGTTCCATACATAATTGAACAGTACCAAATTTTAATAAAATGACAAATTTGCTTTATCCAAAATCAATATCGGCTTCTTAAAATGTAACCACCCATTAAAAACAGTTGAATGTTTGCAAACCATTTTATAACTTATCAATTGGCATGTGGGTAAGAACGATTTCTAAACCCGAAGGTTACACAAGTTAGTTAGCAGGTTGTGCAGATAAGCCAAAAAAAATACCATAAACTGAGACGTATCTAATTTTTCAAAATAAGTACGGTCTAAAATATGCTTGAATAAAAATATTCTACAATAACTGCTGCCAACTATAGTCAACTTATATTTCATAACTAAATACCCATGTAACCATCTTAAAATGGTTTACAGTTTATGACTTTTGTTTTCTGAAATTTTGACCCCTCGCCTTTTGCCATCATGATGGCACGTACCATTACTTTAATACATATAAATCAAACCTCCAAACCATATTAAAACATATTCTTTCAACCAAACTTTAATCATCCTGTTTCCCCAAATAACACACGGCAACACTCCTAAGCTATAAGAAGTTCCAGCTATAGGTAAATTTTGTGTGCTTCTAATTTCGGTCACTTTGTCTGTTCTCCGTTAAACATTAAAGTTCCTAGCTCATGGATAACGCACATAATTTATTCATGTAAATACTTAATTTGCTATCCTGGGCTGAATTTAAATTACGTGCCATGAATCAGTGTCCAACTTCGTGAATAAGAAGAGAAAAAGAGAACCAACAACCGAAGAGACGACACGTCGCTCGTCGTTCATCCCTTTTGCATTTTAATATGTTTCTCAGCCTGGTCCTCGTCCTATGCTCTATGCTCTACCTATTTAGATAGAAACCTATTCGTAAAGAGCCAGCGAGGTGATGATGATAATGATAGCATGGCCAAAGCTAGAAGCTGTCCGGGAACACCCCGAAAGGAGTCGAGTCGAATCGAATCCAGTCGAGTCGACTTTAGTCGGGGCTGATGCGAATTAGTGCAACATTAGATAATTACACGCCCAGTGACCATCGCCATCGCCATCGCCATAGCCCACCCGGGTTGAGAATTCCTGTTATTACCTGAAATTTATGCGGAAAAAAGTAGCACCAAGGACAATAGTGACAACTACCACTACGACAACGGCAGCAGCAACGTCGTCGTCGTTGGCGTTGTCGACAAGGACGAATACGTTATTCCGTAATCCTTCCTGGTAAGGAAAACGTTTCTTGCTCTTGCTCCTTGCTCGTCTTGTTAGGTTGGCTGGGTTTTGATCAGTTCATGTGAACTTTTGCACGAAGAGAGACTTTTGGTATGCAGAGATGAAGAAGTACAAGCAGAAGAAGAAGAAGGAGCTGGAGCTAGAGCTATAGAGTAGGAATGGATATAGTATATATGTATGATGGAGATGGGGGATGCGAGGGTGTTTGCTGACTGGATAATGGTCGGTTCATATGGATGCGGACGTGCTTGGCATTTACAATCATCACGTGAAGGGGCGAAACGATTTCGAACTAGGGCAAGGAGTTATGCATACTCAGAGCTATGGTGCACCAGTTCATGTCCTGTTCATAAAGCACACATTCATACACGCCTAGATATAGAACAGAGAAAGAGGTGATGCAGGTCGATATTAGATCTAAGGACGATTAACTATTCAACAGGATTATGTATTCAGTTGTAATCTGCTTTTATGAATACATCTCGCAGCAACCCTATCTATCGTATGTGTGTATTATTCGTATTGCATGGAGTGAAACGATTTGTTGTTGTTGTTGTAATATCCCTCTCGACGCTCTAATAGACTGGAAATTAACATGTAATTCAGAACACACCTCATTGTAAAGTCATCATAAAAAGGTAAAGCGATGTGGAGGCGCGCGGCGCGCAGCACCGCTGCCGATGCGATGGTGGATTTGATATATGTTATGTACTCGTATACGAAGATGCAGATGATGCTGGGTCTCTACAATTGGGATTCCCACTTCATCAACAAGCGAACACAATTAAGATCGCATCAAGTCAGGGGGAATACAAATATCATCATTATGCTCCTGTCATTTTGGGTACATAAAGGGAATCCTTTTTCCCAGTGCCAGAGTTTCATTGAAGCAAAGTTGTTGAGTATGAGTTTTGCTTTCTGGAAAAAAGAAAACTTAAATGGCTACTTTTCTTGAACAATACTGTTACTTATTGATTCTTTTCAACTTGTTTAAAAGATGAAGTCTTTAACATGTGGAGTTAATAGCAGTGTTTTGGTGAAACGGTTTGGTTTTTGTTTTGAACAGCTCCGAGTATCTAAAAAGCTTTTATTTTTAAACTCAAAATTCTTTCGTTTCGATGTCAAGAAAGTCAAAATCAAAAGATATGTTATAAAACAAAGATACTTAAAAAAGATCCTCCGTTTATTCAGTTTCAAATGATTTCTCAAACAAATAATTGGCTTATAATTATTTTGAAAACAAAATAAATACTCCAGAGAGTAACAATTTTTGACCTTCAAAATGATACATTTCCAAAAAATTGTTTATGAACTTCAGAAAAGCATTGATTTGTTGATTTATTTTTCATACGAAGTTTATTAATGCTATGGAGCGTTTAAGAAAAATTAAATCTACCCTTTTGATACGAAAATCTCTTATACTTACGTTAAATTCATTTTCACTTGGAAAAGTAGAGTAACTATTAAAATATCAAACAAAATTCACGAAATTAAAATCCTAGAAAAATTATATGACTCAAAAAAGTCCTTACTTTAAGGAAATTCTAGCAAAACTGAAATTAGGTGCAGAGCGTCCTTAAAACTTTGGTAGTAGTGTAGTGCCCTACATTTGGAGTGAAGCAAGAAAATTAAGGAAGGAAGAAGGGTAAAATTTTGTGCATACAATTTATTGATTTGGAGAAAAGTGGTTGAAAGCATTGATGTACTATAATTTAAGTTAAGAGATATTAAAGAACTGAAGTCCACTTAACCCGAAAACTTATTTTTACCTTCCCATAGGAATAATTTATTGTAATGGGTCCGAATTGTCAAATTGAAAATTTTGACATTTCTTGACGTTTCAAGGTCCCTAGAGTCGAAATAAAAGATTTTTAGAAAGATGTCTGTGCGTGCGTGTGTAGGTACGTTCGTACGTCCGTATCGTCTGTACGTTCACGACGTTTTTTTCGTCGTCCATAGCTCAAGAACCAGGAGAGATATCGACTTCAAATAAATTTTGTTATACAGATAATAATGCAGAAAGATGCAAAAAGGTCTCTCAAGAAAATTGCGTGGGTGTTTTTTTACCATAGCATTTTAAAAAAAAGGTGAAAGTTTTGGTTAACCCTAAATATCTCATGAACCAATAACGCTAGATACTTGAATTAAATTTTTATTATATATTGTAATGTGATACAAAACAAGTATATTTTTGGAAAAAAATCCAATTAACGGTTTTTTATAAATCAAAAAACTGAAAAAAAATGTGTCACCTCGAAAATTTTACGACTAAAATATGATTTCATCTCCAAAACAATTTTGTGCAACGAAGAATAATGTTTTTGTCATCTAATAAAATTTTGATAAAAATCTAATTGACAGTTTTTTTACAAAAAATAAAAACTTAAAAAAAAACAACAATACTAAAACTTGGTAAAAATTTACTTTCTACTCAAATGGTTTTTTAAAAATCAAACTTATTTTATTTCACAGAAAATATTATTTTCGATATTAATATTAAAATAACGTGTAAAATAAGTGTGATGTCTACTTTATCAGCTTTTTTTCAGAAGTGTTCAAATGGCTTATTTAAATCATATTTAAAAAGAGGCTGGGATGCGACCCACACTCACTGATAACTTCCCATCCCGTCTGTCGATTTGTCTTGCTTAAAAGTTTGTCTGTATGTATCAATTTTTACCAAATTTGCGTACTATTTTTTGTAGATTTTATTTTTTATGAAAAAACGGACTGTTGGATTTTTATAAAAAAAAATTACTGAATATCGAAAACAATATTTCTATTATCTCAAATTTTTGAAAAGATATTTGAGTCGAAAATCAATTTTTATTAACTTTTATTAACTTTTTTTTAGGTTTTTATTTTTTGTACAAAAGACTATCAATTCGATTTTTCTCAGCATTTTTCAAAATGTTGAAAACAATATTTCTTATAAGATAAAATAAGTTTGTAGCCTTAATCTCAAGGTTTTGAAAAAATATTTGAGTCGAAAATCAATTTTTACCAGCTTTTAGTGATTTTGATAGGTTTTTATTTTTTTTGTAAAAAAAACTATCAATTCGATTTTTCTCAAAATTTTACTGAATGTTGAAAACAATATTTTTTGAAAGATAAAGTTAGTTTTAAGCCAATATCTTAAAATTTTGAAAAGATATTTGAGTGGAAAATCAATTTTTACCAACTTTTATACATTTTTTTTAGGTTTTTATTTTTTGTAGAAAAACTGTCAATTCGATTTTTCTCAAAATGTTTCCTAATGTTAAAAACAATATTTCTTATAAGCTTAAAGTAGTTAGAAGCTATTATCTCAAATTTTTGAAAAGATATTTAAGTCGGAAATCAATTTTTACCAATTTTAGTTAAATTTTATTTTTCGGTTTTTAATTTTTTGTAAAAAAACTGTCAATTCGATTTTTTTCAAAATTTTACTGAATGTTGAAAACAATATTTTTTGAAAGATAAAGGCAGTTTAAAGCCAATATCTCAAAGTTTTGAAAAGATATTTGAGTCGAAAATCAACTTTTATTAATTTTTTTAGGTTTTTATTTTTTTGTAAAAAAAACTATCAATTCGATTTTTCTCAAAATTTTTCAGAATGTTGAAAACAATATTTGTTAAAAGACAAAATTAGTTTAAAGCCAATATCTTAAAGGTTTTGAGAAGATATTTAAGTCGAAAATCAATTTTTAAAAAAACTGTCCATTCGATTTTTCTCAAAATTTTACCTGATATCAAAAACATTATTTTTTGTTGCACAAAATTGCTTTGGAGATAAAACCATTTTTTATTAATAAAATGTTCGAGGTGACAATTTTTTTTTCAGTTTTTTTTTGATTTATATAAAAACCGTTAATTGTATTTTTTCCATATATAATATAAAATTTAATTCAAGTCTCTAACGTTATTGGTTCGTGAGATATTTAGGGTTATACAAAATTTGTACCTTTTTTTTAAGTTGCTATGGTAAAAAAAAACCATCCACTCAATTTTCTTAAGAGCCCTTTCCGCATCTTTCTGCCTTATTATCTGTATAACAAAATTTATTTGAAGTCGATATCTCTTCTGGTTCTTGAGCTATGGACGACGAAAAAAACGTCGCGAACGTACGGACATACGGACATACGGACGTACGTCAATGTCAAAATTTTCAATTTGACAAATCGCACCCATTACAATAACTTCCTATGGGAAGTTAAAAATTACTGAATGTGAGATAAAATAAGTTTGAAGTCAATATTTTTAATTTTTGAAAAGATATTTGAGTGGAAAGTAAATTTTTACCAAGTTTTAATATTGTTAGGTTTTTATTTTTTGTAAGACAGCTTTCAAATAATTTTTTCTCAAAATTTTGCCGAATGTTAAAAGCAATATTTCTTAAAAGACAAAATTAGTTTAAAAATTAATTTTTACCAACTTTAAGTAATTTTGATAGGTTTTTATTTTTTGCTAAAAAAAACTGTCAATAAGGAGGATGTCAATCGTTTGATAGTTAAAGTTGTAGGCATTGACACTGTGAAAGTTGACGATGAATTGACAGAGAAATTTAAATTGTTTGGTGTCAATGCCTTGACAATTTATGTTGACCGTGTAATTATAGCTTTATGTTCTACTCTAAGAGAGTAATAAATCTGTCAACATTGTCAACATTTAGTTGTTATTTAACGTATAATACCACAAAAATATTTCTTTAAAAGCAATATAAAACAAATCCTCAATCCGACCCTGAAATTTTTCATTACAAAATATTATGTTTACGTTCATTGACACAGCGCGGATTAAAGTCTGTTTGCGAAGATTCGATGAGGACGTTTTTATGGTATTCCGTAGCAATGGCAACAGCACCATAATCACGATGAATAACAGTGTTGGTACAATATGAGAAGACAAAAGACATAAAATGGGATAATGTCCCACTTAAATAATCTCACCTCTCTTATTGCAATTTATTGCACAAACAATATATCCATCGCATCGCCCCCGCCGCCGCCGCGCCTCCAAGCTCTTTGAAGCTTCCATTCAACCGTCCCACTTTAATATCACCAATTCTTGATACCCATAGAAAGATTCGGTGATATGATGTATGTACAGTACATATATATATTTTCACTCAAATATTTTTACTGGGATAAAATTTAATTTAAATTTTCCAAATTACCTTTATAAGCTACAACAGAGCTATCGTCGTATCGTCGGAGTGTCATGTCGTAGCTCTTCGTCGGCGTTCGTTGTCATTATCGTTGTTGGAGGAATTAAGAGCATGAGGTTGAGGTTCTTAAGGATGATAGCTTTTTTTTTTTTTTTTTTTTTGAGGAAAAACAGCTTTCTTTTTGGAGTGCACAAGACCTGGTGATTAATTCATTAATCATTGGCAGGATTAAATGTAGAGCACTTTCGCATGCTGGCTGTGGGTTTTTTGGTTATAGAAGAAAGCACATTGGTCTTATGCTGGGAAAGCTGATGGCTGTGGGTTTTTGGGTTAAGGAAAACTCATTGGTCTCATTGGTCGTATATGTGTGCTTTAATATGTATAATAGTTCATAAGGCTGTTAATAAATTTTGGAAATTTAATTAACTCGTTAGTTAGCTGATGGTTTTGGGGAATATAAATGGATTTAACACATAAGTCCTGCCACGTTTATGAGGTTTTAAAATAATTATCCCATATAGTCGTGTGTGTTTGAAGAAAACCAAAACCAACAGAATAACCAGATGAATATTTTAATACATTTAAGATTGAAGAAATTAATTTTAACTCCCTTTTTTTCTTACCCTCTTTCAAGAATATGCCATAAACGACAAGAAGAAATCTAAATAAGTTCAATCAACATAATGTTTTGGTGTAAAATAAACCAAAATGTTTTCTGTTAATATTAAACATTTCTCATTTTAGCTGATGGTAAACCATTTTATATGAAATATGACTTAAGTAGGTACATAATATAGTCGTGTTTATTTTGGGCAGACAAAAGGAATGTTCAAAACATTAAAATGTGGAATGTTATTTAATGAGGTTTGTGTATATGATATCTTTATATGATTTTCTTTAACATAGAAGATGCTTGAGTTTAAGGAAAGGTTTTTTTTTTTAAATAAAGTTAATTTTTTTTTTTTTTATTTATTTATCATGGTATAGTTCGATAATATTTTACATTTGCATATAGGTAGGTTTGCTTAAGAGATATTGAAAATTAAATTCTTTACAGCTTCAATATTTAACTGAGAAACAATTATTCTTAAGGGAAAACCTATTAGAAATAAAATGCACGACTGAGTCGCACGAACTTGCTCCTGTATGCAAAGAGTCTGTCTAAAAAAGTACCTACATATTACATATATACATATGTTATATATTATTTAAAAATATAACTGTAAAATAAGTTTGTCTTCAAAGATATAAATGACATTTTATTTGTCAAAAAAAAATCTCCATTTTTCAATTTTTTTGTTTGAAAACCGTTAGACCGGTTTAATTTAAATTAATTTTTGTATATACAGTGATGGAAAAAATAATATCGGGTGATTTTTTAAGAGCTTGAGAATTTTTTTTTAAAAAAAACGTATAAAATTTGCAAAATCTCATCGATTCTTTATTTGAAACGTTAGATTGGTCCATGACATTTACTTTTTGAAGATAATTTCATTTAAATGTTGACCGCGGCTGCGTCTTAGGTGGTTCATTCGGAAAGTCCAATTTTGGGTAACTTTTTCGAGCATTTCGGCCGGAATAGCCCGAATTTCTTCGGAAATGTTGTCTTCCAAAGCTGGAATAGTTGCTGGCTTATTTGTGTATACTTTAGACTTGACGTAGCCCCACAAAAAATAGTCTAAAGGCGTCAAATCGCATGATCTTGGTGGCCAACTTACCGGTCCATTCCTTGAGATGAATTGTTCTCCGAAGTTTTCCCTCAAAATGGCCATAGAATCGCGAGCTGTGTGGCATGTAGCGCCATCTTGTTGAAACCACATGTCAACCAAGTTCAGTTCTTCCATTTTTGGCAACCAAAAGTTTGTTAGCATTGAACGATAGCGATCGCCATTCACCGTAACGTTGCGTCCAACAGCATCTTTGAAAAAATACGGTCCAATGATTCCACCAGCGTACAAACCACACCAAACAGTGCATTTTTCGGGATGCATGGGCAGTTCTTGAACGGCTTCTGGTTGCTCTTCACTCCAAATGCGGCAATTTTGCTTATTTACGTAGCCATTCAACCAGAAATGAGCCTCATCGCTGAACAAAATTTGTCGATAAAAAAGCGGATTTTCTGTCAACTTTTCTAGGGCCCATTCACTGAAAATTCGACGTTGTGGCAGATCGTTCGGCTTCAGTTCTTGCACGAGCTGTATTTTATACGGTTTTACACCAAGATCTTTGCGTAAAATCTTCCATGTGGTCGAATAACACAAACCCAATTGCTGCGAACGGCGACGAATCGACATTTCACGGTCTTCAGCAACACTCTCAGAAACAGACGCAATATTCTCTTCTGTACGCACTGTATGCATTCGTGTGGTTGGTTTAATGTCCAATAAAGTAAACTGAGTGCGAAACTTGGTCACAATCGCATTAATTGTTTGCTCACTTGGTCGATTATGTAGACCATAAATCGGACGTAAAGCGCGAAAAACATTTCGAACCGAACACTGATTTTGGTAATAAAATTCAATGATTTGCAAGCGTTGCTCGTTAGTAAGTCTATTCATGATGAAATGTCAAAGCATACTGAGCATCTTTCTCTTTGACACCATGTCTGAAATCCCGCGTGATCTGTCAAATACTAATGCATGAAAATCCTAACCTCAAACAAATCACCCGATAGAAACAAGCTTCGTGTTCATTCTTTTTAACACAAAAAAGGTATTTGTGAAGAGTAGGCAAATAAAAACTACACAGATAGATTTGTACTAATTTAGTGCTTTAATGCAACAATTTTTTTTAAATATAACAATGGGAAATACAGTGGTGGTTCAGTATAACGAACGATATAATGTCCAGAGTCAATTCGTTATATCGAAAATTCGTTATATCGAAACATTTTTTTCATACAAATCTTTAGGTTAAGAGAAAGTACATTTGTATTTTTCATTAATTTATTTCAAACTTCATAAAAAAAAATTATTACAAACTTCACGCTATCATTTGCTAGACATTGGAATTCCAAACTTCTTCGAAATGTCCCAAAGCGAAACTCCTCTTTTATATTCGTCAATGATTTTAATTTTTGCTTCCATTGTAAGACGTTTGCGCGACGACATCTTGCAGAACTTTCTTATTCAGCATCAGATATGAAGCTGAGAAACCATGTTAAATATTCCAGACGCCAAAAAAAAACGTAAACAACAACGAAGGGACTAAAAATCCGTTACAGTTTTGTGCATAACGAACAGAGCAACTGTTTACATACACGAAGACGAATACCTAGGACATAGTAACTAAGCAAGCAAAAAAAAAAACATTTGTGTAATGGGAAATTGCGTATGAATCTTCCAATATTATCATAAACATACATGTAGTAGATATTAAAACATTTACAGCAATTTTTTTTACCTAATATATAGAATTATATAAAATACCTAATGGACTTGAAAAAAGTGTTCGTAATATCGATTATTCGTTATATCGGCATTCGTTATACTGGACCACCACTGTAATGATAAAAAGTAGACTTCTGATTATTATGTTGCTTCCTCCTGGAAAAAATATTAGATCCAAAATTAGAATGGTACTCTTTTTGTAGCGAGAAAGTAACTTAACGGTAAAAGTATTTTTGAGTATTGTAGTATTTTATATTTGAGTATTTTGTAGTGGCACTCTTATTATTAACAACTGCCTCTACTGTTCGCCTCATCGAATTCACCAATTCGGAACATGTCTCTACGGGTATGGAGTACCATTCCATTTGAATTTTCGACCACAATACTCATCTTTCTTTTTGGTTTTACAATCTCCGATCCTTCGCTTTAGGATGCTCCCAAAAGTGTTCAATTGGGTTTAGGCCGGAGTATTGTGATGGCCATTCCATAGATAACATTGATTTTGTTGTGTTGTAAGTATTTATTAGCCAATTTGGAGGGGTACTTAGGGTCATTATCCTGCATGAACTCTCATTTGATTTGCTCCTCCTCTTCAGTTAATATTAGGATAACTGAATTTAAGATATGGACATAATCCACAGCGCACATATTATTTTTTTGATTTAAAATATTGGACCTACAGCAGATGTTGAAATGTACCCTTAATTGATAATATTCCCACCACCGTGTTTCACTGTCCTCTTCGTGTATTTTGAGTTAAACTTTTTGTTTTTTAGGCTTCTCACATATGATATGTATGTACATTTTTAAATCGGAAGTAAATAAATTGATCTTAAAAACCTTATTCTAATAAGACGATGTGTGTTTGTTTGCAAAGGGAAGTCTTTGTATAATGTTTGTCTTGGTTAAAAAATGGTGCTTTTCGTGGACTTTTACCAGGGAGACTTGCTTCTATAAGTTGGTTTCTTATTGTTCTAGCTCTCATTAGTCCGTTTAATTCATTTTTGATTTTTTCTGATTGATTTCTTACATATTCTTACCAATGCATGGTGCATCTAAACGCGAAGAAGTTTATTTTTTTCTTCATCTTGTTTCTTCTTCAGACTTGAAAGCAAAGTTTCACATACTTTTTTCTTCGAACAGTTTAAGGTTTTTGCAATTTCAACCATCTTTTTTCCAGCTTGTCTTAGTTTTTTTTTTTTTTTTTTTTTTTACAAACTTAAAACTAAACTTACAACTAAAGTATATTTTTCTAAACTTAACATTTTGTGAGAGAAAGTACAAATATTTGGTTATATAAAGAAAATAGCAATTAAAAAAAGAAAAAGAACAATGCCAGAGGGAAAAAAAAAATATTCGTTGTCTTAGTTTTTTCATCACTTCGCGTTCAAAGGTAGTATAATGTAATCCACAACCCATATTTTTTTAAAATTATAGATGAATTTTACAAATTTGGTTTAGTATCGAATATCTGACAGGCTTAAAAACAAACTCAAAACGACTTTTTGCTTACAAAAAAAATTGATCCTTACGTTAGAATAACACTCTTCTACTCTGAACGTCGAACTTGTCGAGTTGTAGAAGCTGAGTAGGGTCAATGATTCTCGAGAATTTTCTCCAGATGAGTCCCGAAACTAAAGGACGTTCTTATCCCTCTACCTTTCCCAAAATCATCATCCATTCCCACATAAACAAGGCATACCAGCCAACGTTTATGTCACCAACTCCCATCCCACCTCCCACGTTGTAATGGCGAAAAAGCTAGACAGCGCTCCTATCTCCTATGCTCCTTCTCACTCTAGGTAAATTAGCTGAATTGCTGTTACCGAATCCCAATCTTTTCCTCCCATATCAGAATGATGAATTAACATCAACTGATTCCTAACCCTATCTCTTCCTTCCCTACCACCTCTTATCTTTATTGGGCTGGATCTAAGGTGTTAAACGACCCGTGCCGATGATCAGCCTGGCTGGGGGCCCAATTCAAAAATAGCCCAGTCTCTAACGGAGTATCCGGATACCTGGCGACCTCCGGATTAACTAGCCTTATCTGTACATGCGAATCTCTGTGCAGACGGACCTCTTTTCTTCGCAACTCGTGGGATTAAAATGGAAAAAACAAAAAACAAAAATTTAAAGGATGATGAGACCGGTATCTCTTCAGGACCGGGCGGCAATTTGGCGTCAAAGCCTGTTGCCGTATCTCTTGCGGCCAGCACAGAGAAGGGAGTAGTGGCTAACCATGGACCCTCCTCTGCAGCTGGCAGCAACGAGGATAGGAAGGTAGTGATACCTAATTTCAGTAGTGGCAGGGTTGTGAAAAATGGCCCTACCACTACTAATGAGAGAAAGGGGAAACTCTCGAAAAGCCAATATAGGCAAAGGCGGCAAGCGGCGAAAATCCTGAAGGCCTCTGGTGCATCATCGGGGGCTGAAAGGACACCGCAGCAAACCGCTAGCGTCGAATGGGCAAAAAGCATACTTGCTACAACTAAGACCAGTAAGGACTCTACGTCCAAACGAGAAAGGTCTCTCGAGGGGGCCGTACCGACACCAAAACGGCCTCGGGTGCACAACACCAGCACTCCCCTCAATCCCATCAAGAAAGCCAGTTTCAGTGACGTCGCGAAGGGCAAAGTCGTGGTTGCGGTCATTGACAGGAGTGATGATGATGGAACAATATCGGCTGATCGTTGGCAGTTGGTCAAGGTTAAGCTCTCGGGTGGCTTTTTAAGCATTTTAAGGGAGCTTCCAGGACCACTTCCTTCCATAAGCGATGGGGGTTGGCATCAAGGCCACGTAAAACTCATGGTTTGTGGCGATCAGAGGTCTTGTGAAATGTATAAGCTCGCTGTCAGCCGGTTAGGTGAAGTTTGGCCAGGTGCGAAGCTCGAGGTAGTCGCTAAGGAAGACATTCCTAGCAGACCTAGAGCCCGCATTTGGATCCCAATGGAACCTGCCGGTATCGATGAAATTCTCGAGATGATCAGAGTTTGCAACCCGTCCCTTCCGACGCACAACTGGAAGATAGCCAAGCTAGAGGAGGTAAAGAATCTTTATAGGAGCGCCATTTTGGTACTCAATAAGGAATCTTTGGCTCCTCTAGCCATAAACGAGGGCTCGATAAACTATGGCTTCGAAACCATTAAAATTCGAGTCTATAAAAAAGATGAGGTTAACGCGGAAAGCGGGCCTCCAAAAACAACCGAGGGTGAACTAGCGGTTGGTGGGACATCGTCTTCTCTCTTAACTGAAGGTGACGATGCACCAATGCCCTCTCCAATAGCGACCCCACCCTCTACAAAAGTCGTAGACAGTCCATCCTTAATGGAGACTGAGGACGACCTCAACATGATCCTTTTGAGTGAGGACGAACTCTTGGGTTCATCCTCAGACTCAGAGGATCAGAACAAAACCGTGGTGGAGGTTGATCTGCCTAATTGTAGCCAAAATGCTGCAGTTAGTACAGATTAATCTCCAGCACTCCGTAAAGGCCTCGGCCTCACTTCTTCTCCGGCTGGCAAGAAACGGGGAAGACATTGTCCTGATCCAAGAGCCATGGATTGTGAGATCCGTTGTTCGAGGACTCAGGACTCCTGGGTACTACACACTGTGTGTGACAGAGAAAGGTGAACCTAGATCTTGCATACTAGTGAAACGTAGCATTAATGTATTTTTACTCCATCATTTCAGTGACAAAGATACCACCGTAGCTAGGCTGGAAACAACCAAAGGAAGTTTCTGGCTAGTGTCGGCGTATCTTGGCCATGACCACCTTGGCCCTCTCCCTGGAAAAACCCTGGAGAAAGTCGTCGCTGAAGCGGAAAGGCAAAGGATCCGCCTAATTATTGGGAGCGATGCTAACGCTCATCATACGGTATGGGGAAGTACCAATATCAACGACAGAGGTGAGTCTCTTTTTGATTATATTCTTGGTACTAACCTCTTAGTAAGTAATGTTGGAAATGAACCAACCTTCATAACTAAAACTCGACAAGAAGTCTTAGACATAACTCTTGTCTCAGATACTATACACCATATGATCTTGGACTGGAAAGTATCCAAAGAACACTCGTTCTCTGATCATAGATATATCCAGTTCAATATCAATGTGGATGATAACCCGAGTCCATTGACTTTTCGAAATTATCGGAAAACTGATTGGACTTCATACAGGAACTCATTACAGAGTTTACTAAAACCTGGACTATCTTGTCCTTCCTCTAACGCTAATGAACTTGACAACAAAGTCAATGAACTTACCTCAGCTATGAACAGATCGCTAGAAATTGCTTGTCCACTTATACACATAAGAGGAAAGAGGAAACCACAATGGTGGGCCTCAGAGCTTGACTCGCTCAGGAAAGAATGCAGGAAACTTTTCAACCGAGCCAAAGCCGCAAGACTAGCCTCTCACTGGGATTCTTACAAAGAATCCCTAAGAATTTACAAGAAGGCACTAAGGAAATCTAAACGATCTTCTTGGAGATCCTTCTGTGGCACGATAGAAGAAACTTCTGAAGCCTCTAGGTTACGGAAAATTCTTTCAACTAATCCAGCGATGCCAAGCTGCTTGAAAAATGCAGACGGCTCCTGGACAAATTCAAGTAATGAATCGCTGAACTTACTACTGGATACTCATTTTCCTGGAAGTTCTCTTACCGAGACTTGCAACGGTTATATACGTTCAAGTCCCAATACAACATATCCACAAGGTCTGATCACAAGGGACAAGCTACAATGGGCTCTCAACAGCTTCAAACCATTTAAATCTGCAGGACCAGATGGAATAATACCAGCCGAGCTACAAAAGACTTCTGACATAATTGCACCAATCCTTGAGGCAATTTTTACCAGCTGTCTTTACCTGGTCCATGTTCCCTCGGCATGGCGAGAAGTTAAAGTTGTTTTTATACCCAAGGCAGGTAAATGCTCGCAAGTTAATCCTAAAGATCTACGACCTATAAGTCTATCATCATTCCTTCTTAAGACCTTGGAAAGATTGATTGATATCCATTTAAGGGCAAGTATTGATACAAGACTTCTGTCTTCGTCTCAACATGCCTACTGTAAAGGTAAATCGGTGGAAACAGCGTTACACACCTTAGTACGCACCGTCGAATATTCCCTCCATCATAAAGAGTTCACTATGGTTGCTTTCCTTGACATCGAAGGTGCCTTTAACAACGTGGACACATCTGCAATCACATCTGCACTAACATCTCTAAATGTAGAGAGTTCGCTTCGGGAGTTAATTCATTTAATGCTTACTAGCAGGATAATTAACTCAAAACTGGGCAACTCTTCTGGCAGACGATTCGTTAGTAGAGGGACACCGCAAGGTGGTGTTCTATCCCCTCTCCTCTGGAACCTAGTGGTGAATGAAATCCTAACTGGTCTGGATGCGGAGGGTTTCAGAGTGATAGCATATGCGGACGACGTTGCTATAGCAGTTTCAGGAAAGCATCTTAACACGTTAAAAGAACTCATACAAAATGCCTTAGATAGACTAATACTTTGGGCTGATCGGTGTGGACTGGGTGTTAACCCACACAAAACCGATTTGGTCTTATTTTCGAGGAGATACAAAATTCCATTTGTCAACCCTCCCCATATTAAAGGAATCCAATTAAAATTCTCAGACGAGGCTAAATACCTGGGTCTTGTCTTAGATAAAAAACTAAATTGGAAACGCAACGTAGAGGAAAGAGTCAAAAAAGCTACTGTAGCTCTCTTTTCTTGCAAAAAAGCCATCGGTAATAAATGGGGCTTGCAACCCAGAATCACGCATTGGCTATACACATCGGTAATCAGACCGATTTTAATGTACGGTGTGGCAGTATGGTGGACTGCTTTAGAAATAGGTATAAACCGAGATAAAGTAAATAAAGTCCAACGTTCAGCTTGCCTATGTATAAGTGGATCGCTTCGCACGACCCCATCTGCGGCACTGGACACCTTACTCTACCTAACACCTCTTGACATCTTTAGCAAACAAATAGCTGCAAGTTCTGCTATTCGCCTCAAAGCTTCGTCGCAGTGGACTAACAACAACATTGGCCACTCCGTTATTCTTAGTTATTTAGAATCAATCCCAAAGCACACAGACTACACCATCCCCCAACTACAATTCGACAGAAATTTCCAGATTTCTATACCTCCCAGATCTTTTTGGGAGGATAGGACATTCCTGGAAGACGAGTCAATCCACTTCTATACAGATGGATCAAAAACAAAAGAAGGGGTTGGTGGAGGTGTGTACTCTGAACGACTGAAATTAAGTCTCTCATTCCGCCTTCCCAATCATTGTAGCGTGTTCCAGGCGGAACTTTTGGCGATAAAAGAAGTCTTGTCCTGGCTTAAAGAAAATGTGATATCGACATCTGATATCCGTATTTTCTCAGATAGTCAGGCCGCTATTAAATCTCTGGATTCTGTCTCTACAAACTCTATAACAGTCCAGAACTGTCGATCATCTCTAATGGAGATGGCACAACAGTTTAATATTCACCTTTGCTGGGTGCCGGGCCATAGAGACATTCCAGGTAACTGTAAGGCAGATGAACTCGCCAGGAACGGTACAGTACAGCCCATTCTACCACGTTTGGCACGTACTGGCATACCAATCGCTACTTGTAAACTGTTGCTAATGCAAGACGCTGCGAGGAGGGCAGGCACCAGGTGGAACAACATCACCACGTGTCAAGTCACAAAAAACATCTGGCCAACACTGGATTTAAAACGTTCAAGGTGCTTGCTCTCTCTAAGCAGATCGCATATAAGCTCGATAATAGGTGTCATAACCGGACACTGTCTAATAGGAAAGCACGCCATGAGATTAGGCGTATTCTCAAATGACTTCTGCAGAAGCTGTATGGACGAGGAAGAGGAAGAAACAGTTCTTCATCTTCTCTGCACATGCCCTGCTCTGGCTCGAAAACGCAAGAATTACCTAGGAGAATTCTTCTTTAACGATCTAAACGATCTAAATCATATCGGCATAAGCAGCCTCTCACGTTTCGTAAGAGACTCAAACTGGTTCCATTGAGCTTAGGAAGAAACCTCAAGATTCATGTGGTATCACAATGGGCCATCAAACTGGCCTAAGTGTGTCCGTTTCCATCTTGGACAGCCACTTCAACCTAACCTAACCTAACCTAGAATAACACTTAAAGTAGCTTGTTTCTATTATTTTTTCCAGGCGAAATCATCATTGGCCTCAAACTTTTTACAGTTAAATGAAAACAAAAAGTTATTTCCACAAAATAATTTTTCCATTTGAGAAAAAATATTTTTGGTATGCAGTTGTTTAGTGATATACGTTCTACATTTGAATTAAGTAAAATAACGCTGATCCGTTTTTAAGATATAGAATTTTGAAAATTCAATATTTAAAAAAAAAAAAATGCACTTTTGATAATCAAATATTGTTAAGGCAATATAAGAGCTCGTTCAAAAAAAAATATTGAAATCGGTTCATAAGTTGCTGAGAAAATTAAAAACAAAATAACGGTTTTATTGGCGGTACCTTTACGGAGCAATACAAAAATATATTTTTTTTATTAAAAGAACACAAGTTAAAAAATAAAATTTTATGGAAAATTTTAAAAAAATCTATCGGTTTGTTTTTAAAAAAAATTCAAATTTTCGTTTTTTGACTTAAAAAATTGTATGGGGCCACTGTTAGTTTTGATCTTAACAAAAAAAATGCCTAACGCCAATCTGCTCAAAACCTTACGACTGTAAAAAAGCTACAATTAATTGCATCGTTACATTTTCGAATATCCTTGTTTTATGCGTGGACCCACCACGGTGTCAAGTTAGCACTACATACCCCCCTTTTTTAAAAAAAATCAAGGTAAAAATTTTTTTTTGAATTTATTTCTTTCCACAACTAATTTACAACAAATAATTGTCAACTAATTGCGTACTTAGTTTTAACAAAATCAAAAAATGTAGTGCTAACTTTATATCAACCTAGCACTACATACCACTTTTTTGAAAAATCGTCGAGCTACAATTTTTTTTTTCCACAACTAATTTACAACAAAAAAGCTACAATTAACTGCATACTCAGTTTTTTAAATTTCGAAAAATGTAGTGCTAACTTGACAGTCGTCAAAACCTTAACTTCCAAGTTTGAACTCAATCGACCCAATGCTTTAGGCTGTAGGAGGGTGGAAAGACAGACAGGACAGACGGACGAAATCGCGGAACCCACCTTTTTCGACTTCTCTACCATCGTAATATCATGTTTGATTAAAATCTCGAGTTCCAAATTTTGCATATAGTTCATATATGTCGCAAGTAAAAAACCCTTATATGATACTTAAAAACTAAAAATTGCACATAAACCCAAAGGCAATATAAAAACAAATCTAATTTAAGAGATTAAGCATTAGCTCATCATCAGAATAAGAACATCTTCTAAAAAAAATGTCTTGCAAATTATAATCTATACTTCTATACTAATATTATAAATGTGAAAGTAACTCTGTCTGTCTGTCTGTTACTCAATCACGCCTAAACTACTGAACCAATTTGGATGCAATTTGGTATGGAGATATTTTGATACCCGAGAAAGGACATAGGCTACTTTTTACCCTGGGAAAATAACGCATTTCCATTTGAAAATTCAGGTGGGCCGATCGCTTTTACGCCTAAACTACTGAACAGATTTAAATGAAATTTGGTAAGGAGATAGTTTGAGACTTAAAAAAGGACATGAGTTACTTTTGACCTCGGGAAAACAACGCATTCCCACGGAAAAAATTATATTTTGGGGAATCTAATCCCTTTCGCTCCTAAATTACCAAATATTTGAATAATCTTCTATATATATAAAAATGAATTGCTGTTCGTTAGTCTCACTAAAACTCGAGAACGGCTGAACAGATTTATCTTATCTTAGTCTTGAAATGTTCGTGGAGGTCTAGGGAAGGTTTAAAAGGCGAGAAAAAATGGAATAATTTCCGGGTAAACCCTAAAAACAGCCCTTTTCTATTTCCCATACAAATGTTTTCTATGTTTTGAACTTTATTGCTATTCAATAAAGTTCATATTAAATTATAATCAATCACTGTTGTCGGTGTGTTCCTAACGTCAAAGAGTCAATTTGCAATTTATTACCGCTACGTAAAGTTCAAATTAAATCATATCTATGAAAATAGTCTTCCCGTGCGCTTTGGAGGATCTAATGTCGCGTTCCAAAAATAAACAAAAGTGAATCGCGAACGCGATTTTTTTAAGTTTGATAAATCTTAAGTTTTGTCACAAATTAATTTTCTGAACACAACCATAATATTTGACATTAGATTTGATAACCAACTAATATGTCAATCATTCTGTCGTACTTTAGAACACGGAGATTTATGGCTTAAAGGTAAACTCCAAAAAAATAAATAAAAAAAGCAGATCACGGAAAAAAGTATTACGATTGTCGAGATTGTGTTTCGATCATGGTGACGATATTCTATGAGTGCATCCTTCTATCTTTGTGAGTGACGATTACTGCTACGTGCACGAGAACTTTCTTTACTTTTGTGATCCTTTGTGATAGTGACATTCCAAGTAGTGTGCTCTTTTTTTGTTGATATTTTGTGATAGTGACACTTTACTGTTAAGTTACTGTTAAGTGAGCGAGAAATTTTCTCACATTAATTAATTACGTTACGATGCCGAGGAGAAGACGACCTGACTTAGGTCGTCACAGTCAATCAAATGTGCGAAGAGCTACCATAGAACATAGGTCGAAATATGAAAAAAAATTTGGCCTTCCCATAGTAAATCAATCAGATGGTAGTCAGTTTTGTAAGGGAGGGCCAAATTTTTGTTTCATATTTCGACCTATGTTCTTTGGGGAAAGTTGTTGAGTTTCATGAGCACATTCACCTCCTTCAGGGTTGATACCCCCCTTCCGTTACACGCTTTATATATGAAATAATTAATAAACAAAATTTAAAATATTACAGATACAAGGACAAATTTATCACTTACTGGGGGCCACTACCTCATGCAGATCATCAATTTTTACAAATTTATTTTATGGGCAATTCAGATGCGGTAGTTAATAAATCGTTGTGCTCACAATCCAATAGTGAAGAGAATCATTGTCCAAGAATTAAAAATGTTTCTTCATCAGAATAACAATTACGTAAACATGTTCAAAATAGTATTGGATCGGATGCCATCTGATAGCCATAATATTATCAATTGAGGCAGTACGAAGTCTGCCGGGTCAGCTAGTATTTTTATAAAATTGGTACAACGGGAAAACAACGCATTCCCAATTTAATGGTACACGGCTACAGATTATTCACCTAGGTAGAAATATTATAAAAGCTATAGCAAAAGGAAAAAATGTTTTAACTCCCCGCATTCCGATAATTCCAACCGATTTGCCGTTTCAGTTTAAAAGAGTGCAGTTTCCTCTGAAAGCAGCATTTGCAATAACAATAAATAAAGTTGAGGGGCAAACGCTAAAAGTTGCAGGTGTAAATTTAGAAAAAAAAACAGTTTTTTCTATGGACAATTATATGTAGCGTGCTCACGAGTCTCAAACTCTCAAAATCTTTACGTTCTGGCCAAGGAAGGAAAAACAAAAAACGTCGTATATAAAAATGATTTGCAGTAACCTATCTTCTTCTTCAAATTTATTAACCTAACCTAACATACGACAATCACACTTAGTATGGCCTCATCCCATCTCGGCACAATTAAAACATACGTACCAAAAAGTACAGCTCATGTTTTTTCATACTACCATCCAAAAAAACTATCTTATGCGGACGAAGTCGCGGGTAAAAGCTAGTTTATAATATAATTTGTCACCTCGAAAATTTTACGACTAAAATATGATTTATAATTATATATAATTTTGTGCAACGAAGAATAATGTTTTTGACATCTGATAAAATTTTGAGAAAAATCTAATTGAGAGTTTTTTTTATAAAAAATAAAAACCTAAAAAAAACATTAATCAAAGTTGGTTAAAATTGAATTTCGACTTTAATATCTGTTCAAAAACTTGAGATTAAGGCTTCAAAAATCGAAAATGACAGTTTTTTTACGAAAAATAAAAACCTAAAAAAGAATTAATAAAAGTTGGTATAAATTGATTTTCGACTTAAATATCTTTTCAAAAATTTGAGATAATGGCTTCTAACTAATTTTAACTAATAAGAAATATTGTTTTTAACATTAGAAAACATTTTGAGAAAAATCGAATTGACAGTTTTTTACAAAAAATAGAAACCTAAAAAAAAAATGTATAAAAGGTGGTAAGAATTGATTTTCGACTCAAATATCTTTTCATAACTTTGAGATATTAGCTTAAAACTACTTTAATCTTTCAAAAAATATTATTGTAAACATTCAGTAAAATTTTGAAAAAAATCGAATTGACAGCTTTTGTACAAAAAATTAAAAACGTAAAAAAAATTAACAAAAGATGGTAAAAATTGATTTTCGACTCAAATATCTTTTCAAAAATTTGAGATAATCGCTTCTAACTAATTTAAACTTATAAAAATATTGTTTTGAACATTAGGAAAAATTTTGAGAAAAATCGAATTGACAGTTTTTTTACAAAAAATAAAAACCTAAAAAAAATGTTTAAAAGGTGGTAAAAATTGATTTTCGACTCAAATATCTTTTCAAAAATTACAAATATTAGCTTCAAACTTATCTTATTTCACAGAAAATATTGTTTTCGATATTCAGTAATTTTTATGTGAAATCGAACAGTCCGATTTTTCATAAAAAAATAAAATCTACAAAAAATAGTACGCAAATTTGGTAAAAATTGATACTTGTAGACAAACTTTTAAGCAAGACAAATCGACAGACGGGATGGGGAAGTTATCAGTGTGGGTCGCATCCCAGCCTCTTTTTTATTTATTTCATTACTCTAAATACTAAAGCTTAGTTAACAAACAAAACTTATAACTAAATAAATGATTAAACAATACATTTGAATTCCGATAGATACGTTAAACATTACTGATGAAAATATTAAACAAAAAGTTAGGAATTTTAAAAATTGAGTTGATTTATTGACCAATTTATGTAATTATTGTGATTAGTGGAAATATAGCTTTCCGTCGGCTTTTTTGGTCGCTGTGGTTTTTGCAATGAAACAATTAAGTTACATACATTAACTTTCCCAACGTTTCGGCAGGGATTGCTGCCTTCTTCAGGGGAACTTTATTAACACAAAAAATATACAAATAATTTTAGTTATATCGATGGGATACAAATACAATAAAGTTTACTCACTCAAGAAAAATATGAACAAAATTTTAATATTAATTATAGTAATTAATATAAATTAAAAATAAAACTTTAAAAATAATTAGCACTTCGAAGAATGAAGTTTAGTCTAAATTGAATAGAGCACAAATTACATTTAAGAAGAGAGAAGAGAGCAATATACAGCAGAAATGTTTTGTGTGTCTTGTTTTTGGTTCATGTTGTTTTTGTTATTGGGAATATGTAATGTTTCTAACGTGTATCGTTTCGAAACATGTTTCTCTGTCTGTAGAACTTCCACGCATTCAAAGTTTCTCAGAATTTTTTTAGTTTTATGTCGGACTTATGATTCGAGATGCGTTGTCTAAGAAGTTGTTTTGTGGTCCCAATAAACCATGGTTTACGTCCCAAATTTATCCGACAACTTCAAAAAATCTATGTCCAAAAAATTGACAGAGGTTCGCCTTGCTTTTAAATCAAACAAAATACTTGACCAATGTTTTACTAAACTCAAGACGAAACCTGATAAGGACAAACAAACAGATGTGATCTACAAAATTAACTGCAATGGAAAATAAAATGAACCGTGTAACCTGTGTTATATTATATATATATATATATATCGACTGTGGACTTTCCTGGACTGACAAGGACCTATCAGGTTGTTGACGATGGGCTTTAGACGGTCACATATTACGGCAGAGAAGATCTTATAAGCGATGTTAAGTAGACTGATTCCTCTATAATTGGTGCAGTTTAGAGGGTCTCTTTTTTTCAGGATCGGGCAAACAATACTGAGGTTCCATGCATGGGGCATGCTTTCTTCCGACCATACCTTACAAATGAGTTGGTGCATGCTTCTAACCAACTTATCTCCAGCTGCTTTAAAGAGCTCGGCATTCAAGCCATCCGCTCCAACGGATTTATTAGACTTCAGCTTAGATATGGCAATCTTTACTTCGTCTGAGTCGGGAGGACGGGATTGTTGGCTTTCGTCGTCTATGTTGAATGGATCATGCTGCCTTACAGCGGAATTCGGTTCGTCGTCGCCGTTATACAGTCTGCAGAAGTGGTCCTTCCATATCCTCAGCATTGAATGCGGTTCCACTATGATGTTTCCACTTTCGTCTTTGCAGCCTTCGGTTCTAGGTTTATGTACCTGTGAATTTCGTTTCACCTGTTCATAAAACTTTCGAACTTCATTCCTGATTTTAAACCTCTCAACATCTTCGACCACACGCTTCTCATGCTCTCTCTTTATCATTCTGAGAAGTCGGTGTTCCTCTAGCCTCTTCTGCTTATAGAGCTCATGAGCAGCTGTCGTCCTTTTATGCAGCGCCGCTTTGCGTGCCTGTTGTTTGGCTGCATTTGCCTGCCGACATTCCTCATCAAACCAGGGGTTCCCTGTTGGTGGCTGCTTGAAACTCAGCACTTCAGAGGCGGCTTCTCTGATGGCATCTTGGAAATGTTGCCACTGGTTTTCGATACATTGTGTTGGCGGCACAGAACTTCGAGAGAGGTTACTTGTAACTCGGTCGGAAAAGGATTTGGCGATCTCTTGCTATTGTAGCCGTTCGACGTTGTACCTTCTCCCAGCATCTCCCTATTTTGTCTTGGGCCTGAAAACACGAAGTGCTACCTTGGCTACAACGAGGTAGTGGTCCGAGTCGATGTTAGCTCATCGGAAAGTTCGGACATCCATGATGCTGGAAGCGTGTCTGGCGTCTATAGCAATATGGTCAATCTGGTTGACGGTGATTGATCTGGAGAACTCCAAGTTCTTTTGTGGATGTTGAGGTGTGGAAAACGCGTACTGCCTTCCATGACGTTTCTCCCCGCAGCAAAATCTATGAGTCTGAATCCGTTGTCGGAAGTGTTGTCGTGCAGGCTGTTTTTCCCGATTATTCCACCAAAGATGTCTTCCGTTCCTAGCTTCGCATTAAAATCGCCCACGACAATTTTAATATCGTAGCTAGGACACTGCTCATATGTTTTGTCTAAGAGCTCGAAGAACATATCTTTGGTGTTGTCATCCTTCTCTTATGTGGGGGCATGCGCGCATATCAGGCTAATGTTGCCGAATTTAGCCTTGATGCGGATGGTCATGAGGCGCTCGTTGATGAACCTATAGCTTAAGACTTGTTGCCTAAGTCTGGTTCCAATGATGATCACATCAATCAATTGATAGGTAAAACCTATGGAACTCTTAGAACGCTGTGGACCGCCCAAAACATCACTCCATTTACAACCAGACTAATGCTAGCAAGAACCTTAGTTATACCTGTTTTCACCTATGCATGCGAAATTTTTTACAACTGCAATTCCATCAGCAAAAATAAACTAAACATAGCCTTTAATAGTATCATTCGATACATCTTTTGGTTTAGAAGGTACGACCATGTTTTACATTTACAAGAGATTCTACGTAATATGCCTTAAAACGACTTCATGAAGCTTCGAACATTGATACTGTTTTTTAAAATCTTGAAAACACGTCAACCAGCCTTTCTCTTTGAAAAATCAGAATGTCAACATCGAACAGATCGACATTGGTAATTTGCCACGCTTTTCGTGTTTGACCTCAGAAAGGCACTTTTTTATCTCTCCATGTCGCCTCTGGAACTCACTGCCCACTCATCTGCGGGACATAAGTGAAATGCACATTTTCCTAAAAAGTATTAAAATCTTCTTTTCTAACCAAAGCAACTAACTTAACTTAGCTTATCATCTCTTCTTAACTCTAACCATCTTTTTCTCCTTTTTTTCTTCTTCTAATTCTATTACTTCTATTATTCCCTTGTTTTCAAGTCAAATAATATTTTATCCATAAATATTTGTTTTTCTTTTTTCTTTAATTTCATTTTAATTTAATTTTATTTTATATCATTTTCTTTTGTATTTTTTTTATTTTGAATTGTTATCTAAAGTTAAGTCATAGGCTCTCACAAATTTATATGATATCTGTTATCTTACTGTGTAAGCTTTATAAATAAATAAACTAAACTAAACTAAACTAAACTAAACTAAACTAAACTAAACTAAACTAAACTAAACTAAACTAAACTAAACTAAACTAAACTAAACTAAACTAAACTAAACTAAACTAAACTAAACTAAACTAAACTAAACTAAACTAAACTAAACTAAACTAAACTAAACTAAACTAAACTAAACTAAACTAAACTAAACTAAACTAAACTAAACTAAACTAAACTAAACTAAACTAAACTAAACTAAACTAAACTAAACTAAACTAAACTAAACTAAACTAAACTAAACTAAACTAAACTAAACTAAACTAAACTAAACTAAACTAAACTAAACTAAACTAAACTAAACTAAACTAAACTAAACTAAACTAAACTAAACTAAACTAAACTAAACTAAACTAAACTAAACTAAACTAAACTAAACTAAACTAAACTAAACTAAACTAAACTAAACTAAACTAAACTAAACTAAACTAAACTAAACTAAACTAAACTAAACTAAACTAAACTAAACTAAACTAAACTAAACTAAACTAAACTAAACTAAACTAAACTAAACTAAACTAAACTAAACTAAACTAAACTAAACTAAACTAAACTAAACTAAACTAAACTAAACTAAACTAAACTAAACTAAACTAAACTAAACTAAACTAAACTAAACTAAACTAAACTAAACTAAACTAAACTAAACTAAACTAAACTAAACTAAACTAAACTAAACTAAACTAAACTAAACTAAACTAAACTAAACTAAACTAAACTAAACTAAACTAAACTAAACTAAACTAAACTAAACTAAACTAAACTAAACTAAACTAAACTAAACTAAACTAAACTAAACTAAACTAAACTAAACTAAACTAAACTAAACTAAACTAAACTAAACTAAACTAAACTAAACTAAACTAAACTAAACTAAACTAAACTAAACTAAACTAAACTAAACTAAACTAAACTAAACTAAACTAAACTAAACTAAACTAAACTAAACTAAACTAAACTAAACTAAACTAAACTAAACTAAACTAAACTAAACTAAACTAAACTAAACTAAACTAAACTAAACTAAAACTAAACACGTTTTCGGCATAGCCTGCAGGACAAATGCGACCACCTACAGGTCTTCCGAAAAGTTGTAATTTTGATGCACTTTTTCTCGGAAACGCAGCCACTACGTGCTTTTAGACTAACGTTTCAGTTACCATCATTACTTAGATTACCTGCAACTTCAATATTCACTGATTTCACGCCAAAAATTAGACCACAGCTGTTAGACTATTAAAGAAAAACAAGTTGCTTATTGTTCAGCTGTATTCTTACATGTTGCTGAAGCCTTTGATAAGGTGTGGGAGTGTGAATTAAAAATGGTATACCACAAAAAGGTGTGCTAGGACCAACCTTGTACTTTTTATACACAAGGGATATTCCAATGGTCATAAAAGCTATCATTGCTACTTTGCCAAAAATATCTTTTAATAACTTTGCGAGAACAAACAAACTTGAAGTACGGAAGAATTTACTGGTTACTGAGAAAAAACTTTGACCTATCTATCCAAAACAAATTAATGTTATAAAGGGTGATTTTTTAAAAGCTATAGAAAAGTTTAAAAAAAAAAACACATACAATTCAGAAAAATGCATAAAATCTTTATTTCAATCGATAGTATTGTCCATATAATATAATGTTTGAAGATTATTTCATGCTGACCTTGACTGCGCCTCAAATGATCCATCCGCTCAGTCCAATTGTGGCATACTCTTTCAAACATTTCGGCCAGTATCTCACGAATAAATGCTTCAATGTTGTCTTCAAATGCGTCAATTGAAACGTGATAGTATAGACATGAGCTTTAATATAGCCTCACAAAAAATAGTCTAAAGGCGTTAAATCGCACGATCTAGGCGGCCAATTGACCGGTCCCGAACGTGAAATAAAATGTTCACCGAGCTCGCCTCTCAATAAGTCTATTGTTGCGCATGCTGTGTGGCATGTGGCACCGTCTTGTTAAAACCACGTGTCATGAAAGCCAAGCTCTTGTAATTTGGGCAAAACAAGTTGGATAGCGCTCACCATTCACAGTTACGGTTACGTTTTGCAATATCTTTGAAGAAGTACGGTCCAATGATGCCACCAGCCCATAATCCGCACCAAACTGTGACTGTGACGATGAACTTTCCTAACAGAGCATGCATTTTGATAATAAAAGACGATTCATGGTTAAATAATTATAGACCAAACTGAAGATGTTTGACAGTGAAAAATAACACGAAACGTGCGTCAGCTGTTTAAACCAGTGTTGCCAGAAAGGTAATAGCTAAAAAATCCCCTTAATAGGGAATTATAAATTAAGAAAGAAAAACAATTTGTCGATCTTTAATAGGTTGGCCCTGATTAACGGTGGTCATACTACTCTTAATGAGTCTGTTTTGAAAATGTTTACGGATAAAAAATAAACCTTGGTAATGCGAGTTTGAGCGTGTTATATATTGATAGAAATATATTAACTTTTCAAAAATATAATTGTGTGCAGCCCACCTTAAAGTAGTTAATGTTATAAATGTTATTAAACAAGTCGATTAAAGACTTCTAAAAATTGTACTCCCTATAGGTCAACTCAATAAACCGATCTTTCGCATTAATTATAAGACTTGATTATGAAATTCACCGATTGAACTACATTGTCAATTCCTTGCACTACCTTATCATTTATAAACTTGCCTATCTACGCACGCTGTCAGTTTATATTATTAAAAAAAACTCAATAATATTAAAATTTTGTATTTGTATCTGTCGAGTTGCGTCTTCATCATATCCACCATTTTATAAATTGTTCCTTATTTCTATCCGTTTTTTATAAACAAAGGTTAAAAACACTTAAACATTAATTGTTGAAAACTTTTAACTTTTATTTTGTCTATCCATTGTTTATGTTTGCTTTGTTTTCGTTTAACTAAAAATTCACTTCAGATTCCCGACGAATGACAGATTATAAAAATTGTATCATGTCTGTAAATGTTGTGATTTCAGTGATAGACGGTTAGTTGAACAAAATGTCAGTGGTGAAGTTCATATTCGTCGGATTTGGTAATAGCAAAAGTTTCCAAAATAATTGAAACTGTCACTTTAGCTCATTTGACGAATTAAGTAATATAAAAATAAGATAGATGGCGCAATCGCACGTAGATAACCAGGGCCTAGTGACTTGAAACTCTTAACCATTTCAATGTACGAGTAATGTGAGGGTTGCAGGGGACCTAGAGTTTTTATGCCAAATCCGAACGGGTTATTTAAGAAAACACTTTTCATGATAAGAATTACTCTTGGTAGATTTGTCAATTTCTCGCAAGAAGTAGTACTAGATAAACTTTAGGTGACACAGGCAGGAATTGAACCCCAAGACCTCTAGGTTAGGTTAGGTTAGGTTGAGGGGCTGACAGTTGATGTCTTTACTGTCACACTTAGATCAACACAGATCCATTGTGATACCCATGAGCATTGCTACTCAAGCTAATAAGAAAAACCTATGTGTTCAGTGAGTCAAGCCATTTAGAGGCTTTGACGAAGTTCAGAATGTTAGTACCTCGCGTACTAGAGAGTTCTTTTAAATCCCCGAAGAAATAGTTGCCAAGCAGTTTCTTCCTTTGATGGGAGAGTGCGGGACAATGACACAGAAAGTGCGAAGTATCTTCATGCACCTCCTCGTCACCGCATCCTCTGCATAGATCATCTGAACTGATTCTCATCTTTTTCATATGATAACCTAACAGATTATGTCCGGTGATTATGCTTACAAGAGATCGAAGTGATCCCTTTTGTAGCTGCATAATTCTTTCCGTTCTTTGTTTGTTAAAACAGGGCCAGATCTTTCTTGTAGTGCCGCAGGTGTCAAGAAGGTTCCACCTTTCATCGGCCTTAATTGTTATTCTTTTTGAGATTTCCTGTTTTAAATAACAGGTAGGGATGCTAACTAGCTGAGCTTGGCTTACGTCAAGCATTGACCCTAATCTTGCTAATTCATCGGCTTTCTCGTTGCCTACTATATCGCTGTGGCCTGGGACCCAGCAGAGTCTAATGTTGTGCTGTGCGCCAAGAACCTTAAGCTCTTCGCGGCAGCATGAAACAAGCTTCGATTTTACCTCAGTTGCAGTAATCGCTTTTATTGCCGCTTGGCTATCAATGTAAAAGGTGATATCAGCTCGTGGTATCGCCATCATTGATACCTTTTTAGCAGCTGTTGTCACTGCCAGGACCTCCGCTTGGAAGACGCTGCTGTGGTTTGGAAGCCTAAGCGAGGCGGTCAACTTGAGAGATTCAGAATAGAAGCCTGCCCCTACACCAGTGTCCGTTTTAGAGCCATCAGTATAGATAGCTATTGACGACTCACTGTAGTATGGTATATTATCTATCCATTCCTCTCTGCTTGGGATGGCAGCTTGGAATGGTTTATGAAAATCAAGTACGGGTATTTTATAGTCTGCTGTATTACTATGACCCATAATTTTATGAAGGATCTGGGCGTGTCGTATGGAACTGTTTATCCAGACTTTAGTTTGACTAAGTCTCAGGGCACTTTTGGCCGCAGATTCTTGAACAAAGAGGTCTAGGGGAATCAAATTGAGTATAACTTCCAGTCCCGCAGTTGGAGTGGATCTCATTGCTCCCGTAATGCCAGTGCACGCAAGTCTTTGAACTTTTGTCAAAGGTTTCAGGTTCGTGCTCTTTTCTAAAGCTTTCCACAATACCAAATTACCATAGGTTAGTATTGGTCTAATTATTGCCGAATACATCCATCTGATAATTTTAGGGTTTGGTCCCCAGGTTTTCCCGAAAATTCTATTGCAGGAGTAAAAGGCAATCGATGCCTTTTTGAATCTATCTTTAGTGTTCAGGCCCCAGTTTAGTTTTTTATCTAAGATCACACCGAGGTACTTTGCCTTCGATTGAAGGAATTTTAAAATCAGGTATTTTACGCTTGTTAGTAAATAGCACTAGTTCTGTTTTAGCTGGATTAACTGTCAGCCCACAGTTCCTAGTCCATTTGCTTACCAACGAGAGGGCGTATTCGGTTTGTTCACTGATAGTGGGTAGGAACTTGCCAGTCGCTAGCAATGCAAGATCATCAGCGTAGGCTATTATCTTTACTCCACTTGATTTCAATTTAGAGAGTATACCGTTCATGACAAGAACCCAAAGTAGCGGTGAGAGAACTCCACCCTGAGGGGTGCCTCTGGATGTGGTTACTCTCACCCTTTCTTCCGCTAGCTCAGAGTTAATTTGTCTCTTTCGGAGCATACTCATTATCCACTGTGTTATTACTTTTTCGACTTTGTGGTCGTCCAAGTCTTGCTTCACTGTTTCGTTCTTCACGTTATTGAAGGCTCCCTCAATATCCAAGAACGTTGCAAGGGTGTATTCCTTGTCTTTCAGTGATTTTTCTATGACGCTGACAACATTGTGCAATGCTGTTTCAACGCTTTTTCCTTTAATGTAGGAAAACAGTCCGGTTTCAGGGTGCTTCGGATGTGTATATCAATTAGCCTTTCAAAAGTTTTCAAAATAAACGATGTTAGACTAATGGGTCTATAGACTTTGGCCTCCGTATGGCTAGGTTTACCAGCCTTAGGGATGAAAACTACCTTTACCTCACGCCACGATAAGGGAACATACCCCCATTTAAGGCTATTATTGAAAATGCTAACTAGGTGTGGGATGATAAGGTTTATGCATTTCTGAAGCATCATAGGGAAGATTCCGTCTAGACCAGGGGATTTGTACGGGGAAAAGGAGTGAATGGCCCATTTTATCCTTTCTTCCGTTATAATATCCGATGGTACTAGGGTTTCTGTATGAGACTCTGTTTCTGGACTGCGGATATCAGCTACGCAGCCAGGAAAGTGAGTATTCACAAGGAGCTCAAGCGTTTCGCCACCGGATTCAGTCCAGCTGCCTGTAGGTTTTTTGAGGGATCCTAGAGCGACTGAATCTTTGGTCAGAATTTTCCTGAGTCTTGCTGATACATTTGTACTTTCTATTTCGTCGCAGAAGGCCATCCATGAGCTACGTTTTGCCCGTTGAGTTTCGACCTTAAAAATACGTTGACTGGCCTTATAATGTTCCCAATCAGCTTCTTTCCTAGTTCTTTTGGCGACGTTGAAAAGTCTTCTAGTTTCTTTTCTTAAGTTGCCTATTTCAGTGGTCCACCAGGGTGGTTTTTTCCTACCTTTTCCCATATGATTAATGGGACAGCTTTTTTCTAAAGCGCTATTCAGAACAACTCTGAGTTTTTCTGACGCAATATCTATGTCAGAGGGTTCTTGAATTAGAAGTGTGTCCGGGTTTTGAATCCCCTGCCCTACTTCCCTGCAGAATATATTCCAGTTGGTTTTCCTGAAGTTCCTAAAGGGTTTTGGAGTTGCTACTTCATTGTGTATCAAGAACCCTATCAGTTTACCCCAAGACCTCTGGCATGATATTTCACACAGTAACCATCACGTCACGGGTACGACAAATTCTGTAATAGGAGTTATTATCAATTATAGTTGTTATTTCCTAAACTGAATACCAGCTCAAATGTTTCGACTCACCGGCTTAAGACGTGACTTTGGAAAATGGGAATGTCTATGAATATATGAAAATCCAAAAGCAAAAATGTTCATATATTTTTAAAACTTTAAACATTCCGCTTTAAAATTCAAGAATTTAAAACTTTCATTAAAATTTAAGAAATTTCAACAATGTAATATTTTGCTGCGCAGATATTCCAATTTAAAAGACTCCTCCTTTATAGGTACACGCTTAGCAAGTCCGCCTTATAAAATAAGTTATAACCATGTAGTTTTTTAACGGTGGCTTTCCTGTTGTCTTGAATGTATACATGTATGATATGACACTACAAGTTTCCCCTCAAAGAACGTGACTTGATGGCGCACTGTCTCATCTCCCGATTCCGGCAAAACATCATCAGTATTGAGAAAGGCGAACGTCTACGCCATGATTTTGCACAAGTATCGACGACTGTCAAGTCAAAGTGCAGGGAGTATGATATCACTCTTAAGCCAGACCTCAATAGATACACATAGATTCATATAAAAGTTTCCTTACCTCACAAATAGGCTTCAATAAAACGCATGAAAGGAACGCAAGGAAAACTCGTAGAAAATTGGTCGGAATCTGGAGGATGGCTTAAAATAAAAAATTAATTCTACAAAACTTACTCCTCTGCATCTTCAGCGAAGGAACGAACGTAAAGCTGTCGCTCGTCTCATCGTCGTCGTACATTGCTTCCAACTGGCCGCCCGGCCTTCTTCATCATTTTAATAGCAGTTCCAGCATACGAATATATACCATACCCGTGTTTCTAAGCACAAGCTTGATGTTTACTCACTTTGCTTTAGCTTTTCGCAAAGTTTCAAAGGACAGAGTAACATCGTGCTTCTGCCAGGCAAAGCAGTGAAATGATAAGGCAGCAACTTGGTCTGCCATGTTGCACAGAGTGGTGCGTTACGATGATGTTGAAGGTGATGGGGTCTTATAGGTGGTTGGTGGGTGTTAATAATTACATCAACCTTAATTAATGAGTGTTTTGCGTGTTGTAAGAGCACAACACTACTTC
This sequence comes from Eupeodes latifasciatus, assembly GCA_920104205.1. NCBI lineage: Eukaryota > Metazoa > Arthropoda > Insecta > Diptera > Syrphidae > Eupeodes > Eupeodes latifasciatus. The sequence continues at coordinate 90,880,291 of OV049924.1, forward strand.
CTGTCGAGAACTCAACTCGAAAATGCCTGCGCTTCCTGCCCAGACAATTTGGTCGCTGCTGATTATATGTATGGAGGAAGAGTCGCGTTCGTCTCCTTTATACTTCCATTTTCCACAGAATCTAATCATATGCATCAGTTCCCTTGCAAGGATTTATTATTCCTAACATTTGCTCTATAGTGAAGTTATATAGGGTAAGGTACATAGGTAAGTAAAGGCATACAAATACAAACATATATGTAGGATAGGTATTTCCTTGGGTGAATTTTAATGCTGGCACACGAAGTTGCAGCTAACTTCAAACTCTGCGTCGTTTTTGTCAACACACATACTATAGTAGGTATAACAGCTAATGTGCAGGTAGGTTTATAGAGAAGCCTTATTAAAATCGACTTTTATGTATAGGTATATTTATTTGAGCTTATTTCGCTGGGTTAATACCTTATGTGGGTGTATCAGTAAGAGCAAAAGTGAACTTATTAGCATAACTTTGAGAGGCGTAGGTCGAGAATGGGTTAAATGGGAGCTAGTTCTCCCACTACCCATAATATAAATACGCAATATTTAGCTATGGGATTTTTTTTAAACTTATTAAAAGTGGTTAAGGAGAATGAAAAGTAGGTCTAAACTCTATAAATAATAATTATTAGTTAAAGTAACTACCAACAATTTAAAGAGGGGACATAAGCTAGGTTTTTCGTTTCTTTATTTTATTTGAGAGCATAATTTTTCTGAGAAAAACCCCTATATGCAATGCAGCTGTGTTAAATGCAATCAGTCTTTCGGAAAACGTTTCCTAATTAGAAATAATTCGTCAAAAATTTAGTTTTGATAAGTACCTGAAGTTCTTGAAATCACAAACCGAAAGCTTACAAATAAGCAGTATTAATTATCTCAATTATATTTCTACTGTACTAGTGGAAAAAAAGTGTTCAATGAAAAAGAGCCCGAAAGTAAAAATTCGAACTAAAAAGGTATGTAGTACCCGTGGCATGATGGCTAGTGCGTTGCACTGTCATGCCAGAGGTCTTGGGTTTGATCCCTGCCTATGCCATCTAAAGTTTTTTTTAACGGGTACTGCCTCTTGCGAGGAATAAACAAATCCTCCAAGAGTAATTCTTTTCATAAAAAGTGTAGGTCCCCACCATCTCTAAAAACTGTACTCGCACACAGGAATGGTTGAGAGTTGTAAGTCATTAGGCTCTATAGATCTCAACGGACTGTTGCGCCATCTAATTTATTTAACTAAAATGGTAAACTAAACAAAAGTAGGTCTTGGAATTTTGCTTTTTAATTTCTCTGTTTGTCTTTTACTCTGAATTTTAAGCCTTACCACTAAGGAGACTTGTTAACACTTGTTATACACTCACCTACAGAAATCTCTCTTAAAACCTTGACTTAGATTTTAGGGACCTTGAACTTCGAGAAATTTCAAAATTTTCAATTCTACAAATCGAAATGTTTAAAATAACTTCTTATCGGAAGAAGATATGTTTTAATACAGGTTAATGACTAATGACTCCAAATTCATTTGAATCCTGTTCTGAGTTTTTCTTTAAACTATTTTATTTATATCAACATGTCCAATCCAAATAAAATCTTTAAAACTAATAAGTTCCTTTTTTTAGAAAAAAAACTTTCAATTTCAATGGATAAAGTCCAAATGCGTTCTCAAGAATTATTCCACATTATTTATTATTCACATTATGGCGTATTTTGCATAAGGATTTTGGTTTAAACCCATACAGCTAACCAAAGAAGCCGATGGATTATTTGAAGTGAAGTACGTTCTTCTATTGGGTAAGTTGTCAAGTCCTAATTGGAAAACCTTTTATTTTATGCATTAACAATTAATAACGATATCAGTCAAACAGTCGTCACGGCTACCTCTCTTTGACCAATTCGCTCAAAAGCCTAAAGATCCAGGATTTTTATCAGGGCGTGTCACACGCTTAACATAAATATGAGTTTTTGGCACAGCTTAAGAAACAGTTCTTTAATATTCTGTAAAGGAGACTGACAATATTACCCATGTTTTGTTGGCAAATCTATCCATAGTATAGTAGGATTTTACACGAATAACAAAAACAATATCTATAGTATGAATAACACCGATAAAAGTTAGAGTAGAATCTCACTATGGATAGGTTTTTGACATTTATACGAGTCTCGAATGGATCTTATGTGATTTCATTCTCAAATGTTGGTACGATTGATATTGCATTTGTATCTCGATGGCTGTGTTCGTTGAGTAGTTGTGCATTTTGGAATTATGTGTGTTTTCCATTGGGGAAAAACTCAATCTATTACTGTTGATATTATTAAGTTTTGTTAGTGAAAATGGACTAACTGGTCTTATTTTGCAAGAGAAAACAATAGAAAAGATATTTATGTTTTGCTATGTTTCCACCAAAGGTTTATCTTAGTTTAGATTAAATAAATCTTTTTGGTGTTTCCATCGCACAAGAAGATTTAAAAAGGATTAAGTTTGACAGCACTTTCTTAAATGCACATGGTGTTTCGATGTTTCTTATGAATTGCAAGTGAGATAGTTTGATTCGTGTTAAACAATGAAAAACTGAATAGTTCAGCACTATATAGAAATATGCTACCTACTCAATGTGCATTTTTTTTAAATTTGATTAAAACAAAACTATATTTTTTGTACACAAACATGGAAATAAACAGACCATAATGCATTATCTGTAAAACCAACTCCTCCACACAGGTTTTTCTTCACAAATTTTCGATGCCCGACCGGAATCGAGCGAATCAAGCTCATTTCAACTCGATTAAGGTATATAAAGAATTTAGGCGAGCTTCAAGCTCGCTTCAACACCACATGTTTATGTAGTAGTTTACGAACAACCCCCTTCTTGAAGTTTTTATTTTATGTCAAATTGTTTGGTTAAAACTTTGAAATCGACTTTCACATTTCACAGACGTATTTTCTTGATTTTGATAGTCCACTATCAAAAATCAGTTTACACGATTTCACCCCTGGTCAGAATTTCGCTATTTTTGTTTGGAATTTTTTGATAAATTGTTCTGGCAAATATTCAGCTGTATCAACTTTCAAATTTAACCGGACTACTGGGGATCGTTTTGTTGGCAATTTCTCACTTTACTATATATGGAATACGAAAAAAACGCACTTATTAGAATAACAAAATGTGCATCCTTACCTTACATTTACATATTTCAAAGGCTAGTTATTTATCATATTTTTTTTAGAACACTGTCTTCCAGCAAGGTATGGTCTAATTTTTTAACTTGGATGATTTAAAAGCATTCCAAGATTGCAACAGTTTTCGAAATAAACCCTACTTAAGAGCTAACATACAATAATTTAGAGGTGTTTTGGGTGCATTTCATGCCCAACAGTTAGAAATTGTTTTGAAACGTGTCTTTTTTGCAAAAATAATATTTTCTGTTCTTGTTGTCATCTATAAATGTAAAGGACACATTTTTTCCTAGGAAAATAAAAAAGAATTTAATTTTAACAAATTTTCTGGCTTTGTTCATCGTATTTTCTTCTGACGCAATTTCCGGGAGTCTATTATTACTATCATTTTCAGTCTGCTTACTCGCTGATTCGTGATGATATTGGAAGAAAAATTCTAAAAAAATACTGTTTTGCGTGAAATTTTTGCAAATATTTTGATCAAAAAGAAGAAATGACACGTGACAGAATCTCTTCTCACTTTAATTATCGAGAAATTCAAAGCTTTTATATTAAATTAAGAAATATGTATATGAAACGTTCTTTTTGTTTTTTAATTAGTCATTACTTCTACGTAAGTGTGTGCTGCTTTTGGGACATTTCTATTCTGGAAATTCGTGTTTAAAGTTCTGTTCAAGATCATTCAAAGCAAATTCACATCAAAAAGCAGATATTTTGAATTTATTAAGATCGAAAAAGTTTTTGTATTTAATAGATAGTCATATTTGAAAGAAAAAAAAACACAATTAAAGAGAGCATATGTAACACTCTTTATGTGCGTCAAAGAAATAATATGGAAATGAAGCCGATTTTCAGGAACTTTAGTATGTCTAATAGTATTAACTTGACGATATCTCATTCAAAAATTCTTCTTAAAAATCAGAATATTTACTCTTTCTTTTGGAAAGATCTTAATAATTTAAAGTATTACTAAAGTTCTTGAAAATTTTAAATTGTTTGAATACCTTAAGCATTATTAAAAATATTTCAGTTGTCTTTGACAGACAAAAAGATAAAATCTTAGCTTCTTAGCTAGATTTTTATTTACTTGCAATTATTTGTACAATTTCATTAACAATCTTTAAAGCATGGTTTTGCCGTCTGCCTGATTGACAAAGTTTTAACTGTAGTAAAGTTTTGTAATTAATTTGTAAGTTGCAGTTGTGTTAACTAAAAATTTTCATCTCTAATTCTGCTTCTATAAATAAGTGCTGTTTTGCAATATATAAGCATTTTAGACACGTCTACTTCATTTAAGAGAGCTAAAGTTTCATTTTCTAATAAAAAGTCTCTACCAAGTACATTTCTTCTAGTTTCTCTCAGGACTGGGCACCTTCCGACAAAATGAAAAATATCCTCTCGTTCAGCCATGTTGCAAATATCACAGAGCAGTGGAAGATCTTCGCGATGTGAAACGTAATTTATGTTTAGCAGTTCACCTCTTAGCCGAAACATGTTGGAGATTTGCTCTACAGTATTTATATCCTGGAAGTAGTTTATTTCATTAAGATTATAATTCAGCCTGCTCTAGATCATCCGATGAACTTAGCTTCTACAACATAACTATTTAAGCGTTATGGCTCATATGACCGCCCCTGGATCCTCAATTGGTTAAGAGCTGATTATTTTTTGTGCAGCGCTTTATTATGTACAAATGTGTATGAGAGCTACTCAAGCTCTAACAAACATTTTTGAAATGAAAAATTCGAAAATTTATTTCGATGTTCGAATAAAAGTAAATTTTTATCTCAGCAGAATTTTACTTAACCTTTTATTGGCAGTGATTATACTACAAATGTTGTATTTGTTAAATATATACATTTCTACTGTTCTACGGATGGCTTTTCCACTTTGTTAGTATGGTAAGAATTAGTCACTGATTCTATCAGGTTTCAGAAGAAGAGAATACATACATTCGATATTCCCTCCGACAGTCCACATTACACCCTAGGTACGGTGTACTGTTCTCGTATTTATATATTCTCAAAATCGCTCTCTAAACGGGCGAAACCGAAAACAGCAGGTTAGATAAAATCCTTGAGTTTTAAGCTTTCGCATCACCACACTGTGAAAGCTCCGTTTTGATACCACTTGTAACTAGCAAGTCCTGTGATTTGATAAAGAGTATTTTATAATTGATTTATATAATAACATAATAGCGAACGCTAGAATCATTTTGTCCCGTTTAGAAAGGAAAACAGATTTTTTATTTTCGTTTCAGAAAGTTCATCAAGATTGTTAAGGAATGTCTTTCTGAAAGTTGACATTCTAGAACTGACCAGAACAAAGAGAGAGAAAATCACAGTTTACCTTTAATGATGTACTTCGCAACTACGACAATGAGTATTGTGGGGAATACCAAACTTTGCTGCATGCTTTGCTATCGGCCTATCGGATATTATCATGCCATGATCTGCATAAAAAATATCGATGGATCGGTTTTTGTTTAAGGTAGGCCATATCTTCCTGGATAAAGTACAGTTCATCACACTGTTCCACCTGCGGTTTGATTCTGTCAGAAAATTGAGAAAATGTTGCCCTTCACAGCTCCAAGAGGAATATTTAACCTTTCCGCTAGTGAGCTATGAAGGGTCGATCCTTGCCAGGCCAACTCATCAGCATTTTTCCATCAATGCCCTTGATGACTTATAGAACCCAATTAAGAATGGCGCGGAGGTTGATGTTTAGGCTGGATAGTTCATACAATATTGTTGAACCAGTATAGAGGATGTTTTAGTCGAATTGATAGCCATATGAAAGCGGCCTGGCTGTCAGTGCAAATAGCCGTATTTCTATTTTGGTTTGAGTTCGATTTGAGTATTTTGCATGTTTCTCTGATTGCTAGTCATTCAGCTTGAAATGCACTGACAAAATGAGCTAGCCGAAAAGACTTTAATACATTTAAGAATTCGGAGAACTTTCCCAACCCAACTTCACACTCCATCTTTGACCCACCATTAAAGATAGTGGTATCGAAGTCCTTCGTAACCATGCCATCCTCCCTTGTGAATCATTGTAGTGTGTTCCAGGCGGAACTTTTGGCGATAAAAGAAGTCTTGTCCTGGCTTAAAGAAAACGTGATATTAAAATCTGATATCAGCATTTTCTCAGATAGTCAGGCCGCTATCAAATCTCTGAACTCTACCTCTAAAAACTCTATAACAGTCCATAACTGTCGATCATCTCTAATGGAGATGGCACAACAGTTTAATATTCACCTTTTCTGGTTGCCGGGCCATATAGACATTCCAGGAAACTGTAAGTCAGATCAGCTCCACAGGAGAACTCATTCTACCACGTTTGGCAAATGCTAGCATACCAATCGCTACATTAAATGTAAACTATTGCTAATGCAGAACGCTATGAAGAAGGCAAACACCAGGTGGAATAACGTCACTACGTCTCAGGTCTCAAAAAACATCTGGCCTACACTAGATTTAAAGCGATGCTTACTATCTCTAAGCAGATCGCATATAAGCTCGATAATAGGTGTGATAACCGGGTACTGTTTAATAGAAAAGCATGCCACGCGGCTAGGCGTATTCTCAAATGACTTTTGCAGAAGCTGTATGGATGAGGAAGAGGATGAAACAGTTTTTCACCTCCTCTGTACATGCCCTGGCTCTAGCTCAAAAACGCAAAAATTACCTAGGAGAATTCTTCTATAATGATATACATATAAACGATCTCAATCATAATAACATAATCAGCCTCTCACGTTTCGTAAGGGACTCAAACTGGTTTCATTGAGCTTAGAAGAAAGCCTTAAGATTCATGTGGTATTACAATGGGCCACAGTCCACGGACAGCCACTTTAACCTAACCTAACCTAACCTAATGGGAATTTCTACAAAAAATTTAAAAAAAATTGGTCTTGCAGAGGGGTCATGACCACTCTCATCACTAAATATTATTTTCAATGAAAATTGTGAAATGCATAACTGCAAAGAACGATAAACCTGCGTTTTTGTTAAAACTTGAGCACCTGGTTTCAATTCTTCCATCAGTAACTTGTCCCATCAGAGCTCGAAATTTGTCCACCAGTTTAAATATTTTTTCCGAGAAAGAGCTTCACGGCGAAATAAAAGTGATTGACAAATTATCACAATTTTTGTAGTGAATTTAACAATTTGAACATATTGTTTAAGAGTGTATCATTCCGTTTTAAGACTGTCAAAAAATGACAGTTAAAAAGTGAAATCTGAAACACACCTCCTTCGATGCGATGGGTCTGTTATTTTCACTGATATAAATATTATTTAGAGTTCTTTCAAGCCTAGTTGCGAAGATTGTTTTATTTTTTACGAGTGCAGAACCTGCCCTTTATAACTATCTACTTGCTTTTCTGAATAGTGCATAATTTCGACCCATAAAGCAAAAACAATATTTTTTTTAAACTTTCAAGCACCATGGGCGTTGGGATGCTAATAGATGTATGTATTAAAAGTCTGAAGAGGTGGTGAGAGTGAATATTTAAAGGATTTTCGAAAAGCGTTCTAACTCATGTCCAATTAACAATTAAGGCAATTATCACGCTCGCTGAGGACCTAACTCTTTCGGTTGCCGTTGCCGCCGCCTGTAGAGCTTTTATCTACTTTATTTTACTACTTCCGTATATTTATCACATCGCTCCATTCTCTGTGTCTATGTGCATTATACTAAACCCATCTTCCTTCCTGGCCCTTAAACTGGGCCAACTTATCCAGCAAATTGGAAAGTTTTCTGCTAATTGTTGAGTTGTATAGTTTCGCTAATAGACGTGCGTCGGAGCGGCGCGCGGTGATGGCACTGCAAAGGAGGCAGAGGTTGGTATATAAGCTGGAGCATTATCCTTTTGCTTCTTTAGAGTGTGTTTAAATGAGTTACTTATTAACTTCTTCTTGTGCGTTGCCCTTTGGCCTTTTTCCATTATGTTTATTTTCTGTTTCATGATGATAATGATGAAGATGTTGCTAATGACGAACTATCCTCCTGACTTCTGATTCCAGAGTATAGTACTGAGTCCCGACTTCTGAGGTTGAATTAATTTATTTTACTCTTGTAGATGACGGCCGGATGACGAGATACTTCCTTTTTCGTTTTCTTTACTTTTGCAAGAGAAAACAAAAATGGAGGAAAGAAGGAAACAGTACAGAGCCTTCCTGTAAACTCTGTTATCTGTTGGTTTAAAGGAGTTTGCTTGTTAGTAGTATAGTAGTTCTACTACACTGTTTACTCTTACCATAGGCAATGTATATGGCCAATGAACTTTAAACCATGAAACGTGATTCTACATTGAGGCAGGTTAGTTCTACTTCACCTTCACCACCTTCGAGAGGAGGTATAGAAGAAGAAGACTTCCATCAAGGTCCCTACAGGACAATGATCTTTTATTTATACCCTCAACGTGAATCTTCAGGTATTGTGAGTCTTGATATTCGAAATTAATTCACAGAATCTGTTGGACACGTTTGTTTAGATTCCACTTTGGGTTTTAGTTAAGTTTGGTTAAGTTTTAGCCTCGATACGAAAGCGATTGATGGTTGATTGTGTTTTCTCAGAATTTCGTTGTAATTCGCTTCAAGCGATCCACAAGTTCAATGTTTAATTTTCTTATAGTTGTATAAAGTACATATTGATAAATGTTTGAAGGAGTTTAAGGCGGTCCATTAAATTAAGATAAATATTGAAAGGATGAGGGAGGTTTTTTTTTTTTTTTTTTTTGACTGGTCTTGATGAAGTCTGATGATAGCAGGATAACCGTATAAGATACTCGAACTTGCTTTTCTTTTAAGTCTTTGTATAAGAGAAGTTATTTACCTAAATTATGTGTGTAGCATAAAGAAGTTGGATATGTTGGTTTGATGTATGATTTGGCCTAAAGTTTTGTCTTGGAGGACTTATAGTATTAACCCGACCCTATCGTGTTTATGTTATGTTGTTGTGATTGGAATTAAATGAGCTTAACATATACTGTTGATTCGGTTCTCTACTCTGGAGCAAGGACATGCATTTGTAAATTAAAGCTTTCCTCTTCGGCATCATTAAAAAAGGGGGAGATAAAAAGAAATGGAAATGAGGTAGCGCAAACTTCAAGCACAATGAAGATGTGTTTATAGGCATCTTGCGTCATATCTTCGATATGGAATGAGAAAGGAAATTCCCGACGATTGCTTTATTAGCTACCATATGTCCTTCAAAATTACTGAGGCATATAATGTATTTGCCAAATGTCGCTTATACTATATAAGATTTTATCTAAACAACTGTATTAGCGTCTTAAGATTTTCTGACACACTTAAGAACAAATGTTCACACTATAACAAATCCTGAAGAAGATTTACGAATTTCAAGTCAAACATCGAGACGACCGAAATTTTTTTAAATTTTGAATGGCAATGGAAAACATCAGGATCCCGTGAAAACTGATTCAATTCTGCCGTGTTAAATTGGAAAACACATACGATGCTATGCGCTACGCAATTAGAAAATAGCTCTTGTAAAATTTTCAATTATTCAATATTGTCCTTAAGCAGATAGTGAATAGGTCAAGTGGTAACCTAACGAGTTAACCCAATTATTATCTAACAAAGAAAATCGACTTGAACAAAAATTTACTTTATTGATAGCATCAGTAATTTGGAAGTAGATTGGAAGGAAATTGGTGAAGAATAATCATTGCAACAGTTGCAAATTTTGTTTGGAAAAACAAATAGATAGGTTCAAAACTCTTCACTGCTTCGACAATGTAGACTTTTTACAAAGCTCTGCCAGCTGCAGCTGTAAGTCCTCCTGATATATAGCACTGAGTCTTTCACGATAAACAGACAGAGAGATCAGTTGCTGGGTTATTTTGGAGCAATAATTCTTCGTCTTATATTTGGTCCTGTGAGAGAATATCAAATGGAAGAGTAGATATAGGTAACCATAAACTCCCCGAACTGTCCAAAGATGTGGATGTAGTTCAAAAAGTTAAAACACGTCAACTAAATTGCACCAGTCACATCGAGTAAATAGTAAATGGACAACATATCGTCAGATTAGCAAATCTTCGAATTCCAGACCCGCGATTCTAGACTACAAGGAAGACCGGACCTCTGGTTTAAAAACTAACCCATCCATAATGACAACAAATCATAGTTGCGAAGCACCAACAAGCCTCGGATACGGACGGACTTACTGTTGACAACCTATGCAAACGAAATAAGGACAACGAACTTCGGATATGCACGTGGAATGTTAGGTCCCTTAACAGACCACGTGCGGCCGATGAATTACCGGAGGCCCTAGACTGCTTTAAAGCAGACATCAACGCCATCCAGGCAATAAGATGGGATGGGCCGTTTTAGAGGTTTAAGATTTCAGGTCACTCGTTTCAAAAACCGCACAGAAATTATCGCCCAGAAATCTACAGTTTGTACAATCAAGGAAAAAGATAAAATAACTACAACTTCCTTTGTAGATGGTAAATTTTAATGTAAATCCGGAAGAATGTTTTCGGAAAGAGTGAAGACGAGATAATTATTATTGTCAATGAAATGGATTGGAAAGTGGTGTTTTAATTTGTCAAGCTTGCGCTTACCTACAGACAACAAATAATAGATGCATTTTTTTAAGAAAAACAACTTGGCAGACGGCTTAAGCCATGCTCAAAAATGTTTGTAAATTATTATGGTTTCTGTAAAACTTAAAGAGAACCATTTATTAATCTAATCTTATTTTTCATTTCCAAATTTTAAAGTGGACCAAATTAATTGGATCATCATCATCTGTCTTTTCTAGCTTAAGCATGCTGGATCCGCTCCTGTATTCTTACACAAAATTTCACTCGATTCAAAAGATTTAATGTTTGAAACTTGCCTTGATTTGTTTAGCAGCATGTAAGTCTGTTGGATCTAGATGATCATAGTGGTAGGTTAGTACTTATATATTCCGACCTTTTGTTTTACTTTTTAACTTCTACTTCTCCCTCCATTGTTATAGCTGTAGGTATCTATCGCGTCGTCGTTCGTCCGGTCTGTTGGTTCTCGGTTGTCAGTTGTCTTGTCAGTCGTCATCTTTAAATCCCCACAGAATATCTTTTTCCATAAAAGTTGACGGAGTTCAGTTCTCTTCCTCTCTCGCTCCGCATGTTGTTTAAATATGAGGGTATACGAGTATACCTAACCTATCTAGTCTTGTAGCATAATTAAGAACGTTGATTAAATTTTCCCTCATTCATTAACCTTAACTATCTAGTCTACATTTCCTTGAGCATATAACTTTGTTGGCCAGAAATGGTTTCCTCTGCTTATAGATGGGCAGGACGTACATATAACGTATAACGTAAACCTACTCCATGTTTGGTCAACTAAACATAAACACACAACGCACAAGTCCTCTCCTCATCATAGTATTATAAAAAGAGGGCAGTCAAGTGCGGGGGTGTATAAAAAGCCACACGAAATGAGGACACAAAAACCCTTTTTCTTGGCCTCTTTCCGATGAAAGCATCCAGAAAATTCAATCCGCTTATAGACGAGAGTACCTACAAGCTACAACCTACATAAAGAAACTTGAATGACCCCAAAAGTATTATGAACTTAAGTATTTTGTAGTACAACATATAGATGAATGAAGGAATGAATGAATGTGAAAAGATACTGGCAATATATAGTTAGGAATAGGTAAAGATGGGTTCGTACCTTGGACCGTAAAGTTCTGATTCTGACCCTATACCGGCAACATAATATAATACAGACACAATGCAAAAGTGAAACAACGATGGGTATTGTATATATACAGTTTTTCGTTAACCGTGAGGAGACATACTGGTACTCGGTAGTACTCGTTCTGAAGACAGCAGGACGATGGATGGCAACGGATACTTTGGGTATTCTTATTGCCAATTCAAGCTACTAAATTCCATCGAGTCTAACTCTTGAAGACATTTCAACCCACCCAAGAATTGGTTGGTTACGACTTCGAGCTGCAGAGTGTTTTATAGGAATAGGTTACTTTTCTCATCATATTCTTTTTTGGTTATGGTCGTAGTTACAAGAAGAAAAAAAAATTCCAGTAAACCATCACCATCATCAGGCAGGAGCAAGAGGACTAGACCCTGGAAGAGGACAAGCAGGGTAAATGGTATACCTATAGAGAGAATAAGAATAATGCAAAGCTTGTTACTCAAAGAATAGAAAAGTTTTTATTTTTTCCTTCGTAATTTTTATCTTTTCGTTATTTTTTTTTTTTTTTTTTTTTTTTTATTTTGTGTGATTTTCTGTGCTTTTGCAAGTCTTCAGATAGATTCATAAAAAGTACTGTCCTCCTTGAAAATATATATTTATATTTATAAGGATTCTGTTGATACCTACTTCTTGGAAAAAAATGAAAGTATCCTTGCGATAAATAATCCGGTAATGAAAAAATAAAAAGAAATATATTCAACAAACTTCATAGAATAGAAAAGAAAAGAAGCGCTTCTTAAGGGATAGCACAGCGTGTCCTGTCCATGTAGTAGTTTGGCGAAGACTTGTTGTTGCTATGTTTTTCAGTGAGGATTTACAAATCGACTAATTATAAGTTAAAAAAAAAAAAGTTCATCCTGCCACAGAAAACCAACACAAAATAAAAATGCCTGTAAATTTAATTATAAAGTGAATTGAGCGCCAGTTATGTTCGCCATCCAGGAAAAGGAACTAATCCTCACTTTGAGTTGTTTTTAATTAGATAGTTGCTATCTTTTTTATCATTTACAATTCCCTTTCCCTTATACGGGTCAATTGACTATGGAAAAGAGAAACCACTTGATGATTTTTCATATTAGAAAATAGAATTTTTATGATATTTTTTTTTATTTTATAACTTTATTAATTCATGTAAATTGAAGCTTAGGGTTATACTCGTACTTTTTGTGTGATGTTAAATAAAGGATAAGCCTAAAAATGAGGATTGGGCGTTGGAAATCGAGGATATATTTTTTTTTAATAGGCTTGTTCTATGACTTTGAGAGGCGAGATTTGGTATTTCAATTAATATTTTAAAATAAACTCAAAAGATAAAATATATTCAATCCCAAAGGCACATAGAAAATACAAACATAACTAAAAGAAATGTATGTATGTATGTTTTTGTGAATCTTTTCAATCTGAAAGCGATGCAATGTTTCATATACTTCAATGAAAAGATGTGCAAAGCTTTGAAGACTATGTAATCCCTCGAATTTTTGTTAACAAAATAAAGCTATTCAGATTCCGTGGTAAGGGTAACTACAATATGGAAAAAGCATAATCCGAACGAAAATTCTTATTCAAAAGTTCTGTTGTCCTTAACAAGGAAGCTGAAATTTATAAATAGAGGCGTCATTCTAATTCAACCGCATGTACTTAAAATTAAGAATTCCTACAACTGTTGGGTAAAAACCAAAGCGATACAAATCTGTTATGTGCTCTCATATATTATAAAACTTAACACAGTAGGTATACTAGTATCAGGGTATTTAGAAAAATCGAATGGAATACCTAAAGGAACCATTTTAGGACCAATACTTTTATTTAGAATTGAAAAAAGAAAGAATTTACGTTTATATCAGTTCAAAAATTGTAATTTCAGAGAGTGAAATATTGAAATATTATTATATCAATTAAGATAATATGGTGTTAAGAATCTTTGACAAAAATAAAACTGTTTTTATGTTATTTTTGCATTAGTTTTCAAGCTTTGAAGACTATGTAATCCCTCGAATTTTTGTTAACAAAATAAAGCTATTCAGATTCCGTGGTAAGGGTAACTACAATATGGAAAAAGCATAATCCGAACGAAAATTCTTATTCAAAAGTTCTGTTGTCCTTAACAAGGAAGCTGAAATTTATAAATAGAGGCGTCATTCTAATTCAACCGCATGTACTTAAAATTAAGAATTCCTACAACTGTTGGGTAAAAACCAAAGCGATACAAATCTGTTATGTGCTCTCATATATTATAAAACTTAACACAGTAGGTATACTAGTATCAGGGTATTTAGAAAAATCGAATGGAATACCTAAAGGAACCATTTTAGGACCAATACTTTTATTTAGAATTGAAAAAAGAAAGAATTTACGTTTATATCAGTTCAAAAATTGTAATTTCAGAGAGTGAAATATTGAAATATTATTATATCAATTAAGATAATATGGTGTTAAGAATCTTTGACAAAAATAAAACTGTTTTTATGTTATTTTTGCATTAGTTTTCAAGCATTTTTAAATTAGTTTCTCTAAAGTTTGTTAATTTATTCTGAGGCTTAACTTCAATCCTTGTGAAAAAAAAATATTAAATCACAAATAATCAGCAACAGTCTTAAAACGAGCTCAGTCTTACCTTTCTGCAGAATAAGACTGCTCAGTTAAGCTTCTAAACTTAAATCTGTATAAATAAAAATAAATTGCTGCACGTTATTGAGAACGACTGAAACGATTTGTCTTATTTTGATCTTGAATTATTTGTGCAAATCCAGAGAAGGTTAAAAACGTGAACAAATATGAAACTGTAATGAATATGCATTGAACACGAGTTGTAAAGTGAACAACACTACGTAATTGAAGCATTAGCCAAAACAGTTCGTACAAATGTTGCACAATTAAATCAAAACAAAGAATTGCGTAGACACTTTGAGAGAAGCTGTGAACAGATCTAGTGAAATATATTGAACCGGAAATACGTTCTAAATTTCATTGCTCTTGGCAAGGACCAGATCGCGAAATGATGTAGCTCTAGCGTTTGCTTCATCTGGTTAAGCTGTGACTCTGCTAGAAGTCGGGCGAACTGTACATTCTGCCTTGAAATTGCCACTAAACATGCAAATAAAGGAAAGACCAATTTGCCACACCGCCAAAAATAGCGTAATGGCCAATATCCTGCAGGAATACAAATTGTTTGCTTGGGATGAATGCACAATGGCCTATAAGAGGTCACTGGAGGAACTATACGGAACTAAGGAATATCTTCGTAACAACCAAAATATTTGTGGTTAGGTCATGATTCTGTTGTTAAGTGAATTTCGCCAGACTCTTCCAGTTCTTCGATCGACTGCTGCTGATTAACTAACAAGATGAAACTACAGATGTGTTTGCGAAGCTGTTATCAGATTCAAATAATAAAATCGGATTCTTCAAGGACAGTTGGTTCTTCATATCAGTCGATAACGTAATGAATCAGGATGACGCTGTTAACTATCGCACGCAGTTTTTAAATTCACAATATTTCAAGAAAACTTTGTAAGCTAGCACCATATTTAATTAATAATTTCTTTTTTAGTATGATAACGGGTTCCTTTTGCTTGTTTTAATTTTATTTTATACAAAAGTTTAAGACTTTTAATTTATCGATTGAGACAATACGAGATCTGCCAGGTCAGCCAGTTGTATATAAATTGTAAGCCAAGGATTCAACTTCTCTCTTTTATGCAGACTTAGAGATTTAATAAGTTGCCATACAAAATATTTAAAGTTTTGTATGTTTTCAAAAATATTGTTGAGTTGTTGAGTGAAGGTAAAATGCCACCAGCAAGACGACCAAACATAGGCCGGCGAACACGTAATGCAAATCAAGTGATATTATTAAGACGATCTCAGACTACAGATGAACGCGCACAAGCTAATGCATCGCAGCGTGAACGTACTGCACAGAATAGATCTGTTGACCCTGTACCTGTACTTAATCACGAATACTCAGTGCTGTTTTGGATGAAATGCTGCGTGCTGCTTTTAATTACAATAGTCAGATTGATTATAGTATGTACGGATACATTGGAATGATGGACGCAATATGTCCACATTGTGATGCGGCTAACTTTCCAGGTAAAACGCCTGGAATGTGTTGTGCTAATGGTAAAGTGAGATTGAAACTCCACCCGAACCATTGTATTCATTTATTTTTGGTACATCTCAAACGTTGAAGTAGTTTTTGAGTCATATTCAACAATACAATTCGGCATTTCAAATAACTTCTTTTGGTGCTACTAAAATTATTAGAGATAATTTTATGCCGACTTCTAAGGTAAATGGATGGATCAACAGGATTGTTTCATGTTTATATCAATCTGAATCATAAAGTCTTAAAAATTCTGATTCAGCATCTACCTAAAATTGCATACATGTTACAGATTCAGGGCCAGATTTATCATCAAGCTGGTTCGTTATTGCCATACCCTGACGCTGATTATCAATTTTTGCAAATTTATTTAATTGGTGATGAAAATTGTGAATTGGATCAACGTTGTGCAATAGTTTCAAATAGAAGACGAGAAATTATTCGTGAGCTACAAAGGTTTTTCCATCAGCACAGCGCATTAGTTCAATTGTTCAAAATTGCTCTCGATCGTATGCCATCTGATAATCACAAAATTGTAATAGCACCAAATTGAATATTCAACAAAAACACGTATGAATGTGACACAATCATGCAAGCCGTTTCCAATAATGTAGGTGGATTATATTTCTTGGATGCACCTGGTGGTACAGGCAAAACTTTCGTTGTATCATTGATTTTAGAGACTATTCGATCGGAACAGTAAATTGCATTGGCACTTGCATCTTCGGGAATTGCTGCTACAATATTAGAAGGTGGACTGCACACTCTGCATTAAAATTGTCTTTGAATGTACAGGTGATTGAAACTCCAACTTGCAATATTTCGAGAAATTCTGCTATGGCAAAAGTTCTGCTATTAATGACAATTATTTTATGGGATTAGTGCACAATGGCGAATAAAAAATCAATAGAAGCATTTAATCGAACAATGCAAGTTCGATATAGTTCTTTGGAGATATGTACGAAAATTTACACTGAATATTAATATGCCTATTCACCTACATAATGATGCAACTGCCCATGATTTTTCAAAACAATTGTTAGAAATTGGTGATGGTAAAATACCAATCGACAGTGCCAACGGATTGATCACTTTACCAAATAATTTTTGTACAATTGCGCAATCTATAGATGAGTTGATTGAATGTGTTTTTCCGAATATTCTTCAGAATTACAGAAATCATGATTGGTTAAGAGAACGCGCCATTTTAGCACCGAAGAACATTGATATCAATGCCATTAATTTTCAAATTCAAGCGAAACTGTCAGGTGTTGTCACGACATATAAATCAATTGACAGTGTTATGAATCAAGATGAGGCAATGAATTATCCAATTGAATTTTTAAATTCATTGGAACCGGCAGGTATACCACCGCATTGCTTGGATCTGAAAATTGGTTCTTTGATTACGAGTATATTATTGCCAAATATTAATCCACTAAAACTGTGTAATGGCACCAGATTGGCCGTGAAAAAGTTATTGGCAAATTTGATTGAAGCTACAATCTTAACTGGTAAATCAAAAGGAGAAGTGTGTTTAATAGCGCGTATCCCTATGATTCCAACTGATATGCCTTTTGAATTCAAAAGATTACAATATCCTGTGCGGGTATCATTTGCGATGTCAATAAATAAGGCCCAAGGATAAACACTTCACGTTTGTGGTGTCAATTTGGAGGAATCATGTTTTTCACATGGCCAATTTTATGTTGCCTGTTCCAGAATCGGTACCCCCAACTGTTTATTTATTCGTGCTCAAAATGGAAAAACAAAAAATATTGTTTATCCAACTGTTTTAGACTAACCCATATAGACCCACCATAGTAAGAGTACCCAATTCTTTTTCATTTTTTAGTTTTTACTCTTTGCTGATAAATTTAATATTAACAATATATCATTTGGGTCATTTGGACTTTTAAATAGCTAGCAATTTAAAATATTTTTTTGTTGGAATAAAATCAACTTAATAATCAATTTTTTTTATTACTATGCCTTGTACGTAGCAAAGCACGTACCGGACCGCTAGTAGTATATTTATATTTTCTTTTTGTAGAAACAAAAGCTAGAAGTTTAAGCCTCTGCAAAATTATAGTTATTTAAATAATTCTATGTACTCGTATTAGCAATTCTTTTTTTTCAGATTCTTCTTTAGAAATTGTTCTTAAAAAGTCAACAGTTTTGAACAAAAAATTCGATCTAAATTATGTTATTTGAGTTTGTTCTGGAAAGAACTGTACTGAAAAAAGCAACAAAATTATTAAGGATCTCCAAAACTTCAAGACCCTACTCCAAGGTAGTAAATGGATAAATGAATTGTAAGCACAATAAAAGACTTGTATAGAATGAAAAAAGTTGATTTGAACTAACTTGTATGTTTTAAAAATCATTTGTTCCAAGGGTGGGGATCTAAAGATGTAGGTTAGAGTTTGAAGATGCCAGTGATTAAACTGAACAAAGGAAAACTGCCAGCTTGCACTCTGAGATTACTGCAAGTACCTTGGCTTTTGCTGCTCAGATGTCTTTCAGAACTTCACTTAAAAGACAAGAAACAGACAAACAAAATTTCAGAGTCACATACCTATACAAAAGATTACCTTGATTTTACTTAAAATTCAAAAATTAAAAACAAATCACTACGAGAAGCACTTTCAATGATCATTTAAGCTCAATTATCAAGGAATTTTGCAAAAGATTTGTTTCCACCTTATACAATGGTTTAGGCAGAAAATTCTTTATGATATCCTAATAACATTGCTCTTATTGAAACTAAAGCTAAGGTGTCTCTCCCGTGTCGCGTCGTTGCTTGATCACACAGCCAATCTCAGCAAAATATTTTTGAACTTCGCACTGTTAATCTAGGTGACGAGATTGTTGTCTTATGCGCTCAATACCTGTTAAAAATCGAAAATTATTTGACCTTAAAGTTGTAAATGTATTATTTCATTTCATTTATTTGACAATAATGGTACGTACAGTAAGATTACATGTTTTATAGTACTTAGATATAATATGTTTACAAATGTACATTTAAATAAATACAATTAAAGAGAACGAGATTTTATTAATGTTGAAAGCAATTCTTTGTGATTGAAGGGAAAAGGGAGAGGATTATGGTTGAATTGGGAGAGACGAAAAGTGAAGAAATATTGCAGTTTTAAATCTTGTATAGTTAACAATTAATTTAATTGAAGATGGGAGCGAGTTCCAGAGTTTAACAGCACGTATGAAAAATAAACGGGACGAGTTCAGATAATTGCCAAGTTGAGGGGTAATATTGATACTTCTAGCGGAACGGTTAAATGAGAGTTTGGTAAACAGATAAGACGGAGCCTTAATATGAATTAATTTATGTAAAAATAAACAGTTTCTTGCGCTTATGTATTGCTGCAGTGTGCAACCCAAAATATTTTTAGAAAATTCCGAAACATGGTCATATCTACGTAACCCATAGACGTAACGGACAGCATCATTGAAAGCAACTTGCAGTTTTTGTATGGATAGTGAATCAAGATCACTGTACACTATTTCAGCATATGATATGAGGGGAACTATTAAGGCAATTATTAGTTTAGGTCGAGTTTCAACAGGGGTAAAGTATGCTGAAGGCCAAAGTTTACGTAAGCATCCATAAATGCGACCAATGACATAATTAGTGTGTCTATAGCCTGACAGATGACGGTCAATAGTATATTCAAGGCTGGTGCAATGATCCACTACTTTAATTAAACGATCACTTAGCCAAATATTAGGTAGAGTAGAGAGATCAAATTTTTTCTTCGAAATTGGAATGACTAGGGTCTTGGAAGGATTTAAGAATAGGTCATTTGCAATGGACCACGCATTAATTTGGTTAAGATCCTCGTTGATGGAGAGGGACAGTTCATTGAGCTGATGAAAAGGCCTGGCAAGATGGAGTTGAACATCGTCAGCATACAGGTGAACCGAAGAGTGCGAACAACACGCAGGCAGATCATTGATGAACATACAAAAGAGTATTGGACCAAGAATCGAACCCTGTTGGACTCCTTGCGTAACAGGTCTGAGAGCTGAGCATTTCCCCCCAGAAAAAAACCCTTTGTGATCTGTCAGACAGGTAGTCATTAATTAGCGAGCATGCCCGCTCACTTAAGCCGAAGAAGTTTACAAGTTTCCACTTAAGAATACTGTGATTCACTTTGTCAAAGGCCTTTGTAAAGTCGAGTAAGCAGAGGAGATTTATTTGACCCTTATCATAGTCAACCCTAACATCTTCAAGAAGATTAACCATTGCAGTAGAGCAGCTATGATTGGCTCTGAAACCCGATTGTTTTTCAAACAGCAAACTGTTAAGAGAAATATGACTTAAGATCTGCTGCTCAATTATCTTCTCAAAGACCTTAGAGAGGCAAGGTAGGATGCTTATCGGTCTAAAATCAGTTGGAGAATTAGAATCACGCTTCTTAACCGTTGGAAGAACTCTTGCAATTTTCCAAGAGCGAGGGAAAGTAGAAGTGACAATGCACCAGTTTATAATATGAGTTAGATGGGTTATAATTAGTGGAAGTAACGAAACGAATAGGCACTCCATCATCACCGACAGAATAAGACTTGATAGCCTTCACACATTTTAGAATATCATCTTCACTAACAACATCAAAATCCTCCAGCCTAGGCACATTGTTGAAGGAGTTAAATGTAGTATTTGCTTCAAAATCCACAACAGAAACCGACTCTCCAAGGAAATAATCATTGAGCTCATCCAGGTCCAGAGAACATTGAGCTCCTGTATCTTTGCAGACACCAATCTTACTTAGGTTGCTCCACAGCTTTTTAGGTGGTAAAGAGTTATTGAGTTTGGATGCATAATAGTTGATTTTGGATAATCGGATTATAGTTGTCGCTTGATTACGGGCTGCAGTAAATGCTCTCCAGTTAACAGGTGTTGGTCTAAGCTTCCATCTACTATGTAGTTTGTTTCTATTTTTAATGCTGGTTAACACGTTAGAAGTGAACCAGGGGCAAAGGTTATTTCGAATTCTTACCGTTTTAGTAGGGACACATTGATTAAAGAGTTGGAGCAACAGATGCTGAAACAAATTAACTTTATCATTAGCATTTGCATAAAGACGACAACTGAGCCAAGGAGCCAATGCGGTTGACAGGTGAAGATAGGAGAAGTCGATTTAGTCGATATTAGTATAAGAAAAACGTTAAAAACTTTTACCTTTTATAACTTATCCTTTGTAAAGCTACACATTGTAAAATATGTGCATACATATTTCTTTTTTTAATTTATTAATAAAAATAATAGTTTAAATATGAATTATATTTTCTTTTTATTTATGAATTATGATGCACCCATTTTTTAAACAAATTCCATAAACACAGAGTTTTCAGCACGCTCTCCATAAAACCTGCCCCAGTGCTCGTCGGCTTAAGATTTACTTAAACTTTAATAAGACCTCATCATCAAAATTCGAATTTTATGATTACGTTTGGAATTCAGGGTGCACCTATAGTACCTCATGTCTGGGATATTTGACAAGAAGTATATATTTTTAGTTTAAAACTGTATATGGACTTATTTATACTTCAGTTTAAAAAATTATTATAATATTTCAAATCCATCTGATCTGAATACCTTTAAAAAAAAAACACTTTTTCACTACTATCACCTGTGACGAAAATCCACTTATTAATCTTACACTAAACATTAAATGTAATGAAAAAGACTCACCTTTTTAAAATGGTGCGCCATGTTAGTTTCCGAAATGATAACAAAATGTAAATAAACCTCCGCACTTGCAGAACTCTGTAAAAAAAAATTAGATTTTCAAATCGGTGACTAATTTTAAAAGCAAATGTAGTGGGAAATTTTAAGGTGTTGGGTGGTTGTATACTTGTATAGTCCAGCATTACCCATAAGGAAGAAGAGAAGACAAAATTAATTAAATCACGTTCAGCCGAAGTGGTTTACTTTAATATTGGGTAATTTTCCTTGGGATTTTTTAAGAAAAAAGGAAACAAAAATAACTACATTGAGTTCAATTTAAATGGACAATTAGTGTTGAATGGAAAAATTGTACTTACGTACAAAAGAAAATTGAACAATGTTTTTAGTTAAGAAATAGTGCTTACACATTCTTTCCTTGGAGA
Organism: Eupeodes latifasciatus; assembly: GCA_920104205.1. Lineage (NCBI taxonomy): Eukaryota > Metazoa > Arthropoda > Insecta > Diptera > Syrphidae > Eupeodes > Eupeodes latifasciatus. The sequence goes on from OV049924.1 coordinate 90,902,462, forward strand.
TTTAATCAGTTTGCACTTGGAAAAGAACAGAATATTCTTTCTAATCTGATGGAATACCTTTAACATAACTATTATTTTTGGTGATACATTTTTCCCATAGAAGAAATTTAAGGAATATTTACTGATAAAATAAAAGAAAGACCCAATATTTTATCGTAAATATTAATGATTAATTAAGTTCTTTTTTTTTCTACCACACAAGCCAAAAAAAATTTTTTCAAAGGAATGTATTGCAATTGCAATCTCACATTATAATTTCTCTATTAGGTCACGTTTTTAAAGTATACCTTCCTGAAAATACAAAGAATAGATAAAACGCTGTTTTTAAGGCTAGGGTAAAACGTACGTAGTTCTTAGAAAAATATGGCACGAGAAACTTACAAAGTTTTTCGCCGAAAGAATGAAAGACAAGTTTCTTCTTAAACTTTATAAAAGCCATTAAATTTATTTCTGTAGTACCCACGGCATAATGGTTAGTGCGTTTGACTGTCATGATAATAAGGCAGAAATGGCTCTCAAGAAAATTGCGTGGGTGGTTTGTTTTACCATAGCAGTTTAAAAAAAAAGGTGAAAATTTTGGTTAAACCTAAATATCTCATGAACTAATGACGCTAGAGACTTGAATTAAATTTTATAATATATATTGTAATGTGATACAAAACGATTATATTTTTGGAAAAAAATCCAATTAACGTTTTTTTTATAACTCAAAAAAACTGAAAAAAAAATTTGTCACCTTGAAAATTTTACGACCAAAATATGATTTCATCTCCAAAACAATTTTGTGCAGCGAAGAATAATGTTTTTGACATCTCATAAAATTTTGAGAAAAATCTAATTGACAGTTTAAAAAAAAATCACAAAAAAAACATTACTCATAGTTGGTAAAAATGGAATTTCGGTATACCTCCCTTTCAGGTGAAATAGGTATGACGGTTCCATTTTTAGCGAGTTCATCGGCTCTACAATTTCCTGCGATGTCTCTGTGGCCCGGCACCCAGCATAGGTGAATGTTAATTTGCTGCGCCATCTCCATAAGAGACGATCGACAATCGAGGGCCGTTAGAGAGTTGGTTGAGACGCCGTCAAGAGACTTGATAGCAGCCTGACTGTCAGAGAAGATGCGTATATCAGAAGTTGATATCACGTTTTCTCTTAGCCAGGAGAGAACCTCTTTGATCGCTAAAATTTCCGCTTGGAAGACGCTACAATGATTAGGGAGGCGGAATGAGATGCTTAGATTAAGCTTTTCTGAGTACACACCACTACCAGCTCCCCCATTTGTCTTGGATCCATCTGTATAAAAATGGATGCATTTGTCATCCAGGAGTTTTTTATCTTCCCATTCATCCCTGGATGGAATGGATACCTGGAAGTTTTTACCAAATTGGGGTTTTGGGATAGTGTAGTCTATGTACTTTGGTATAGAACCAAAGAGGTTCAGAATGATGGAGTGCCCAACATTGCTGTTGGTCCACTGAGATGAGGCGTTGAGTCTTATGGCTGTACTCGCTGGCACTTGTTTGCTGAAAATGTCGAGGGGTGTCAGATGGAGGAGAGTGTCCAACGCTGCTGAGGGTGTGGTTCTCAAAGCCCCGCTAATGCAGAGACATGCAGTGCGTTGGACTCTGCTGAGTTTGTCGTAATATGTGACTTTCTCCAGTGCAGTCCACCACACTGCAACCCCGTACATAAGTATTGGTCGGATGACCGATGTGTACAGCCAATAAGTTATGCGAGGTTGAAAACCCCATTTGTTTCCTATGGCTTTCTTGCAAAGGAAAAGAGCTGCTGTAGCTTTTTTAACTCTTTCCTGAATATTAGGTTTCCAACTTAATTTTTTGTCCAATATCAGACCAAGATATTTGGCCTCATTGGTGAAAATTAGTGGTACACCTTTTATTGAGGGAGGTACAATTTCTGGGATCTTGTATTTCCGCGTAAAAAGGACGAGGTCTGTTTTTTGAGGATTAATACTATGTCCACAGTGATCTGCCCATCTAGTGAGCATATTGAGTGCGTTTTGGAGGAGGTCTCTCAGTGTATTTGGATGTTCTCCTATGACGGCGATAGCAACATCATTGGCATACGCAATCACTCTGTAGCCTTATCTCTCAAGGGATATTAGTAGCTCGTTAACCACTATGTTCCACAGGAGAGGGGACAGAACACCACCTTGCGGAGTGCCTCTACTGACAGACTTTTCGTACAAAAATCCCCCATCTTAGAGTTGATGATCCTGCTTTATAGCATTAGATTTATCAATTCACAGAGTGAGTATTCGACGTTTAGGGTCGTCATAGCAGAAGTGATAGCGGATGTATCAACGTTGTTGAAAGCGCCTTCAATATCTAGGAAGGCCACCATAGTATATTGTTTTTGTTCTAGGGAATATTCGATAGTTCTTACTAAGGTGTCCAAGGCTGTTTCTACCGATTTCCCTTTGCAGTAAGCATGCTGAGACATCGATAGTCTCTTATCAATGCTGTTACGTACGTGGATATCAATCAAACGTTCCAGCGTCTTGAGAATGAATGATGATAGGCTAATAGGTCTTAGATCTTTAGGGTTGACATGCGAACATTTGCCCGCCTTGGGAATGAAAACTACCTTTACTTCTCTCCATCGCTGAGGTATATGGACCAAATCTAGACAACTTTTAAAAATCATCTCAATGATGGGTAGAGTTATGTCAGTCGTAAATTGCAGCTCAGCTGGTATGATGTGATCTGGCCCTGGAGATTTGTTAGGTTTGAAACTATTCAGAGCCCAAGTCAACTTCTCTTTAGTAACAAGCCCTTGAGGAAAAGTGAAGTTAATACCCGACCCAGGATGGTTTGTTGTATTAACGTATTTGGAGCTATCAGGAAAGTGGGTGTCAAGTAGCAGGTTTAGCGTTTCTTCGCAAGAGTTAGTCCAAGTACCATCCAAGTTTTTAAGACAACTAGGCATGGTTGGATTTGTCGAGAGAATCTTCCTTATCCTTGATGCCTCCGAGGATTCTTCTATTGAGCTACAGAAGGATCGTCAAGAGGATCTTTTGGCTATTCTCAATTCCTGTTTATATTTTTTGAGGGATTCCTTATAGGAGTCCCAGTCTTGTGGATGTCTAGTCTTTTTTGCACGATTAAAAAGCCTTCTACAGCCTTCCGGAGTAAACCCAGTTCAGCAGCCCACCAATAAGGTTTCTTCTTTCCCCGCACTGTAGTGAGGGGGCAGGCAGTTTCCATGGCTTTATTAAGGGCTGCTGTAAGCTCGTCGACTTTTTGATCGAGTTCAAAAACGCATAAGGGCGGATCATACAGTTCTGGTTTAATCAGATTCTTCAGAGTTGCCCTATATTTTGGCCAATCTGTTTTCCTATAGTTTCGGAATTGGATCGGTTTTGGGAACTCTTCAATAAGTGTGAATTGGATGTATCTATGATCGGAGAACGAGTGCTCCTTTGATACTCTCCAATTCAATATTTTATTTGCGAGATGTAAAGAGACCAGAGTCATATCTAAAACTTTTTGTCGATTTTTAGTAACGAAGGTTGGTTCACTACCTACATTACAAACTACCAGATTAGTTGTTAAAATATAATCAAAAAGAGACTCACCTCTGTCATTTATATCGGTACTACCCCACGTAGTATGGTGCGCTGCGCATTGGCGTCACAACCGATAATTATGTTGGTTTTAAGTCTTGTTGATTCAGCGACCGTCCTCTCCAGAGTGGTACCAGGTAGTGGGCCCTGGTGGTCGTGGCCCAAATACGCTGATACCAGCCAGTAGGTATGGTTGTCTATTACCATACTGGCTGTGGTGACGTCTTTATCAATGAAATTAGGGAGTAAAAATACGTTTAGATTACGTTTTACTAGTATGCAGGACCTTGGGTTACCTTTTCCTGTTACATATATCACGTAGTAGCCAGGAGTTCTCAATCCTCGAACCAGGGATTTCACAATCCAGGGCTCTTGGATGAGAACGACATCTTCTCCAGTTTTTGTCAGGCGGAGAAGTAAGGAGGCCGAAGCCGTTTTGGAGTGTTGGAGGTTAATCTGTAGTATTTGCAGCATTTTGGCTACAAGTCGGCAGATCAACCTCCACCACTGTTAGATCCAGCTCATCCAGATCAGACGAAGAAGAACCTAATAGTTCATCTTCCTCCTCACTGGGGAGAGCTTTGTCATTTGAGTCTTCGGTCTTCATTAGGGATAAACCTCCGAAGAAGACTGTGCTGCGACAGAAGAGGGCCCAGGTACAACTTCATCCACATCCAAGGAAGGGAAGGTGATTGTAGCACTGGAACCCCCAACGTCCTGCGACACGGCTTCCGAAAAGGGTCGTGGAGGCTCGCATGAAGCGTCTACCTCATCTTTTTTATAGATACGCAATGTAATTGTCCCAAAACCGTATCTTATCACTCCCTTATCTCGCGCCAGAGAAGCCACAGAGTCTTTATTGATAACGATAATCGCATTTCGATAAAGACCCTTTGGCTCCTCCAGTTTCACGATCTTCCAGTCGTGACAAGGGAGGTCCGGGTTGCTAATCTTTATGATTTCGCGTATGTCATCCGGACATGAGGGTTCTTTAGGGATCCGCGTGCGAGCTCTCGGCCTGCATGGAATGTCCTCCTTTGCAACGACCTCGAGTTTTGCACCTGGCCAAACTTCGCCCAGCATGCCGACAGCAAGCGTATAAAGATCGCGCGACCTCTGATCTTTACAAGCGATGAGCTTGACATGACCTTGATGCCAACCCTCATCGCTTGTTACAGGCGGTGGACCCGGATGATCCCGCATGACTTTTAGAAAGCCAGCCGAGAGCTCCAGATTCACCCTCTGCCAACGTTCAGATGTAATCGTGCCATCAATATTGCTCCTATCAATGACCGCGATAATGATTTTATTAGATTCCTTGAGTACATCACTAAAAGGTTTAGTGAGAGGAACTCTAGGAATGATAGGAGTGCTGGTGTTCTGCACTTTAGGCTTTTTAGGGACGGGAGTGGACTCCTCCAAGGACCTTTGTCGCTTTGACGTAGAGTCGTGGCGACTAGTATTGTCTAGAATGGATCTAGCCCACTCCAGCCTTTTGTTAAGGATGGGATTACTTCCATCCCCCAGTGTTGAACCAGAGGATTTTATAATCCTCATCGCATTCCGCCGTTGTTTATAAGAGCTCCTAGGAGCATACTGGAGAGGTTTACTCTCTTTAGTAGTGGAAAGATCATTATTCACGAACTTTCCACTACCGACATGAGGAAGCGTTTTCGCCAATTGTACATCCTGCACCGCACTAGAAGAAGGGCAGTGACTTGGCACAGGCCCTTTTCCGGTGCTCGGCACAGGAGTAACGACAGCCAACGTTGCCGCCGAACTGGCGCCTGGTGTGGATACATCCTGCACCGCACTAGAAGAAGGACAGTGACTTGGCACAGACCCTTTTCCGGTGCTCGGCACAGGAGTAACGACAGCCGACGTTGCCGCCGAGCTGCCGCCCGGTGTAGCTGGAATACCGGTACCGGTTTGACGTTTTTTCTTCCAGTACTGTTTTTGTTTTTGTTTTTGGTTTTGTTTTGAATTATTCATTTGGATTCCCACGAGTAGCGAAGTAAAGGGGGGCTCCATCTGTGCAGAGATTCGCTTACACAGATAAGGCTAGCTAATCCGGAGGTCGCCTGGTATTCGGATACTCCGTTAGGTTAGGTTAGGTTAGGTTGCAAGGGGTGTGCACAGCATGAAGCTGTTGCGTACACGGGGGCCTATTGGTCCATTGTGATCCCCTGTAAAAGTAAAAATTTAGCATCGATGCTCCTCAAATCTGTCGATTAGCGTAGACTGGCTCGTTAACGAACCAACCTGTGCTATCTATAAATTTCCTCATGCTTGCCATTGAAACCTGTGCTAGATCATCCAGTTCTCCAACAAACCTGTTTCCGAAATGACGGAGTCGGCTGGTTTGGAGATTCGGACAGTCGCAGAGCAGGTGTTTAATGGTTTCCATTTCCTCCTCATCCTGACAGCTCCTACAAAAATCGGGTGCAAATGCACCTATTCTGTTAGCCATTGTGCCAATGGCGCAATGACCTGTTAGTACACCTGTCAAGATTTTAATATTCTTTTTACTCAGCGATAGAATATACCGAGTTTCCTTTTCATTTGTGTTAGGCCATAAACTTCTAGAGATTACACAATCATCCCTGGATTTCCAGGAGATGTTGATTTTCTCTTTTAGCTTAAGGTCTATCTTCCTCTTGAGTACCCCAATCGGGACGAGGGGTCCCCCAACTGAGTGGTCGCTACTACTTATGTCTGCTTCTGACCCTTTCCTGGCTAGTTCATCTACTATATCATTCCCTTCTATATTGCTATGTCCGGGAACCCAGCAGAGCTTTACCTGGTTAGTGTGGCAGATTTTGTTTAATTTCTTCCTACAGTTTAAAACTGCTTTTGATCTTATGGTCTCACTGGCTAAGGCTTTGATAGCAGCCTGGCTGTCCACGAAAAAAGTAATCTCCGAAGAGCTTAGATTTTCTTGGTGTGCCAATTCAGCTGCTTTTGCAATGGCAAAGATCTCGGCCTGAAAGACACTACAGTCAGCCGGGAGTGTATATGACGCTCTGATGTTCAGAGATTGGCAAAACACTCCAGCACCTGTTCCTGATTCCATTTTTGAACCATCAGTGTAGAAAGGGATACCCTGTTTACTTATAAGTGAATTAGGATCCCAACCCTGTCTTTCTGGTATTAAAATAGAAAATTTCCTGTCGAAATCCAGTAAAGGGGGGATGTAATCGGTGGTCTCTCTCAGTCCTGGAATCGTGTCATATCTTTGTAAGATTGACCCGTGGCCATAAGTGCTGTGCCTCCAAAAGCTCAGTTCTCTTAAACGAATTGCAGTTTTGGCTGCCGTGCACTTTATGAACTCATTCAGAGCCGGGAGGTCCAAGATCATTTCCAATCCAGCTTGTGGTGTGGATCTTTGAGCCCCTGTTATTCCTACACAGGCTAGTCTCTGTACCTTATTCAGGTTCTTGAGATAGCTTGATTTTTCCACCGCTTTCCACCATACAATAGATCCATAGGTAAGAATGGGTCTGACTATCGCTGTGTACATCCATTGGATGACTTGCGGTCGCATACCCCAACGTACACCGAAGGTCTTTTTGCATGTGTAGAATGCACATAGTGCTTTTTTCATTCTTTCCTCCGTATTACGCTTCCATGTAAGCTTGGAGTCAAGGATTACTCCTAGAAATTTAGCTTCCTTAGAAGGTTTTAGAGGAATGCCATTTAGTTTGGGAGGGTTGAAGCCCTCCAGTTTCCTTTTCTTCGTGAACAAAACTAGCTCTGTCTTGGTGGGGTTGACCCCGAGACCGTTCTTAGTTGCCCAAGAAGATAAATCCTTTAATGCATTTTCCATAATGTTTTCGATGATGGTAAGAAACTTGCCTGATACCAAAACCACTATGTCATCTGCATATGCTACTATTTTAATGCCCTGATCTTTGAACTTTGTGAGAATTTTGTTGACTACGAGGATCCAGAGCAGGGGTGAGATGACTCCTCCCTGTGGTGTGCCTCTAGTAACTGTTTTCTCAATAGTACTAACTCCTATTTGAGAGTTGATAATTCTGCCATTTAACATGGTGAAGATCCAATCGACAATGACAGATTCAACCCCAACTTCAACTAAGGCAGTCTTGATCGATTCCGTTTTAACGTTATTAAACGCACCCTCGATATCAAGAAATGCTGCCAGGGTATATTCTTTCTGTTCAAGACTTTTCTCAATATGTGAAACTACTTCATGCAAAGCAGTCTCCACTGATTTACCTTTAAGGTAAGCGTGTTGGTAGTTGCACAAGTTGTTTTCGTTGAGAAGTTCTCGAACATGTAGATCAATTATCCTCTCTAGTGTCTTAAGGAGAAACGAAGAGAGACTTATTGGTCTATAATCCTGAGCGGTCGAGTGAGTCGGTTTCCCTGCTTTTGGGATAAAGACTACCTTAACCTTTTTCCAGCTATTAGGGACGTATCTAAGTTTGATACAACTTATGAAGATTACCCTAAGCCACGGAGTTATTACTTTGAGAGCATTTTGGAGAAGAGCTGGAAAAATCTCGTCTGGTCCCGCTGATTTGTAGGGTTTGAACGAGTTTATTGCCCAGATAATCTTTTGCTCAGTAATAATCTGATTTAGTTCTAAATTTGATTCCGTGTGACTAAAATCCAGCGTGTTCGATTGCAAGCAATCAGAACTTTCTGGGTTTTTACAACCGGGGAAATGAGTTTCCATGAAGAGTTCAAGCGTTTCTAGGCTCGAGTTCGACCATGATCCATCAGGGTGTTTTATGTACCCCGGGATCGTGGGATTAATGGCCAGGGTTCTACGGAGCCTTGCCGCCTCGCTTGTTTTTTCAATGGATTCACAATGTTTAGCCCACGAATCCTTTTTGGCCTTCCTTAACTCTTTGGTGTAAGTGTTAAGTGCGGCTCTATAAGACTTCAAGTCCTCTTCTAATTTACTCAGTTTAGCTTTATTGAAAAGTTTTCTAACCTCTGTTCTACGTTTCTTTAATGCACTATTCCACCAGGGTGGGTTAGTGGAGTTATTGGAACGAGATAAAGGGCCTTGTTTTTCAAAAGACATTCTCATTTTGCTAGACAAGTTTTGGACAACAGTGGCAATGGTTGAAGTGCTTATACTTGTATTGTCCTCTGGTGGATCAATACAGTCTTTCATCCATTTTTCGTACTCTGTCCAATTCGTTCTAGTTGGGTTCCTGTAAGGTTTCTTTTCAGTAAAGTTCCTGTCTATAGAGAAGAGTATCCTAAAGTGATCCGAAAAAGATTCTTTAGGTGAGACTCTCCAGTCTTCAACTGAAATTTTACTATTATTGCTAATAAGGGTCAAATCTATGATTTCCTCCCTGTTTTTGTTTCGAAAAGTAGGGTGATTGCCCCTATTACATATCGATAAATTAGAACAGAGAATATATTCAAAAATTGACTCACCCCTTTTGTTGATATCCTTTGAGCCCCATTGAGTGTGGTGAGCGTTGGCATCACATCCTACCACCAAAGGTGTGCCGCTTGCTGTGGCATGGACCACAAGATCACGGACAGTTTTTGATGGTGGGCTCTCCTCCTCATACGGCATGTACGTCGACGCTAGAATGAAGTTTCCTTCATTTGATTCGACGCTGATTGCCGTGTTGTCCTTGTTGCTGTACCTAGATAGGAAGAAAGCGTTAATTGATTTTTTCACTAGGATGCAACTTCTAATATTACTTACATCTGACGTGGAGTGGAAAAGGTTGTAGTGCTTTGACCTCAACCCACGGATTCGGTTTTTGCCTAACCATGGTTCCTGGATCAAGGCCACATCCACGTTCTCGTGAGACATGTAGAGCGTAAGGTCGTACGTTGCTGCTTTAGCGTGGTGCAGGTTTATTTGCACCACTTGCAGCTTTTGACTCCCCTTTGCCTTCATGCCTCTTAACCTTTACGGTTCCGAGACCATACCTCAACACGTCTTTTTTACCTTTGAGCAGAAGGTCAGATTTCTTGTCTGCCACAAACAAGAGGTCCTTCCCTTCGCCTCCATGACTCTTTCTTGAGTGTTGGAGCTTCCATTCTAAAATGGGAAGCTCTTTGTTCTGTTTCGCCAGCAACTTTATAATGGCTGCGTCCTCATGTTCTGCAGGAGGGGGGATCCATATGCTAAACTGCTGGCGGAGTGGTAGAGCTGCGGCGGGTAGAATCTCAAGGGAGGAACCTTCCCATAGTTCGCCAATGTTGGCGATTGTACGGTTCAGAAACTCCCGTGATTTCTGGTCACCGCAGCAGACCACTTTAACTCCTCGCCGCCATCCGGCACCATCAAAGACATAGTCTTCCGAACTATCGTTCTCCGATGCCTCCATCATGGCTTTGAGGATCTCGTTTTCCACAAGGAGCCAGTTTTTTGCCGAGATTTTCCCATCTGGGTCGTCACGGCTTATTATGGCAATTTGTAGGTCAATCGGGGTGGTGTCGAAGCTGCTGGTTTTCTGTTTTTTAGCACCATCTTGCTTGACCGCCTAACGGATACTCCGTTAACGACTGAGCTATTTTTAGAAATTGGGCCCTCAGCCTGGCTGATAATCGGTACGGGTCGTATAACACCTTAGATCCAGCCCAATTGGGAAGTTGAAGGAAGGATATGTTTTGGAGCAGGAGGGACGAACAGCAATTAAGCCATAAGCGTCCCAGAAGGGAGCTAGGTTGACATATAGTGATATACTATACAGTCGGGAGATAAGGAGACATCAACCAGCATATAACACAAAGCCGACGGAGGAGGGGGTAGGGATTGGGAGGGGTAGGGGTGAGCGACCTTTGGTTTCAGGACTCTTCTGGAGAAATAATTCCCGAGAATCATTGACCTTACTCAGCTTCTACAACTCGACAAGTTCGACGCTCAGGTAGAAGTAGAAGCGCAAATAAGGTAAACAAACAAATTATTGAGCTCAATTTGCAATTGTCAACAAAAGTATGCGCCTTAGAAAGAAAAAACGAAATTCTTGAGAACCAAATAGAAGAATTACAAAAAATAAACACAGAAAACGATCTTATGCTGCGAGTTACACCCCAAGAAGGTAAAGAAGAAAAAGATATCGTAAAGAGGTTTGCACCAGCGAAATAAACTATTAAAAATAAGAAGTAGTCTGAATGAAATTAACCCACAAGTAAAAGTTTTGGTTCGTGATGATAGAATGATCGTAGAGAAAAATGTTTTTCGTTGGAGTTCATCATTGGGAATCTTACACAACAATAACAATGGGATACCAATGTTAAATAATATTTACAAAACTGATCTTAGCAATCAGCTGTGCTTTAACGTGGAGCCGAATGTAAATGACAGAGCTGTCAACCAAGGAGCGACATCTTCGTTTGGAAATAGGAACCATTTAGCAGGGACAATAACCAATGCACATTATTTATGATGGGATAGTGTTGCCGTCTGCCATAGTAAAATAAAATCTGTAGAAATTAATAAAAAAATTAAAAAAATTAAATTATTAAGTTATAATGTAGCACGCCTTATTAATAAGTCTATTTACGTAAATTTTTATGATTTTATAAATAAATATGATATTGTATTTCTCTATGAAACGTTTTTAGTAGAAGAAGAATATAAATTATATCTTAACCGATTTACGAACTATAAATTTGTTTGTATCCCGTTGTAAAACAAAGTACCAGAGGCAGAGCAAGTGGTGGCTGTTTTTTGGGTATAAAAAAGCTTAAAAAACATTTCATGTGAGTTTGAAACTGAAGATGAAGTTAGAATTTTGAAAATCGTCCTGAATACAACCAAATTTATAATACTACATACCAACCTACATACATTAACTGCAATCACTGGGAAAGGGATTTTGGAAAATTACGTGATGTACTTGAACATAGCAGCTGCGACAATGTAATGATTATCGGAGATCTGAATGCCCGTATAGGAAAGGAGGAAAGAAGAGAGAATCGATATGCAGGGAGAGTGAGAGAATCAAAAGATACCACAGCAAATTCGAGGGGAATCAAACTGCTGGATTTGTGTGATTCATTTGGGTTTCATATAATGAATGGTGTAAGTGGCTTGGATACACATGGAGAATTTACGTTTGTAGGTCAACAAGGCTGCTCTGTCATCGACTACTGTTTAATAAGGGGCGAATAGATTTCCATATTTGCAGATTTTGAAGTTTTGTGTGAGCAGTACTCAGATCATCTATCAATCAAAGCAGAGTTTTTAAATGCCGCCATTGAAAACGAAGAAATAACCAACATGTTACTCCCACCAAAGTTGACGTGGAAACATGCAAAGGCAAATGAATACAGGAACAATCTCCAACGCAACTTAAATACAGAGGAACAACTCAATATAAGTGAGATTGATAATTTAGCTAAACTATCGTATCCATCGTGCACACAGGTTCATAAAAAGACATTTGTTTATGAAGATAAATGGTTTGGTAAGGAGTGTGAAGTAGCAAGGCGAAAATTTTTTGGTTGGCTCAAAGCCTTTTGTAAATTTGGAACTATTTTCTTCAAGGATCTTTATTCTAAAACCAACATTGCCTTTAAAAGACTATGCAAAGAAAAAAAGAAATGCTTTCTTGAAAAAGAGGCTCTTATGCTTACATGCTGCAAAAATACAAAAGAATTTTGGCTAGCAATAAACAAATTTAATAGTAAAGCACCAAAAATAAGTATTCAAATTAGTGCGAGCTTATTAATGGACTACTTTCAAGCTTTGTTAAACTCAATAACAATCACATTACCCATTCATTATGCTATACCCTTTTATTTAAATGAAATACTCGATTCACCTTTTTCTTATGATGAAGTAAGCCAAGTTTTGAAAAATCTTAAAGAGCAGAAGTCAAGCAGGTCCAAATGGGATTCCCATTGAACTTTTTAAATACGCTACAAATGAACTGAAGGAACAAATGACAACTGCTTTTAATAATATACTGGATACGGGAGTGATACCACCACAGTTTAAAGAAGCAATAATATAATATAGCCGAGCCAGCTAATTATAGAGGATTATCCCTTCTTAATGCATCCTATAAGATATTTACAAAACTCTTGAATAATAAAATGGCACATTGGATTGAGAGTCAAAAACTTATTCATGAAAATCAAGCTGGTTTCCGTAATGGTTACTCAACCGTAGACAACATTTTTGTGCTGGCACATTCCTAGAACAAAAAAAGAAATTATTCGCCTTCTTCATTGATTTCAAGGCAGCCTTTGATAACATCGATCAAAGAGCTCTGTTCTATAAGCTCTACAATACTGGAATGAGTAATAAGTTTGGAAGGGTACTCAAAAACATGTATGAAGAAAACCGAGCAGCGGTATGGTGTGGAACTGAGACTTCGGAGTGGTTCGCTACAAATATGGGAGTAAGACAAGGCTGTTCCTTAAGTCCTTACCTGTTTTCGTTGTTTATCAATGACCCCACAGACTGTCTACCAGGAGGAATAGAGTTTGCAGGGGTGTTATTTAAAGCACTTCTTTTTGCAGACGACGTGGTATTATTCGCGTACTCGCCCAAATCATTACAGCTGATGATAAACCGACTTTATATGTACTGTCGAACTTGGAATTTAACGGTTAACCTTGAAAAGACAAAGGTGATGATTTTCAAAAAAGGAGGCGGTAGATTATGTAGAAACGAGCAATGGCATTTCAATGGAGAACCAATTGAAGTTGTAAAAAACTACAAATTCCTTGGTATGACGATTACTAGTAATCTTAACATGGAGTTACATCTAAAGGATAAACTTATTGTAAAAGCAAAAAGTGCAATATTTGCTGAATGGAAAAAATGTTTTTCAAATAAATTCGTTGACCATACCGTTAAATACAAAGTCTTCGTTAGAGTAGTGGAATCGGTGATGCTGTATGCTGCACAATCTTGGGGACACAGTCAACATGAAACCGTAGAGAAACTCCTGAGATACTATATTAAAAGAATCTTTGGATTACCAAGTACAACACCCAATTATGTATATGCTGATAATCAAAACAGGCCTTTCACCATTATTTGTTAAAACTTTAAAGCTCCACGTAGATTACATACTGAAAGTTCTTGAGATGCCAGACGATAGACTTCCCAAAATTGTTGCCATGAAAGAAATTTATGGTTTAGTAAACTTGAGGAGCTTGCGAGTTACTGTGGGATGGATTTCAATTATTTAAGGATATCAAACGGAAGTCAACCAAAAGATATGCTCTATGAACTCATTTCCAAAGTGGATGAACAATATAGGCTAGATTGTATAAATATGGCTACATCTTCCTTTCACCGATCGTTGTACAGCACCCTGAACCACAATTTGTGTGAACAAAATTATATTAGCAACCACAACGGCCAAGAACAAATATCTGCCATCTTTAAAATGAGGGGAGAATTCATAAAGCTTAACTACATACCACATCGTTCGGATTTACCGATCTATTGCAGCCTTTGCAACCTCGCGGAGCGAGAAGATGTAGTACACTTTATTGGTAGATGTTCTGTTCTCAAGGAAACTCGTAGATTGTATCTAGGCAGTGATATTGAATCTGAATCTGAAGTAAGAGCACTTTTAAATTGTGAATCAGATGTAA